>CM046657.1:162977946-163412946 GCA_025594165.1 Tamias sibiricus
TGTGGCACGGACACAGTACAAAGAGTTGTCATGGCAATGAGTTTGGCTGATGCAAAGGTCATTGTGCAGGGTCAAAGGGCAAAATCAGTGGTCCATGTTACCCCCCAACTGCAGGGCTCCACTCCACCCACACAATTTTAAGGAATTAGAAAAAACAGGGGAACTACCAGAAAGTGCAAAATATGAAGAAGGCAGCTTTCAGCTCCTTCAGCATGGAGTAGAACATTCAATTCTGAGCTTTTACTATTGAACTTGAATAGCCTGCACATTAGAAAAAAAAAAAAAGTTTTCTATAGAAACCCAATTTCTTAAAGTCCAGGAAGCATGCAGCTGGTTAATGTTAACAAAAGACCTTGACAGGAACATGTAAACTATATTGAATGTCATGCTTGGGGCCTATCTGCCAGCAATATTGTAGAGTTGTTTCATTAAATGTGAATACTGTACACTGAATATGGGAAAACTTTCTGCAGCCTTCATCGTTTTACATAGTACATAGAATTTGAGTCTAGGTAAAGAACATGTCCTGCTGTCACACCGCTGAAGATGTTCCTGTGCAATCTCTTTTGTTGAGTCCTTATGAAGCTACAAGTCACAAATCCAAGATTCTGCTCCCTGAGGACACATTATGTGAGACACAGCACTATTTTCGTCTTCTGCCTATCCTGAATGTTCTGTGAAACTTAACCTTAAATACCATCATGTAACAATCACACAAACTTTTGCTAAAGGCCTTATATACTAATAAAAAGACAGTGGTGCTTCCGACATTCTGAAATGCTCTGAAAACCAACTTTTCCAATACTAAATACAACAAAATAACCTTCATAAAATATAACTTTTCTCCATTTACACTTTTTTAAAGGATTAGTATCCTATGCTTTTCAAGCACAGGAATCTGTGAAATAACTCCTAACATGGACAGATTTTTCTTTTCTAATACATAACTTAAGAGCCTGGAGAGTTTTAACTCAAGTCCAGCCTCTAAACAAGGAATATTCTTGTTTACTTTAAAAATGGAAACAACATATAGTTCCATTATAATTGTTAAAAAGTTAGCTTTACAAACATGGGAATTTTAATTTAAAAAAAAATTCTTAACAAAACTATACAGTGTACAAATTACTGTCTACAAGGTAGGCGGTTCATTAAGAAGACCTTCCGCTCTTCTTGCTACTTGCAGCTTCACAGATTCATTCACATATTTTTTAATGGAGCTGCCCACCCGAACATTACCCGATAACTATATTGCTATAATTAAGATTTTTTTTGCCATGTCTTTATGTACAGTCTCCTTCACTGCCTTTTATTTTATTTTTTTTCCTTAGACAAGCCTCAGACGACGCTCACGTCACTCCAGGGGAAACACGCTTCAGAGGCACTGTGAGGGGCGGGCTGCAAAGCAATGCAACGAAGTCTGGATAGTGCCACAGGCTGGTGGCTGGAGACCCCACCCTGTGGATGCCCTTGGGTGACCGCCATCCTGAAGCTCTGCAGTTCTGGGTAAGGGAGGGGCTTGCAAGACCTGAAGAAGTGGGGCCCTTCATCAGAATATACTTCCTGGTAAGAGGAGGAGGCGGCCGAAAAATGGATTTATAGTAGTATTTTTAATAGTTTCATCTCAAATGGAGCAAGAGAAAAATCGATTTAAGGGGGGAAAAAAAAGCAACACTTGCACTAGGCCTTTGTATCCAAGAGGCAGGCAGGAATACCCACAGTGCCACACTTGGTTTAGCTAGAACTGCTCATTCACTGGCCAAAAAGAGAGCGAGTCTGCCCATAAAGAATACTGTGTGTCCTTGTGAGGTTGAGTTGTTCACCTAACAGGTCAATGATACATGAAGAGCTTGGCTGAGATGATCGGTTTCTACAGGGCAAGCATCACAGAAATGATTGGACTTCCTTTGGAACTTGCTGCTAGGATCCCGCTGTGCTATTCAGCATTTGGGCTATCAAAGTGAATGGGCTAATCAAACACAATGCTCAGGCCCATAAGCATTGTTCTAAAGTATTCATTATGAAATGATATGCTGTGAGAACAACTGACAGTTTATTTTATTAGGCCATGGCCTGGGGGAAAAGGGTCAGGGGGCTCCTCAAGACAGCCTACCTTGTATCACTGATTCTGGAAGATTCTCCCTCTAGCAATAAATTCACTCAACAGGACTCGGGGTGGGGTGGAGAGGGCAAACTAAAAATGGTCTCCATTTACCTTCTAGCCCTCAGGGGAAAATAAATCAAATATATATTTGAGGTACCATACCTTAAAAAAAAAAAAAAAAAAAAAAAAAAAAAAAACTCCCTTCAGTATCTAATTCATCCACAGGAAAATTGATGTCTAAAAATTCTATATTTGTCTCTGCTCTAGTTCTCAGTTTAATAGGGCAGGTAAAAGAGAAAACAAAAATTTAAAAATTTTGTTCCCTAAAAAAAAACTTTGATTTTAATCTCTCAGTCCAAATGTATTCAGAAATAGCAACCCTTCATTTACTCTTCTGGATATTAAAAAAAGAAAAAGTCCAAGTGCACTCCCATTCATTTGAAGTAGTAAGTCACAGGTAAATTATATTCTATCATTAATAAACTGAAGATAGGGGGCAGAGAAGTGGCGGGAAAGAACATGCAGCAGCACTCCCTCCAGCTGCTTGAATGTTGTTTGTAGGAGAAAGCATATTCCTGTGCTAAACCCCAAAGTGTGAAACATCCAACATCCGCTATGTGGGCATTGCAACAAATGTCTTTGCCAAATATGAGACAGGCTCACTCTCCACTGTGGATCTCGAACTTTCAAGAAAAACTACCAACAACAACTAAAATAAGTTTTCTTAGGCCAATTCTGCTTCTAGGAGAATTTGTTGTGTTTTCTAGTTCTTACTATCTTATTCTTCTGAAAACCACAAATGAGTTCAGCTTGTACCCCAGGTGGGAAATTAGAGAGGGGGAACCTGTGTAAGTTGAAGTTTGTCACAGTAGGCAGAACAGTCGCTTGGCAGCCCGGGCCCATCTCAGGGTGCACTGCTTCACAGCTACACTGTAAAGTGTTAAAAATCCTCCCACCCACCCCAGAATATATATATATGTATATTAAAAAAAATCCCCTGTCCATCTCTCAGTACACAAAAGGACCTCATCACACTGCAAAAATAGCAGTACCCACTTTGGTCAATTAAAACAAACAAACAAAAAAAAGCATACATTATTTTTTTTTTTTAAATCTGTGTACTTACCTATAATAACCAATACAGCTAAAAGCACTACCTACATAGGCAAAACTTGGTATTGCATAATTCGTATAAATTTGAAACCCCTCCCCCCCAAATATTAATTGGAAGATGAAAAACATGAAAGGTTAATAGAAAAAACACCAAAATACTGAAAATATTGCTGGTCGATTACAATTTTTAAGCGGCAACTATACACAGCCATGATATGCTTTATAAATGTGAGATAAAGGTATAACTGTCTAAAAAATCCATGATGTCACACATTTTTCTTCGTCTGGAGTACAAAATATTTTGTCATAAAAATGGTAAAGATTTAAAATGATAATAAATGCAGCAAAACAAGTGTAGTGATGTCACTTTTTGTGTTTTTTTGTTTTTTTATGTTTTTTTGTTTTTTAGATTTCAAGGCAAGGCACGTAATGTGGACATTATATCTTCGTGCAAATTAGGATTACTGGAAAGAGTATTTTTAATTAAAATTTTAAGAGACATAGAGGCAAAATGTGTCTGCCCATGCACACTACGGATCTGTCAATACAAGAAATTTGTTGAACAAGGCTAATGTCTGAAAGCACCATGCAAGTTTTCAGCACCCTGATTACATTTATTTTCTCAAGAGTGCGTTTTTATATCCTACACCCTGGCGTTCCCAGTTTGTAAACTGTAAGCTTTACCCTTGTGACATGGATTTGCCTGCCTCTTTGTCTCTATAATGCAGATTTTATAGAACCTTTTGTACACCCTATGGGTTCTTGATGCAACCAGTAATTTTAAATAAATAAATTCTACCTCCACGGAGGCTGCAGCTAAACCAACATAAGTGCTGTGTTTTCATTCTTTTTTTTTTTTTTTTTTTTCTCTCAAGCACACGATTTGTCTTGATTTAATGCCTTTTTAAATGCCCTCAAAAACTGAGGGGAAAATAAATTCGTTCAAAATTATTTTAAATTCTTTTTAATCCCCTCAATTTAGAGTCCAAGGGCTGAAGGACTTATAATCATGATTCCCCTTTAGATATAAATTTATAAATTGCACTTGCCTCTGTTAAGTGTTTCTTTTGTGGGGAAAATATTATATTAATTTTTACTGTTGCATGCAGAGATAACACTTCACCTACATAGAGGCATTTCTTCCATAGAGCCTTTGTGTTCAAACTGTTTTTTTTTTTTTCTTTTTTTTCTTTTTCTTTTTCTTTTTTTTTTTTTTTTTTTTTTTTAAGATTTCAAACTGGGTTACACACTGGAAAAGGCTGGGTTAAGGGCCAAAATTTAATAAATCTGTACTGATAACTAAAGGCTACAGAGATTTTATATATATTTTTTTAACTTTTAGAAATCAGAGTGCTTATAAAACGGCTGGCTCATGGCTCTGTCACCCAGCACCTCTGACGCCGCCTCCTAGCCTTCGTTGGTGAGATAACCAGGAATAGTGATTCCATGCGTAAACAACAAGAATACTAAACCAATAAAACTAGCTTATCATGCAAATATTAAGGCATCTAGAAAGTCAGTTAAAATATATTGTCATAGAGACAGAACATCTATTTCCCAGCGGACTTCATGTAACAAAGGCTACGTTGCAGGGGCTGCGATCTACCATCAGTGAAATATCATCGACCCTTTTAATGTCATTATAGTTTCAACCTTAAGGGAATTAGTGATTGTAAGTGCTGCAATTGCTGGTCTATCATCTTCTTTCTTCAGTTTCTTTCCTTTCTCCCTTTGTTTTGTTTTGTCCAGTCTTCCTCTTTTCCTTTTTTTTTTTTTTTTTTAATTTCTTAAACTATTGTTGTATTTCTTTTTCCCTCAGTTGCTTGTTTCTGCTTGAAGGAAAGGTTCTCCGATTATGTTCAAACCATAATTTTGGACATTTGCCGGTAGGATGGGTGTCCTATTTGACACTTGGAAAGGAACCAAGCTAGCCCAGGTACCAGGACTGTTGAGAGGAGAGGGGCAGCAGGGAAGGAAGAAAAAACAGAAAGACAATGTTAAAATCTACAGTGATATTAGAAATACAAATTCCAGATGCATCAAATTAATACTATAACTTTATTCAAAATTAATGAGATAATATGAGTCTAGCATGAGTTAAATATGCCAATTACATTTATTGTATCTACTTATACTATATGATCTATTTCTTTCATGAAAAGACTAATTATGAGACAGGAAAACCTGGAGTAGACCACATACATACACAATCATTGAACTGATTAAGGATATTCTTCCTAAAATATTTGATCCATTTGGATATAAATGCAATGTGATTTTTTTTTTTTGTACAAGAGAAAAAAGAAAAAAAAAAAAAAAGTAGCAGTCCACAGTAACACCAATATACTGTAGTTTGCCAGTTATATTACACTAATCTTGTTTTACCTTTATTTCACAAGCAATTCAGTAGTGAGATGGGTTTCAATAGTTTACCTACCTATTGGGTTGAAAAAAAAATTGAAAAGTGTAATGGAAAATAATTCTTTCTCCCTCACAAGAGGAAAATACATTTTCCAGGTAGTCTTATACAAATGCATAATTGGGAATGCTTGATTATCAAACATATCTTCATCAGAAATTATTAGTAAAGACCAAACAATGGAATAGATGTTTTGTTCTCTGCAGAGCATCCATTGTAAGAAACCATCATAGGAGGCCACAAAGGCCTCTCTGACTGTGCTTCTTAGTTCTAGAGCTCTCCAGTGGTTTCCTTATCATCCTCTATCAAAACTTATTAAGAGATAGAACCAGTTTTCCTTTCCATTTATGCCCTGTCTTCAACATCACCACCTCTGAGCTGCTCTGAATTAAGGAGTGGGAAGAGCGGGATGTGGGGGTGCTTTGGTGGTCTGTTGGAAGGATAAAGTGATGAGATTCCTGTCTCTCTCCACATCACCTCAGTTTTGACCTATGTTGGGGCTGTTAAAAAAAAAGTTGCAAAACAATTCTTTAATTGCTACCAGCATAATAATCTCTCACAAAAAATGACACGTGGGGGAAAATAACACCAGATGTACGTACCACAGGTTTTGGGGTACACCTAATGTGATGTGTTGCTTGTTTCAATATTCAGATTGGAACAATTGTCAACTAAGTAACAGCTGTGTAAAAACTGATGAACCAAGAAAACATCAGACAATTGCAAACCCAGCTTAATCAGGGCCTGGCATTGAGACACACTTTCAATGTTTTAAATTTCATTTAGTATCCTTTGCTTTACTTTTGCAACCATAAGGTGAGATATATACTGTTACATAGCAATGGATCTAGATATACTCTTTTGTTCATAGTTGAATTCCAAAGATACAAAAGGCTTTATGGAACATGAAAGAATAAGTTTGGATTAAAATAACACTTGACATACAACTTTTTTACTCTGCTGATATCTCTATACAAAATGTGACATATTGCTATGTCTAGGCAGATAATTCTGAGCTATTTCAACAGAAAAAAAATCACAATGATCTTTTTCACTCAAGGGATTTTATGATCAGTTGTCAAATTCCATGACAGCAAAGTCTCTCTCTCTTTTTGCTAATCATTTAGTGTAGGACCAAAAATGGAGTAGATGTTCAATAACTTTTTAAATAAACAAATTAACCAGTTGATTCAAATCACATCCAACTAAACATTTTTTAAAAGGCATTGCCTAAGATTGCATATACTCATCAATATATTCTGATTTGGTCCATGTTCAGAGAAAATAGATATCTGATTTAAAATTAGAGGTACTTATGGGTAAACATTTATTATGCAGGAATAATCACATTCAAGCTACAAAGGTATGTCCTCGTTATCTGAAGAAAAATTGTAATTTCAAAGAATAAGAATATTTTTCATTGAAGTCTTTTCTAAAAGACTTAACCGTTTTCATTTCTCTTTTCCCACACACATTTTCAACAATGATTTCTGCAGTTTGCACCATTGATTGGGAACAGTGTTACATAATACCTTCTGAAGCTTATTTCCCCCTCAACTGTGCTTCTACTGCACTTTGTACATAGTCCTATTACAGCTTATATTACTTCATTTCATAATGATCTGTTATCTGTAACATCTTACTGGCTGAAAGGTGAACTCCACAGAGAAAATGACCTAGTCTTATCTATCCTTATATAGTCAGGCCATAGCCAATGCAAACTGTTTCTTAACAAAATAAATTAGAAAATAATTATACATCCAATATTTTTAACCTGAAGTAGGGAGATGTGTCAAAAGGAAAAAAAAGGAAAAAAAAAAAAACTAGTTTAATAGATGATCCTTGCAAGCAAAATCAACAAGAATTCCAAAATAAGTGAGCTCAAAAATTTGAGACTGCATGCTTTAGGAATATAAAGCAAATTTTATGATTGAAAATCAGTATGAGCCAGGTCTAGTGGTGCACGCCTGTAATCCCAGCGGCTCGGGAGGCTGAGGCAGGAAGATCACAAGTTCAAAGTCAGTCTCAATAACTTAGCCAGGCCCTATGTAACTTAGTGAGACCCTGTTTCAAAATGAAAAATAAAACAAGGCTGGGGATGTAGTTCAGTGGTTAAGCGCCACTGGGTTCAATCCTGGTACAAAAAAAAAAAAAAAATCAGTGTAGTTTCTTAAAGGACAAGTCTACCAAATAATGGCAGAAAAGACAAGAATTCAGGGTTTATCTTCAATTGATTTTTTACTCAGTTCTTTAGAAGAGACATATATTAATATTCTTTAGAAAATGCTCAATAAAAATAAATTGATGGTAGTCACTCACAGGACTCTTGCTGTAGAATATCTAACAAATTTAATTTAAATGTTTATTTAAACCTTCTAAACCTCCCATCCTACATTATAACCACATCAAAATTGCAGTGTGTAATATATTTGTCAATACTGTTTATGAACCTTTGGGGGGAAATAAATCTCAAACATTAACACTGTGCAGACCCCATATATGAGTTTTACAAGCCTCTTATTGCCAATCTGTAGGTTAAGTTCAGAACTATAAGGCACGGACATTTTTTAGAGCTTTTTCAGCAGTCTCATTGTAAAAAGGCCTGGTAAGACTAATTCAAAGCCCATGATAACAATGCAAAGAAAAATATTTTATTCATCAAAATAATCTAGATCATTTAATTTAAAAAGCACAATGCCTAAAATTGCATGTTCAAATAAAAATATAGCAGTGATTCTTACAGATATTATGCTGTCTCTATGTACAAATTAATGCAAATAATCACATGTATGGATAAAATAAACACACATATATTTGCACATATTAGTTATTTGTAAGATAATAGTTTTGATTTATGATGGAATGAGAATTATATGAAAAATCATATGTTCATTTCAACAATCTGTAATCTACCTAGTAAGAGTCATGAGAATATAAATCTGAAAGGAGGTTGAATGCAGCTACTTCAGTGATATGTTTTCAAGCTTGCATTTACTTTATTATCATTAATTTTCCAAAGTCAAATCATCTTTCTTTGGGCAAACTAAAGATGAACACATTTGAAAGCTGAAAGAACATCTTTAAAATATATATATATACACACTAGCCAGGACCACTAAAAAAAGAAAAAGAAGAAGAAAGAACTGGAGGAGAAAAAGAAAGAAGGAGAAAGAGTGGGAAGAACAGAATGTAAGTACTATGTGAAAAATCGGGCACACACACACACACAAAAGGACAAAATATTTTAACACAAAGTGCAACTCACCCTACTGATTTCTACTCTCTATGAGATACTTCATTATAAACAAAATATACAAAAGCTAAATCAAAATTCAAAATTTCAAAAACAAAATGTCTGATCTCATGGAGAATATTTTCACATAATTTTGAAAAAATATATGATGTGGCTCCCCCATAGAGAGGGAAGAGGAAACAAATTATTTTGACCTTGAGATATTAGTGGTGGGTGATAGTTCTGCTTCTTTTATACTGATAAGACTTCCCCATGGAGCAATGTGCTTCTTGGCATCACTCTTCAAGAGAAACGGACTCAATGGTGCATCTTTATTGAAGAACCTCACCAAATCATCACATTAAAGGAACAGTTTAAGAGGAACAGGGAAGACAGAACAGATGAATTGGAAAGAAATTTAGACTTCCTCTGTAAGATTCACATGGATAAAATGAGCACAAAGGGGGAAATTTCCCCAGGACAACCAGGCTGAAGACCACTAAGAGCAAGGTGACATCTTTGGTGTTTTACATATGTTTTACATACACTTATCTCTCTCAATGAACTCTTGAAATGGCCACAATTTTCCTCATTTCACTAAGGAAACCGAGTAAAGTTATTTGCCCAGTCTCCACCTAGTCCTCAGAAATTTTGTCTGATTCCCATGGCCATTTCACTATAATATATTGCCTTCTTAGAAAGTCAGATGTTGCTGGGGATGGGCACTTGCCTGGCATGTTTGAGGCCCTGAGTCAGATGTTGACCCAACATTAGAACGAGCTTTGAACAATTTTCTGAAGGCAAAATATATTTACTTCAGGATACAATGAGTTTTTCCAAAACTCCACACAAGCTGAATCATAACCTTGCTAATACTGAAGAAGAGACTTGTGCACTGAATGAGTGGTTGGGCAGGATGGCTAAGCACTCTGAAATTCTATGAATCTGTCTCCTCTGGAAACAAATCTAGTTGACGTTTTCTAAGGTAACACTATAATCAGGTCTAAGAGAGAAGAAGGTACCCACTTCTTCCTTTAAAAATGATACATTATTTACATATTTCTTACCCTGGGAAAACTGGAAAAAATAATTGTTCTTTGCATCTAAAGAGTCTATAAACTTTTATGTTTCAATGAAAGAGAGAAAATTGTTCTCTGCAGCCAAACCAACATTTGATGGTTATTTATTTATTTATTTTTAATGATGTGTCTTGTGACTGTGTCTTTGAGGCCAAAAAGGATGGGTCATTAGCTTTTAACACACTAACCCACCAAGAATCACAGAGTACCAAATAAACACATTAGGTCCTTGAGTTGAATCAGGAACCAAAGTGAAAAATTTCCTCTCCTCTATTAGTTTTAGGTAATTAAAACAAAAAGAGCTACTTCAAACCTGGCAAAATTCATTTATAACTAGCACATGTTTATTTGATAATGAATTGGGCATTCTATTTGTTAGACAACTTATAAAATGTCAGAGTATCCAATACACTAATACTTTTCAGGAGAATAGTAATATTGTCCATTCAGATTTTGTGTACTACATTTACTTCAAAAACATTAAGTGCTTTTTCAAGAAGCTTTAAAAATACTAAGAAATGAAGCACCAAGAATTGAATATATTTCATACAACCTCAACTGTACTAACAGCCACGTTATTTATAAATAGTGATAAAATAAAAATGGTCCAGAAAGCATATCTTAACAGAATTTGCCTTTAGTTCTTTTGTACCAGTTTCAGATATTCTCCAAGACTTAAAGATTTTTAGCTCTTTGCCTAAGCACTCTAACTTTTGACATGATATTAATGTACATGTTTTAGCATCTCTCCCAAGATGTACAATAAACAATTTTCCCTATTCATAGCTAAAGACATGTCTGGAAAAATCAGGTATGGTGTGTTAGGTAAGATTTAATTAAGTTAAAAATCATGTCATCCTGGATTGTATATGTGTGAATTTGCTGTGGCTGCTTATTTCAATATAACATAAAGGCTGCAAATCATGTCTTTGTGAAAAAAAAGGTCACTCACCAGTGGAAGAAATAAATGGTAGCATTTAAGTTGAACCTATTAATGCTTTAGAACAAAAATAATAAATATAATAAATATACCAGTGGCTAGCACTTAGATACTGGTTATTATTTTCCAGGCTCTGTTTTGTGTGATTGGCCTACTTAAAGCTTTTAATCCCCACAGCAAACCTAAGAGAAAGTGTCTTTATCTGATATTTTAGAGATGAGGAAACTGAGCTAGGAAATTAAGCATCTTGCCCAGCTTATATTGCTACTGTGTTGTATAAGCCAGGATTTTTATTCTAGCAGTGTGGACTTAGGATCTATGTTCTTAACCTATGCATTTAACTTCAACAGTCTCTTTTGTGAAATACAATTTACTTAAAAAAAAAAAAAAAGAAGAAGAAAAGAAAGAAAGAAACTGGACAAGAATTTATATTGCAACTGATTTTTTAAAAAAGATTCAATGAATGAAGGTCCATAATACTTAGACACGCTGAAAATTTCATGGAAGTGTAACTCTTGCCCAAACTTCAGCATAATTAACTGTATTTTATTCATCTAATCCCTGTTTCTTTTCAGCTGAAAGAAATATGTGCCTTTCTTTTATGGATGTACAAATATGTATGTTAATAATTTGCTTTCAATTTCCTTTTCAGACCAGGCCAGACTGGAAGCAAAAATTACAAAGTACTTACATAGATCTTAGGTTCCTTCGATTTATTTTTCCCATTTTTAAAGATCATTATTGCCATCTGAATGATCCTATTTGCATGCAAGATGATTTCTAATGATTATTACTATTTGTAATAATCTGTATCAGAAAGCTCCCTGGCTAGCTCTTACCTGATCTGCAAAGTACTCTTGTGGGCTCTCTGGGAAACACCAAATATCATAAACTGCAGGTGGCTCGTGGAATTATTCTAACTGCAAGCAATAGCACTTTCATAGTAATGAAAGAGAAATGTATTTGTTTCTTAACTAAGTAGGTAAATAGCCTTCTTTATTGCTACTCCTTGGGGACCAACAGTTTTGAAAATAACATCAAAATGGTAAGCCATCAAACCTCATTAGTTTATATTCAATTATTTCAGATGTCTTTTGGTACTGGGGCATGCTAAATTGAGGGTTAACTTTACCATGCTTGAGTGCTAGCATGTTCTAAGTAAAATAATGGCACACACCAGTGAAATATTTAATCTAATGAAGAGGACAAGGTAAGAAAAGCCCTCACGTATGGGACCATTACAACTAAGTATTAAATTACTATACTTTTTCAGTAAAAAGCTCTACGTAATCCTAAAAGACCCTTCAACAAGGCAATCTATACAGTTAGAAGTAACAAAAGCCTATTTCCTTGGAATGTTTAATTTAAGTAAAAATAAGAAAAAGTTCTTTCCATCAATAGGGCAAGTTAAGTAGATTTTTCAAAAAAAAATTTATCTTTTCCCTATTTTAGAGCTAAAAGTGAGAGGTGGAGAATTAATATGAAGGCGACTAATAAATAAGTTACAGCACACACATGCACACATATACAGCAACTTATGAAGCTGTGGAAGGTTTTAGCCAATTAAAAATTAGATAGAATTATCAGGCTTACAGTAGTAATTTTATCTCCTCCTACAGATCATGCGGGCAGTGGAGAAGCCCACATGTTGATTTCCAGCCTCCTTCTCTAGTCTGTATTCCTCTCCACCCCTAGGCTCCTTTTCAATGCTATTGTTATAAGTGCTACTTGCTCCTCTTATTTGCATATGTGATTCTTCAACAGCAGACAAAATTCTCTACAAAAACGGTGCTTCAACATAGTGCCTTTCACTATAGAAAATCATCCAAGGCATACTAGTTAAATGGAAATGTAAGTTTTATGCAAAAGCAAAAAGAGATTCTTTCACAAATGATTTTTATATAAAAGAAAAAAATCAGCATTACTTGCCCAATTTCACCTCTAAGGGATTGAATGTATTGGCATCAGAATTCTGAAGTATAAAGTTACAAAGGATTAAGAAACTGAATGCTTTTGATATTGTGCCTTTTACTCTGTTCACATGTGCAGAGATCTTCCTTCTTATAAAACAAAGTGAACAAGCATAACTTTCGACAATTTCTGAATATTCCACCTTTGTGTTTTTCAATTTCTTGAACTTCAATGGGCTTTTGCCTTTTCTTTTATAATTCATGGTGTTTATTATATTTATTCACTCGTGAGTTTTGTTATTTAAATACCACTAAAAATTCACAGTACACCTACTCACAGCTCTAACAAACATGAGGATCAAAAAAGGTAAACTAATAAATGGTGCATTGGCTGCTGAAGGAGCTCATTCCTCATGGACGAAGAGTGTGTAGAGAATATGGTCCTTTACGTAAAACATCTTCATGTAAGGTAGGTGTTTGATATACTTCCTTTTGTTGCAAAGGGTTAATCAGAAAGGTTTACATTTGGGAGTGCTCTGAATCATGCTCCTCCCTCTCCAGTAGCGCTGCCAAAAATCATCTGACAGGAAACGTAAGATTAAGTTTGTCCTACCTAAGCGAACAAAGAGTGCTCTGAACAGGCCACCGGTTTACTGCAGAGCGGGAACTTTTCTAATCCTGCTGGAATCTGCAGTGCTGCTCAGAAAATATCATGGAAAAAGTTGTTTTCTTTCCTCTAACATCTTGTCTCTGGATCATCTCATTTTGGTCACACTGCCGATCCTGCTGCTTCTCCCATAAAGGTTAACTTAAAGCTCCAACATAATCATGTGGAAAATGGACATTATTGATTCCTATGGCCCATTGTTCCCCCATCCTAAGTCCCTGAAGTTCAAGTTCAATCTGGAATTACATCATGTCTGGTTTCTCCTGGTTACCAGACGGCTTGAGACGTGACCACAGCTACAGAAAAAACAAACAGCCTTCTTCACGCTTCGGCTCCCCTATCGATTCAAACGTAAACTTTTTTTCTTTCTCTCAAGTATGCTTCAAGTATGGAGCATGGTTAATTTAGAGATTAAGTTCCAAATTAGATTATCTAATGGCATCTTAATGGATTGCTGACCCATTTCCTGTGGGATGGCAGCAGGCAAGTCTGGCTGGAATACAATTAATTTCTTAGGAAGTGTTCTGAAGAGTTTGCCTAGATAAAAAGGAAATGTCGTATTGTACAAATCTTTCTTTATAAATGGATAAAGTTAGGCAAAAACTACAACAAATCCCAATGTATTTTTCAACAGCCAGATCAGAGACATTTGTGTGTTTGTGAAAATCATATCAAGATCATTTTTAAGAACGGCAATGTTTCTAGTTTTGATTTCATAACAGGTGCAAATAATTTTGATGAGAACAGAAAGGAATTTCTTTCAAGAGAATGTTCAAATGCAGAGGGCAATACTGGTAGCAGCCCTGTTAGCAAACAATGGTCATATGAAATTTTGGCTTTTTCAATTTTCTGCCTTGAACCAAAGTTTCTTCCATTCATCTATCTTATCAGCATTTCTATCATGGTCCCAGAGTGGTGCTAGGGGCCCAGGATGGTGTATAAAAAGTTGTACATTCTGAACACACTTTAGAGCTAACAGCTGAAAAGGAAACTCAGCACTCTGAGAATAAAGCTCCCCTCAGGAACTCCAGGAACAACCCAGCTGTTGTACTATAGTTATGTGTCAAGATAACAAACTGAGAGCAGGAAATGCTAACCTAGTCAATTCTCGGGGATGGCCTAAGTGTAATGTTGAAACAAAAGTTAACTCTTAATTCCACCTAAGAACAGACTATGTACTGCCACTACCCCACACATGCCACAGATTTGTGGATATAGCCACACTTATATCCACACATACACACTTATGCACAGATACATGCAAACATCTATGTGCATACGAACATACAATTGCAACCCAATATTGAAAATTATTTTTGCTTAAATGTTCCTTCTTAAGCCTTTTAAGAGCATACATTTTACCAAGAAAATGTTATGGACAAGGGTCGTGTTATGCAAAGAGAGTTTTATATATATATGAAATGAGCACTGTTACTCCTTCCTTTTTGCCCTCTCTCTCCTAGCCAACCAGATCCAAATAACCTTTACTGGCTGCTAAATTTCTCTTGGGAAATCAAGCAACTCTCTAGAATTGCAGTAATAAACGACAATTTCTTACAAAAACATGTGTAAAGTAACTACAAAATGAAGTACTGAACTCATGGAAAGGAACTGCTAACACATGTAACATGGAAAAGAGCTGATAAAAGTCTCTTTGGTGCCATTCAATATGGCATCAGCAGAGACACAAAAATTTTTCCAATTATTTTAGTAAAATCTTCATTTATTCATTATTTCAGAGGCTGAGCAAATGGTTTGTATAAAACATATCCTTCAGTAACACGCGCATGTTTATTTTAGCCATCTGAAGGCTTCTTCCATGTTTATATAAGCCATCAGACACATACAACCCTCACTTGTGGCTTTGCATCTTCTTGAAAAGGGTGAAGGGGGAGACGGGAGAATGAAACAATAAATCCAGTTTCTCTTTTGCATAAAGCACTCCCTCCAATGTTTTAAAATAACCTGTTTATATTATTCTTGGATTGTCCTTCGGCTTTCTTTTTTATCCAATTATATTGCTCTTTCATATTCGATAGCACAAGCAAAGTTCTGCCTTTAGTTTCAAGAAAGAAAGTCAATTAGAGAGTACCTGCTATATGTGTTTACACCCACAGACTGCACATGTGCAAAAAAGAAAGTGTTTTGTCCACATAGGAGAAAAAAGCACAGACGCGTCAATGCCTAGCTTGAGCAAATTTGGCACCTATGACCCTCCCAGGAGTGGAACCCATTCTCACTGACGTGGAAGTGAGATAGATCCTCATCAACATTTTATTCTGTGTTAATGGCAGTTAACTGACCTCTCAAAGTACAAGTAACTCCTTAGCTCATGACCACACACACACACACACACACACACACACACACAAACACATGCGCGCACACACACACACACGCAGAAAAATGGCTCACAGAATTCTAAGGTCAAAACAACAAAATACCTTCAGGTGTAGAATGAGATGGATATCATTACCCTAAGTGCATGTATGAAGTCACGAATGGTGTGAATATACTTTGCATACAACCAGAGATATGTAAAAATGTGCTCTATTTGTGTAATATGAAACGTAATGCATTCTGCTCTCATTTATAACAACTTAGAATAAAAAATAAATTTAAAAAACCCCAAAAAAACAAAAAAAAACAACAACAAAACACCTTCAGGTTGTAACATAGGAAGGCAGTGAAAACTTTCCAAAAGTCAGCTCTGATTCCTTAGGGAATGTTTACACCCTGAGGTGGGGTGTGGGAGGACAGAGGAAATCTTCCAGCTTTGATTATACTATTTGCACAGCTCCCTAGGCCCTGTCATTTTCAGTCCCCAAAAGGAGCTGCATTAAATAACATGCAAACACCTCAAGAGGGCAACTGGCATGAAGCAGAAGAGGAGGCGACCATGAACTAGTGACATGGCAGCAAACAACAGACAATTCAAAGGCACAAAGCCACACGGAAACACTATAAAGTCTCCAGGGATTGCCTTTTGTTAAAAACAAAAAGCAACACCTGTAACAAAAATAATCCACAGTATCTTCTCTATTCCATCATGCCAAAGCTAAATCATTTAATTCTCTGGTTGACCATACCTACATTTGTTGTATATTTTCACCTTATTGAGATGATTGCAAAACTGTAGCTGTGTCCACAAGATTTTAAATATCTATGATCTGCCTTAAAAAATGGTAGTTCTAGGGGGCTGGGTTGTAGCTCAGTGGTAGAGCATGCCTAGCACTGGGTTCAATTCTCAGCTCTGCATATAAGTAAATAAAATAAAGGTCCATCAATAACTAATAAATATATATATTTATTTATATATAATTTATAGATAGATAGATAGATAGATTTTAAAGTGGTAGTTCTACAGAGACTGGGATATAACTGTGTGTTTTGCACTAGCCTAGGATGACTGAGGCCCTGGGTTCCATCCCTAGCATTGGGAAAAAAAAATAGTTGTAGTGTTATAGTTATTATTTCCCTTTTTAATATTATATCTAGAAGAAAGAAAATCCATTACATTTAAAAAATAACTTCAGGGCACAAATTATAAATTACCCATAAAGCCACCATGCCAAAAATATGGCCTACTTGTGTTCTAAAATATGGGCTTGTATCCATATTTGAAAAAGGTAACAAAACAAAGTGAATTGCTGTTTTGTTTGAGTATATTTATCCTAAATTGCCTGATACTTAGATTTTAAGAACTGTGGGTGTCTTGTCTATCACAGTGTTTAGGATAGCCCCACACAGAGATGCAATAAATCCCTATAGAATGTATAAGATGCCTGCCATCACCAATTACGCGCCTTCTGAGTCACCACAAAAAGGGAAGAAACAAACCCAAAGCTGCCTGCTTAAGAGCTGTATGAATCACTAAAGGCCATTCTACACATCATTATGTACTAACTGAAAGAAAAACTCCAATTTTTGAGATGGGGAAAAAAAAAAGAAATATTAATTCTAAATTCTTTTCTATGACCTGAAACTGATTACCATATCAATTTTTCATCAAGAAGGGGTACCATATCAATTTTTCACCAAGAAGGGGCTTTGTGAAATGAACAATACCCCCCTCAGAGCTGTGTTTAGTTATCGTATTAATTCACTCCACATACGTGTGTTCATTGTCCACTCACCTTTTCTTTTGAGGGATATCAGCTTTTGATTCAAAAAATTATGAGGAATTAGGTGCAATTATTTCTTAAATCACCAATAATTTACATCTTTATTGGATTTAATGTATTTCCGAGATGCTATCCTATTTTAGATTAAGTAAATGCCAAACAGTAATCCACAGATTTGGAAGTTCAGGCAACTATAGGCACATTTATAAACAGGAGTACATTTCATCTGATTTGCAATTCTTATACATATGGCAAGCTTGTATGCAGACATGAGCCATTTTGCTAACTTATGGGCAGATAATGGAATACAGGGAGGTTTTTTTAATAAAACAAAATGCAAACAATGTGTTATCAAACCTAATTAAATTAACTTTTAAAGGTTTATTAATTCAGACTTTTTAGTAAGATACTTTCATTAAATGTAATTAACACTTTTAGTCATTAATACTATTGAAATAAGATACCTCCATTGAGTTTATCTTCTTTTTGTAGCTATATATTCTATTTTTTTTCCAAAAGGAGGAATAACACAAACTTTTTGAAGGGAGGATCATAATAGGTAAACATGTATCTATTTTTAAATTTAATGTTTTTTCACTTTTCAAAAAGTAAAAGTTCTACTGTAATCATTTAGATATCGAATTACTAAAAAGCCATCAAATTTAAAAAAAAAACAATAGGAATATTTTTCTTGATTTTTATCTGAGCAAACGTGGATATTTAATCTGACTCAAACTTTATTCTTCATCAATTTCTATCAATCAACATGGAGCTGAGCAGCTAGCTCTATCACAATTAATATCAGCAGGTGACTTCATACAGGCATTTTCTGTAAAGGAAGGATCACAATCATAGTAGGGCTGAAAAATTAAGTTGGCTCTACTTTTGACGAACTCAATTACTCTCTACAAAAATTTTTATTTCTTAATACATATGATTCTACTATGAATTTTAATTATCGATTTATCAATTTGACATAATTTATTAAAATAGAATATATAAAGCTACCATGGAACTACTTACTATCTAAAACCAACACATGAAACAATATCCGAATTGCTTTTGAAAAAAGTTCTGGAATAATTTCCCTAGCCAACCAAATTAAGTCAACCCTAGTGGATCACATTAGTATATGAACAAACTAACACTTTATTTAAACCAAATTCCTTCATAACTACTGATTCCAACAGTCTTCCCACTCCAAAATTTTTAATTTAACAATTAAATTGACTAACTTGAAATTTTTCTTCTAGCTTTTCTTCTCTGACAAAGGAATAAATGAATAGTAAAATGGCTTATAGGTAGCAGTTGAGGAAAGAGTCAAAATGAGAAGAAAGTATAATGTGAAAGACCAAGCCTTTTTCCTCAAATAGCTGGAAAATCTTCCCTAAAGCTGGGATTTCATTTTTCAGGTTCTAAAATCTAAAAGTCAAATTCTACTCCCTCCCCCACCAAAAATATTATAAATTTTATCAAACATTTGACAGTATTTAGAAATTCCAATGATCAGTTAGCATATGCTATAGTCCGGAATTAATTTGATGTTGCATTTAAATAGGAAATAAAGGAGAGGGGAAGGAGAAGAGGAATGGCATAGCCAAAACAACTAAATTTTAAACATATTTCCAGTAAAACTAGTTAAAAACAAACACTATAGGTCATGGAAGTTTGAGGTGTAAGTGTAGGGTTGGAAATAATTAAAATGTTACCTTTGCCAAGTAATTCCCAATGTATCCTCACTGGTACTGGGGTATAAATGCCTGCCGTTTTGATTCATGGTCCAGTCACAAATCCTCAGCTGTCAATTGAAACCTAGCAGTCAGATATGGATCGAGCAGTACTACAGTTTTTAGTATTTAAATGAACACATGCAAACTAGTACTGTATATGGCATTAACCTTACTTTCCCAAGAGGCAACTTAAAGAAAAAAAAAAAAAAAAAAAAAAAAAAGAAAAAATCTTATTCTGAAAAGCAAATTTCCTTAGACTCTTTTTTTTTAGAAAAAGCTATTGCAATATGCTTCTCTATTAATTAAAGCATACAAGAGAAACAAGTGCTTAGAACATAACAATTAGCCATTATTAGAGTACAAATTGAGCTGAAATAAAAGCAAACGTTAATGTTCAATAGAGAGATATATTTTAGAAAGAAAATAAAAATGCTTTTTTTATGCAACATACCAAATTATCTGCACTGAATAAAATAATCAATAACTTTAAGCATGCAGTTTGCAAAACAAGAAGACATGCAGTTTAGAGGAAAAAGACCCACCCTACATAGACATTCACCCTGACTTATGTATTCAAGCATCAAGGTGTTCAATTTTAGGTGTTTACTAATTGTGTTTTACTTAAAGTGTCCTTATTTGGAAAAGGTTGATAAAAATTTCTATTTTTATCTTAAATTCGGAGCAGTGGTATTTAAAATACTTTACTACATCTGAAGAAAGTGAGGAATGCACTGAATACAAGCTGAAACAAATTCTTCCCAGATCCAGGAATCATCAGCTCTGCCCTTCAGAGATCCTTGAGTAACCCTATCCAGCTCTGTTTGGTTAACAGCTGCCCTACAGTGCTAGCAGATTTATTGAAAAGATATATTGCTTATTTTTTATGCTTAAGAAAGTAAACTTATCTGGCTTTGGGGGGAAAACACAGAAGAAAACCATGATTTTTAACCTTTACATAGCCAGGCTGTAAATTAACTGCATCCTGCATTGAAAGGGCCTTCTTCACTGCTATCCATGAAACCTGGTCTGATGCTTTTCAGGGAGAATTTCAGGATGATGATTGGATCCAAAATGCCTTTAAACTTGTGATAAACTGTTTTATCTATTTTGCTAACATTATGGCTTTTAAAAGTTGGCTATTAAGCATCTTTTCCTATCAGACTCTCAACTTTCTGCACACTTATAAGGAAGGGTGATTTTGGAGTTTCAGAATGACAGTTTCTGTTCATTTTTTCCAGTTCACTGAGTCTCCAAAATTACAGTAGAAAATTCCAAAATATATGTTTTAATTGTGCTGATATTTCAGGCAAAAGTGATTTTATAATTTAAAAAAACTGAAAAATTCCCTTATGTAGATAGATAGACAGGCAGACACATGGATTGATAGATATTTAGATTCTGTTCAGGAAATACATCATTAAGAAGTCATAAATCAGTAATTAAATTAGAAATAAAAATAGGAAGTCTTAAAATTGACCATAATACTTACATGAAAGAGAATAATGTACTTAGTTGTTACTCAAAGGATGACACACTTTTACTATTTCAAAGAAGCAAATTTATTCAGTCTAGTATGTGAGAAGCAATAGGGCAAGATTTTTTAAAGTTCTCAAAGTGGGTAATCTAATAGAAATTCAATATGATAGGGTAAATTGTTTATTTTTAACAACAATAGAGTAAACTGTTTCAAAATACAAGTTATAAAAGGGCTATAAAAATCTAAAAACAGTTCAAGAAACTTGACTTTGCATAAAGATTACTTTAGAGACCACTTATTGATCCTGTTCTTATCAACGAAAAATGCTAGTTTTGACTTACTTAAAATTCTCAAGAAGGGAGGGTACATTTAGGCACAGAATATCTTAATTCCGTTAACTGCTAACTTCAGATTAGTTTCTATGGGATGCTCAGCTTAGACTTTTCAGAAACTAACCATACTTTCACAAAACCAGAGGAATCTGAATGTCACTCAGGATTGGCTACTGTCCCACAGACAATTGCTAGGGTATAACATGTTGGAAAAATATTATGTAGTTGGTTAGTTTTTTGTTGTTAAGGTTATTTTTTGTTTGTTTTATAACCCCTAAAAATGCCCGGTAGGCTATCTTTGTCCATATGCTAAACACTTAAATCAACATATTTTTGGACTATTCTTTCCTAAACAGTCTCAAAGGGGTTAGATCTGACTATAGGTATTCATTTTTATCTACCCTTAAGATATGTGTGTGGGGGGGGGGGGGTGAAATATTTTTCCCAAACAGAAAAATATGCTTAAATAAATAAAATTAATCAAAATAGTCAATTATTTAGCAGTAATTTCAAAGAAGTTGATAGGATATTAATTAGTATTAAGTTATTTTCTTTTCAGTTACTAAAAACTTAAAATATAATTTAAATTTACTTGCCTATTTAGATTGCAGACTAGCATTATCACCATTTTCAAAAGCTTCAGAGGAGGCACATTTATGTTTATATGTTATCACTTATTTCAGTCAGGTTACCTGAGTGAGAGTCTATTTTTATTTAATTAATAAACTTTTTTGCATAAAACATCTTTGAATTTAAAGACTATTTGATTAAAGTGAAATTTAAGTGGTGGCAGTGTGGGGAAGGGAAGTAAATAATTAAAATAAAAGTCACCTATTCACTAAAGATTCCCTTGATAGTCATTTCTAAGAATCCATTCCTAAGAATCTTACTTGGCCAATACAGTCCCGACCAAGCAACAGTCTATAGGTATTAGAAGATTAACACTAAGTGTACTTAAGCTCCTTTGGGGGATGTGTTAAATAGAATATTATTATAATTCAGTATTCCTAATAAAAATAACTTTATATTAGTCTTTAAATAAATTTAAAATAATAAGTAATAGTCTTGTGTGAGTTTAAGATAGTGATTCCTCAGCTTCTGTCCTATGAGAGGGCAGATGTAAGATAATTCAGCTGTCAATTGTTATTTTTTAATTAAATTTTAAACTTTAATTTTAAGTGGCATATAAATACATGGTTTTCACTTACCAAAATAATAAATTCCTTAGTTCAAAGCTTCAATAACACTTTAAAGATTTTTCCAAGTATTTTCTCTTAAAAAAAAAATAGGTATTCACCCCTGTCATAGTGATCGAACTTTTTTAAAACACCCAGCATAAGTGAGTTCAAACTTGGTCTGTTATAGTCATGTGTTTTTATGTGGAGGTAGGGAGAAATTCTTGTTCTTCTCAGTCAGACTTTAAGTCAAACCTGATTATATGCATATTCCTTAAAAAATGCTTACTCACATAAATCATTTTAATTCTTTATATATACCCACCAATATGAACTTGGGTTATCTAAATAATTAAGGTAAGATGTATATTAAACCAACTATGCACAGAATTCTAAAATCAAACAAAAAGTGAAGTAAAGATATAGGATTTCTTCCCAAAGAAGTTATCAGTAAATGGGTCAGGCTAAAATAGTCCAAAGTTTTAAGAAAGGAGTGAAGGTGAAGTTTTCACTGCATATGTTCGTAGGGTAGAGTCCATGAAATCTCTGGAGGGAGAACCTTGTTCCTACACAACTCAAATGAGACTGTTTCCCAAACATAAGGATGGGGGACCATCTGGTTCCCCTCAAAAGCCTGCACAGATGGAAAAAAACCTAAGCTACTACACTCTAATAAATATATAAGTAGCTGATAACCATAAAGAATCAATATTGCTTATAATTTCAGAATAAAAGTTTGTTTATTCAAATGAGGGCCTTTCATTGTTATTAACAGGGGCTTTTGTAAAATGCATTGCAATTAGCTTTGGGAACAGAAGAAGGCTAACAAAAATGTCCTACTCTGGGCAACTCAGCAAACAGGATGCTGCACCAACAGTCCCTCCTGAGGACAGCAGCTCTCAATAGAACCAATAAGCCATTAAGAGCAAACAGAATAATCAACACAGGCAAATTTACCTTTTCACTTTTTTTCTTGTTACGTTTACAGTGACCCTCAGGGGAATATCTTGAAAGGTATATTTTATGTTTTCTTGAGTTTATTTCTCCAGATGTCTCAACGAAACAGATTTTGGGGGGAATGGAGGTGGTTTTGTGGGAGCTAAAAAGATTAGCACTTCAATCTTCATATTTTCCTCTTAATGCCTAGATTAGTAGAATTTTATTTTATTGCTAATTACCTGCTATGGAGCAAGTGAAATGGCCTCTGAATAAATAGTATATAACCTTACTGAACAAGCAAAGTAGTCAGAGTGAAATTGTTGAAAGGAAGGGGCAAAAAAAAGCAAAATACAAAACAAAACAAAAAAATCCAAGATCATCCTGGTACCTTAAAGTCACTTCTAATATCAATTTCTGAAAACCATGCTTCTTGAGATTTAATTTAGTTAGCACAGTAGAATCAAAATCAAGTTAAACAGGTATGCATAAGCCATGAGCTTAGTAAATGTTACCGACCATAAATCATAAGTAAGAAAATGAAAGGGTATTTTTTTTTTCTTTTTCTTTTTCAAAGAAGACTACTTTAACATGTAAAATTTAAGGTTTCAAGAGATATTGGAATCCATCATCTTCAATTTCCTTTCCAAGATAAGGCTCCAGGAGAAAAAGGCTTAAGACCTTGTTCAAGGTTAGCTGTGCCTTTCCATATCAACACTAACACTCCAACCTCCTGGCTCCTAATCCCTGGTTCTCACTCTCTGCACTGGTTTGTCTGTCATTTTTCCTTTCCTACCCTGTTCTTAATGTGCAGTCCAAGAAGATTTAAGACTAAAATAACTGTAAATAAAACACCTTCAGAATGTCCTTGATTCAACTTAGATCTTTTAAAGTTAAATACTTTCAGAAAAGTAGATAACTTTTCCCTTGTGTTGATTGAAATTTAAGGCTATGTGACACACAATTTTATTTTCACATTAATGAGAAGAGTTATCTAGATATTAGCCTTTGGTAGCCAGAAAAGGTAAGAGAACAAATGAATGAATGATAAAAGACAGACAATGAAAGGATTTTTCTTTTTAATTTTAAGAATTAGCCCAAAAGGTAAGCATTTGCATAGCTATTATTTTGACTGAAACTTCCTTTAAATGTGTTTCCTTTCCAGCTAGCATATGTGAAAAGTGACCTCTTATCCATTTACATACCTACCCAGAAGGCATGTGATAGGGTTTTACGTCAAGCTGTCAATTATGATAACAGACACAATAAGAATGGCTCAAGTGTTGATAGCCTGCTTCCTGACTTTATTGAAAAGTTTGTTGATAGTCCACTTGTGTCCTTTCAATTGCTTGCCTTTTCAGTGGCTATACTATACCAAGCTTTAGCTTTGCCATTTGCCAGTATAAATATTACAAGGGGATTTCAACTCATAGCTGAGTTAAAAAAAATTTATAGAGGCAATTTTTTAAAAGGTGATGTGTATAACAGAAGTTTTCAGTACAATGAGAAGTACTTTCAAATTCTAATTTCAAAGTATATCAAGAAAAGTGTAAAAAGCATTTCAATATAAACTAGCCCAGTAGCTGAACTTGAAACAATAGCACTATATAGTCATGCAGGAGATGGTACATGCTGAAGCTCAAGCACCGATAAAAAATCCATGCAATTGTGAGAAGTGAGGCAAGGACCTGAATTGATCAGGCCACTCATTCATTTGCTCTAGGAATAGGTAGCATATAGAGTCAGGAGATTATAATTTTGAGATTGTGAAAATAATCATTTCTTAGAAATTAGTTGACTTATCTCACTTAAAGGATGCAAAAGTGACCTCCCATTTATTCTACCTAAAATCTTGAATCTGTATCAAAATTAATATGCATTTCAATAGCTGTCTTGAATAGGATCTTTTATATCTGAACAAGAAATTTCTTAGCTGCAAAAATGTTTATTTCCAATTTGCCAGAAGAGTTTCTTTTTGTTTGTTTTTTGTTTTTTTTTTTAAAGTCATATTGATGTGTAACTGTAGGAATCTATGTTTCTAATATGATCTTAGACTCAATTGTAATGGTTAATCAAATTAACTGGACTGTCTTATATTACCAAACTTTCTATGATAGCAAATAAAGAAGGTCTCAAGTTAGCAACTTCATGACATAAGGTTTATCAGATAAGGAACTGGTGGTAATTTAAGTAAGTTGCTTCATATTTTCCATTTATACAAGATTTTTAGGCTGGATTACACAATAATTTCTGTACTTTCTAAGCAATTATTCTTTTAGTTCCCATTTCCCCAAAATGATAAAATTTGGGAAATATGGTACCTTCACTGTCTATGTAAGGAATGGGCACAGAGTGTTTATGAAAGTCTGAGGTAGGAAAACAAATACTGCACTTTGCTAAATTTCTACAAAAGTAAAGAGAAGAAGAGGACTTTCACACTTCTGAAAATGTTCCAAACCATAAAAAGGCATTTCTTTGTAGAGACTTAAGAGTTCATTTGCTAAAGCAGGACTCACAGTTCTTGAAGCCACTATACCATCTTCCAATAGAAAAGTTAAATAAGAATGAAGATCCAATTGAAGTTCTGATTTTAAGATTTCCCCCATGCCAATAGTGAATGCATTAACTAAGTCAGTAATGCTAAAAACAGATTTGTTCCAGACCTTGAACAGTACTCAAGACTGTGTTAACAGATAAAGGTAAACTCTAAGTCAAGTCCTGATCAGCAGGTGTGAGCTGATTATTATGGCAAATTAGAGAGGATTGTTTTAATGGCAAATTATTAACTTGGTTTGCATGAATCTTTTTGAAATATTCCTCATAATTATGTGATTTTATATTTTGGACTCAAATGAAATATGATATTTGCAATGATGGGTGAAATTCCAGGGTCAAAAAAAAACCCCGTAGTGTGTCAAGGTAGTTAGCAACCATCATTAATCAGTAATAACCATTATCAAAAGGAGCACACAAATGTATAAAAAGGAGAGTACAACTGTATGTGTATGAAACATATACTTTTACTATTCAGATTTGCCAATTAATAATAGGTAGAATATGAGGTTTATTTTAATATTTTAATATTCTCCATCTCAATTTAAGAATGTTTTTGTGTTAAAACTATATTAAAAGTGCTACTCTCATGCCATTTTGTGGAAGGATTATAAGATGGTCAAAAATTTTTCAATGATTTAAAATTTATTGTTAACTATAATTCATGTAAGCTATATTAAGATTCTTTTCTAAAGAAAAAATAGCACTCAACAATGCACATCAATACTCTTCATAATCTAAAAGGATAAATCTTTATAAAGCAACCGCCATGAACTCAAGTACGTACCTGGTGACAATATTTATTCTTAAGGGGTCATGTATATTAAAGGTTATGGGGAATGTTTAAAAGAACTCTCTTAGACTAAAACCATTGCCTTTCTAATTTTAAATTTCTCCTAGCTAATATAAAATGATTGATTACCTTTATTTCATGTACCCCTTGATTTTCTTTTTCATTTATCATTGAGTGCTTTAAACCAAATGCATTTAGAACCTGCTGTTTGAAGAGTGGTCTCCTTTAAATCTTTGTAAAGTAATGAAAGGACACAGTAAATCAATCTCATTTCTGCTGTAGGAAGGAATAACCTTTACTTGACTGAAGTCATTCAAACTATTTCTATCACTCCTTTCCTATATAGTAAATATAAAACTTTATCTTTATGATTCTTTTATAATTTGGAAGGATAAACATCATAGGATTTTAACTGAAGCCTTAGTAATATAATGTATACATAATGATATGAATTTATATTATCTTCTGCAGGCCTCAAAACTGGAGTTCATAATAAATTAGGCACATTAGGCTTCTTAAAATCCAAAGTAGTACTCTCTCATTACATAAAGAACAAACGACTTATCTGCATGGTATTTAAAAAATTTAACTATAAAGTATATATGGCTTTTTATTGCAAGGATCAATATATATCATGTATTCCATAAATATCAACTCCATTCAACTGAACAAAATATATTCATATTGTAAGTGGCCTTCACTTAATGTTGTCCACTTAAATAAAAAGTGGTGATCTTTGATGAAAAAGTTTGTTGTTCTAGAAGTCATACATATTTTTTCAATTAAAATATGCCCATATCTCTACGCACATTAAGTTTCATATTTTTATGGTGTTTGCTAGCTTTTCCTGATTTATCTTTAGATATATGAAAGGAGCAGTAACTTTTATATTAATGAACTTTCATGATCATAATTACAAGAGGCTGCAATATTAATCAGAAGTGATAAGAAAATTAAAGCTGCCGTGGGTTAGGCAGGGAGAGAGGAAGATTGCTCCTAAATACATGGAATTGGTTAGAATATTCTAAATGTGTTCAGGGCTAAAGGTTTAAATAATGGAGACATGTTTTTATGAAATAAAAATTAACTGGAAATTAGAGATATGTCTTAAAGAATAATGCAAATTCCATGACAGAAGTATTTCTGAAAAAATGTGTAATGATTTTTGAAAGAACAAGTTTCTAAACCTATAAATCCTGCATATGTTTTAAAAAACACAATGAACACATACATTTGTCAAACAGAAACATATTATAGTAATTATAACACATTTCATATTACAGCAATTTTAGAGGTGAAAAAAAGCAACATTCCAGAGAATTACGTTGAAAAGCCATTGGCTGGCAAAAACCACTAATTATTATTTGGTATTTTCATAAATGTATACAGATGTTTTCAGTTAGTCCTCACTCTTTTGTTTTGTTTTGCTTTGCTTTTTTTAAACCTGGCAAAATGACAAGTATCCTGAATAAGCTATCATCTTTATGATTTTCTCTAAACTCTGCATGTGGTGACCTTTCATAAGCGCAGTCTACCATCTTGGCCTGCAACTGGGAAGGACCCAAGAATTCCACATGAAGCATTAATAGAGATAGGCCACAAAAAGTCTAAGTATGGTGGACAGGCCTAGAACAAAGTAAGTGGGCATAAACACCTGCACAGGCTTGCTATACATGTGAAAACTCATATAAATGCACAAACAACTTAGAAATGAAGAGCGAGTTAGTTAATACTGGCTCTTTCTTATTTATATAGGCTATTTTCCCCTTGTAATATTTTGCATTCTGTTAATTTTAAACAGCTCTGCTATCAAAACTTGAAAGCAGCAAACATATGCATCATAAAATATACTTGAATTCTGAAGTGTTTAGAATTATCTGTTATCCTTTAACTGGAATCATGGGATTTTTTGCATTGGTATGGTCCATGCTTTTGACTGTGGCTAATTTGTTTATAAGCCACCATTAATCCTGGCTGTATATTTTCACAGTTTGGGTAAACACTTCATTTGCATTAAATTTACAGCATTAATGAGATGTGAAATTTAAAATGCTACTTGAAACATAAATGATGTAAGAAAGCAGAACCCAAAAAAAAAAAAAAGTGTTTTATCACATCTGAAATCACTAAACCAACTTAAACCTATTAAAATAGCAATGATGTGTCGCCTGAGATTTTAGCTTCATAACTCATCTTCCTGGACTAAAATACAAAAGTAAGGAGTAAAACATCTGGAAAATATAAAATTGCTCAAAAACACAAATTATGCACTGCTTCTACTCTAACTGGATTTTAAATTGGTTTTCAATGTTTGCCTTTGAAAACTACAGGCTACTAAGTTCTCAATAGCCAATAAGATTGAGAAAAATTCCCATTGGCTGAAACACAATAGTGTTTGTGGATGTTATCAATACATGCTACAGATAAGATGGAAGAGGTCATGAGCCAATTTGAGAAACTCTGTTCAGAGAGGCAAGGAAACAAGGGATAAATGAGAAAAATTTTTGGAAGACAAAATGATCAATTTTGGTCTCAGAAGCCCCGTGAGCCCCATTCTGAGTTCAGATCTGAGAGGCAACATGGAGAAAAGCACCGAAGCAAAGCGTGGCTACACCATTACACCTGGGTGAAACGTGCCCACCTGTTGCTGATGTAGGAAGGATGGGTCTCTTGGGCTTAGTCCCACATATCGATTGGCTTGAGATGTGCCTGAGGCTGTGTAGGCTGATTAAGGAAGAACAAAAACAAAGATAAAAATTGTGAACTATCAGAATGAACACCCTGTCCATGTATAAGAAACCCAGAGAAGTGGGATTTGCAACCAAAAAAAGTTGTTGTCTCCATTTCTCTTCCTCTTTGTCTGAGTGATAGAAAAGAAATGGTAATTGATTTCAAATCTTCGTGTTTATCCCCCTTTTCTAAAAAAAAAAAAAAAAAAAAATTTTATCTAGCAAATCACATCCCATGCTTTGGTGTAGTGTCTCACACTTGCATGTCCAGGTACAGTCCTGCAGGGGTGCTCAAGATTAGCTAAACAGGAGGGTCCTCTGCCCGCTGTGACCATTTACTAGATGTTAGTAGTCTAATAGATAATAACCAATTACGGTCTGTGATTCTAAATGTGAGAAAAAAGTGACAGCTTTTAATGACAGGACTTAAGCGGATGTGCTTGATGATGAAATGAAAAATGTCTTACTTAAAAGTCTTCCTAAATAGAAAATCTAACATTACTATTCTGAAGGAGGAGCCTACTTTTATGTATTATATAGAATAAGCTCAGTGTTTTATTTAATATAAAAATGCCCTCTAGTTTGATAAAAAAGACTTTTGGAAAAAAATCATTTATTTTCCATAAGTGTTAACAGTTCCATGTCTTATGATTAATCAGGAAGGGAGATGGTGGCACCTTCTGAATACTTGTCACCAGGTAGTTAAGCACACAGGGTGACTCTTCCTTATGTTACAGGTGTCTTATTTGCAAGTACTTTTTTTGTACAGGAGTTTTTTGGTACAGAGTGAACTTTCCACAGAAAAGTTTTTCCTATTCTTAAAGATTTTTGCTTGTTTTTACAAGAATAGGACTAACACATTTTCCAAGCATTAAGCAATTCCACTGTTCCATGTCAGAATACGCGGAAGAACTAAGTTTTTGCCATATATTACATTCATAGATCTGAAGAGATCTACTTGGTTTAAAACCACCAGGTTAATGAGGAATTCAGACATTAATTTTAAATAATCTGGCTTTAAAAAAAAACAATATGTTAATTCTGCCATGTTCATATAAGGGACTGGAAAATCTGATCATTGAGGCTTTTTTAGATCAACTTTTCAAAAACATTGAGGTTGTTCACAATTCATCTTTTAATTACTCTTGACTAAAGGGCCCATTCAAGGACAGCCATCAGCAACCAGTGACCCCCACTCCATCACCAGGACTCAAACTCAACACATGGGCTAAGGACAGCACCACTCTTAAAGAGTTAGCATTAAATCTGTGCAGTCCTTTCTTCTCAACCATGAGAAGAGGTTTCCTTAGCCTGTGTGTTTTCTTTAATGCTACTATCAGCTCAGTAACCAGTTCCTCATTATCGGTGGTGCCTAGGGAACTGGAGCTACAAATTCATTTCTAGGGAAAAAAGAACCTACTCACTATATTTCTTTTATGTAAGAGTGGAAAAATGAACTGATGCAGCCATCTTTATACAACCAAGGTACTCTTTCTGAATGTTCTGTGATTTTACTAGTCAATTTAGTTCCCTTTTGGAACAACCTATATGTGCATATAAAAACAATTCATTAACCAACAGGCTGAAGGCACTGCTATAAGTGGGCTATGACTATTTGGGTCTGCTCCTTCCCTGAAGCTCACACATTAATGTCACTATAATAGTAGGCACCAGAAGTTTTTGGAACTTGGCTTGAAACATTTATCCTGTGAGAGTTCAATTACTTTTTTAAATCTTACTTTCTATGTGCTTTTATTTAAATCACTGACTTGTTTGTTCAAAGATGCTGTGACATTAAAATTTGCATGTAACATTTTAGTGACTATAATGTGCACAAAAATCTTTCAAACAAAATAAATTCAGTGTTCTCTAACAAGGTCTCATCCTTCTATATATTTAGGAAACTGTTTGCTTAGTTAGGACCTGCTGCCAGCAAACAGATTGTAAGCATTAATAAATATTGAGGGGTTATACAAGCCCTCATTTATAGGGGCTCATGAATTTTGAGAAAGAAATGCTAAATAGTCACTGTACACACAAAATATTGTCCATTTTTCTTCCTAGTCTTTCAGAAGTCATTAATAAAGAGTGTCTTTCCAATGGTGGAGAAAGAGGGAGCCAATGGTGCCTCTGGTTGTGTAATTTCACATGGGAATTTCCAAAGCAAAAGGATTTCCTTGCTCTAGGAAACAAAAATAGATTAAATTTAAGGCATGTGTATAATTGTGGGGGTGCATAATAATCCTTCTCTACGTTCTACTTTGCTAATCTGTGTACACCAGCTCCAGTTCTAAGAAGCTGGTAATTTGGGTGAAGTGGATTGAAAATTTATTCCTCATACACTTCTGAGTATTCTAAATGAAGAAGCAAAGGAACCATTTGTCCAATGGGCTATGTAAGTTCACTAGCAAAACCTCCAACATTTAAAATGTTATGTTCATGCTAATAAACATGGCATCAGATATACCATGATATGCAAAATAATCAAAACGTTTAAAGAAAACATTGCAGATAATGAAAGTGCAGGTAGCTTACATGTGCCTAATACTAAGCTTTGAAATGTTCTTGCCTGCACCCAATATTATATGACTGTTTCTAACAATGACAGGACTTAGGATAAGGTAAACATGCAATTATCTTACAGAGGCACTGATTCAGTCTGCCTGATGAAGGGGCTTGGTTTCTATAGGAATGCTTCAATAAGTAACAATTATCTAATCTCCCTTTGGTGATATAAAAAACTTATACACTGCATGATGTTATTCAGTGCAATTTCAATGTATACCTTGGACAAGCAGGCATGACTTATTATTTTTATTACAACTGTTTACTCAAACAAATTTGCTTCTCCCTTTTCAAATATGATGCACTGAAAGACATTTGATAAGAGAGAGCATGTGACAGCCAGGCCACATACATGCCTGCTAGCTCCACTTAAATGAGAAATCTCCATCTGGTCAGGTAGCTAGAAAAGTTGCCATGTTTTCCACCTTGGATTAAATATCCAATGGTGCCTTTGATGGACATTTCTCATTTCCTACAGAAATACTTACTGGTCGCTGTAGGTGAAGCTGCCTCACCTTCAGTGGATGTAGTGATGGGTTTAGTATCTGTCATGGTCAGGGTCACAGGTCGCACTGCACTGGGATGGGGAGAGGGTGCCAAAACAGGAGTGAAATGGCCAGGCACTTTCCCTACTACTTGACCACTGCTGTTAGGCTACAAAACAAAAACAGAATGCCGGGTGAAACAATCCAAAAGGCAGACATCTTCTCCAGCAACTCCACTCAGCACACGCGGCCACGTGGATCCTGCAGGCTGCGTGGAGCCATCACACAGGCCCTCCCTCTCAAGTCCAAGTTGGAGGCCAATCAACGGTTGGTAGTAATAAAAGCAACAGTGTTTAAAAGAAGATTTTCATCTTCAAAGCATTTTGCATAGGTAATTTAGTCTTTACAACACCCTCAAGAACAAAGTAGATTTGATCCTTTCATTTAGTAGGCCAGAAAACTCAAATGGAGACTCAAATGCTTAGCTCAAGCTAAAATGGAATCCCCTACTAAGCTGCCTATAATTATAACCCAGCGATTCCTAATTCTCTGCTCTTCATTTTCTATACAGGGTCCGTTTGGCTTTCACAACAAAATTTTCCTCCATTTGGATATTATCACCCACACAAGAGACACAAGAAGGCCTAGGAGAGAAAACACATCCAGCTCTATAATTCCCGTCATTTATAGTGAAGGCCTATTCTTCTGCATACAAAAACTAGGTTTCTCTCACATGCAGTTATCTCAGACTCAACAAACATAAGGCAATTTAAGCTTTTCCAGGCAATCATCAACTTGTGATGATTTACTAACACAAGCAGTTAGATGAGATAGAGCATTTAAAATTTCAGATGCACACAATGTTATAAAACGCTGAACGAGGTCTGACCTTATGCCTACAAATAAAAGATTCCCAAATAAAATTAAAATGTACTAAAGTGAACTAGAGGACAATCAAATTCACAGTGCTGTTTGTGTTACTCTTCCATTGTTGTGCACAGAGAATTATATAAAACATTTATTCTTGACATTTGTGGGAATTAACTGAGAAAATCCCTAGGGCAATGACAGAAAAGATATCATTATTTGAGTCTTAGCCCCTTGGTGGAGACAAAATCATAAGGGTTCATTATTTGAGGAAATCCTGGAATATATTTTTCTAGACAGAGAATGCTAGTTTTGATTACACCCATGTTGCAATTCTCCACTGCATGGTATTCCTAACAATTTGCCAGGATGTTATTCTCCAAAAGTATATAGTTTTTATAATCTCAATTGTCAAAGGCAAAGAAAGTAACGAAGCAGAATATTTACCTATGCATAAATTACAAGTAGATTTTCTTTAGAGAAAAAGATAAATAGCTGATAATATTTAAATATTGCAAACTGGAGATATGAACTAAGTCTTTGCTTGGGCTCCTCAGAGTCCACTTTCTTTATTTTATTAAAAAAAAAAAATGGACTTCTTGAATATCCTGACTATTCATCATGGGTAATTTTAAGTATTTAACTTTATGTCAGGAAAATTGACCAAAGTTTTCCTCTACGGAAACCTATGGGAGAGTTATATCTTTAAACTAATTTTATTCAAAATATTCCATTGAATAGCATGACTGTCTCACTATAATTGGTGCAGCAGTAATGCAATTAATCTCCAAATTGCTGTGGGGAGGAAAAGGCATCTCAGTTGCTTAACAATCCAAATCAGTACAGTGCTGGAGGAGGTTGGGAAGGAGCAGTTGACTGGAGGTGAATGGTCACCAAGTACTTTTCTTTTTCTTTTTTTTTTTTTTTTTTTTTTCCATTTCTAGTGTTGAAAAGGTGAATATCAAGAATTCTATTTTTGAAATGCAAATTAATTGGTTTTGAGTTGGAGTTAAACATCAAAGCAGGTATAATAAAAACACTTCTGTAGTTTCCTATAAAGACCCATTTTTTTTTTTTTTTTTTTTTTCAAGTGGAAATAGTTTGTTTCTAAAGCAGACCATCAACTTCTGGTTATATGAACACCACAAATGACTGCTTTACTAGAGAAAGAAGAAAGGTCTTTTTTTGTCACTGGTGGTGTGCAAAATGGTAAATGTGTTTCTGTATAGGGCTCACCAAAGCAGTTTGATAGTACCTACCTGGCACAGGAGCAGAATGACAATAATTACCAGAAAATGCTGCCGCAGCATATGACATTACCCTGCCCAGTCTGTAAACTTTGTTTACTGGAATTGAATCAACATGAACTAACATCTATGTCTCCCATTGAAAAATAATAAAAGGGACAAAGAAAGAATTCTCAAGCCAATATGGACAATTTTTTTTTTTTTTTTCTGAAATTCATGGTTAGAAGAATGGGGAGGGTTATTTCTCTTTAGTTTTCAACTAGTTTAAACAGGTGAAGCTAAGATAGAAATCTTCTATCTTTCAAGACTGTTAATAGATGAACTTTCATAGTGTAGATATAAAAAGAGAGGTGTCTTATCTGAAGATGAAGCTGAACAGCATTAGAAAAGGATTATCCTACTTAATACATTGCTCCTATTGTACAAAATCCTGAGAGGGATTTTTTGGTTTTTGTCTTTTAATTGAGATGAGAGTAAGATGCTTCTCTTAGAAGCTGGATCTTTACCTTGAAAACATAAAGAAAAGCTGAGAACAATATAGGCAGATTATCACCTAATATGCCCTCTTAACTTATAAAGAATTTAAAATATACGTAAAACAAGCACTGAATAATTAAAGAAATGCGTAACACTAAGGGCCTGATTTTAATTTGCATAATTTTTCCCCTAACAGTGCCTAATTAAGACATCAGTTAAAAAAAAAATCCAATGGAACTCTAAGATTTTCCACACTGAATTAACGTTAAGGACTTTTAATGGATGTCTTAATTAGACTTTGTTATTCATGGAAATTCTACACAAATTAAAATCAGACCTTGTGTGCACTGTTCCCAGCTGAGTCTTGCAAAATGCTCTATGGAACTGGGATTTTTCAATCCATGTTCTGACAGTAAATTTCACTTCTAAACTGATAATACTAAGATCCCACTCTTTCACTTAACGGTCATTAGTACTGCAGTCATTACACTATTTGAATATTTTCTCCTAAAATACAAATAATAAGTTTAGTGTAAAAATTCAACACTTAGTTTGATATATTAGTCAGTGGAGCTAAAAGCAAAGGTAACTTTCTAAGTAACCCAAAGGTGCTGGATGCTCTATTATTCAAAATAAAACATTCAGAAAGGACCATTTTGCTTCACTGTAACGAATTAAGACCAAAGAGTTGTTTCCTGATCTTTGTTAATTATGATTGATATGCACATATTATTTACTCTAATTTTAGTAATTTAGCAGCAGTATTGATAGACTGTTGTAAAAATTCCCCAAAGCATAAATAGATATAATAAGAAGTAGACAGGAGTCTTAGAGGTAAAGCAGCAAAGCCAAATACTAGACTGTAAGATCAAAATTACATTGCAGATTTTGGATATTACAAGTATCAATAGCCCCAGCTTTGGCACAAAGACTGTCTACTTGATTGTGGAAAATCCTCTTATAGCAAATCCCTATGAAGTGACCTCTCCAAAGAAGAAGCCACACGTCTAGGGAGAAAGAAATGCACATGAGTTACTACACTTAATACACAGAGTTCCCTAAAACTACTATACAATGTTTACTAAAAAAAAAAAAAAAAAAAAAAAAAAAAAAGACACCTCTAGTAATGCCACTTACTATTAAATGTAAGTCATGTCACTGCAAAGAATATTCAAGTAGTCATCAAACACTGAAAATGTTTACATTACCAAAGCTTATTTTAATACCTAATAACAGGCCTATAAATACACCAGTAAGTTCTTTTGTGTGTGTTTATTTTAGCACATACCTTGCTCCTGCCTGAAATAAGCATTTTGTCTCTATGTCAAACCCGGTATTTTAGGTGTGAACTCCAGTTTGGAGCTTTTTGGCAATGAACATTCTGCATAAACTTTCCCTTCAGTCAATAAAAATCCAAGAACATTAAATCAAAAACTTCTTCACAAATGCATCCCTTTGGGGCAACACACTTCCTACCTGTCATTCAGCCACCTTTAAATAAAAACTTAATGGGTCACCAAGAAATTTCTTGAAGATGGATTGCAAGGCTTGATGTTCTGCCAGACATACTGTCTGACAAACCTCTGTGCCTTAGAGTTACACCTGTCCCATTTCCCTTAAGTTCTAGTCTTATTTTCTCTCTTATTTTTACCTGGCTGGTTTGTGGACTGGATGGGTCATAAGAAGGTACATAGTTCTTCAGAGTATCCTGAGGATTCAGGTGGGGAGGATATCTGATTGTTGGATGAGAAAAGTAGCTCGATGGGGCTGGAGGAAGGATAGCTTGTGTTGGAAATGGCAACGGTGAGGGTGGAGGTGGAGTTCGAGTTGAGATGACTGCAGAACACAGAAAAGGAAAGATTGACTTGTCAGAGCTGATTTCCTTATTGATTCGTCCAGATTCTATAAAGAGGCTATGAAACTACCATTGGTTTTCCTACCACAATTTAATCAAGTTCTCCTAAAATAAATTACTCTTTCACTTATATTCTCAATGATAATACAGCTAGGGACACAGAGACAAAACCACACCCAAGGGAACAAATGATCTTGCTTTCTACATCTGTGAATGTTTAAAAACAGAAGTCTTGCTTTTACAGGTTATGCCAATATTGGATAAAACATTTCTTTGAGCAGTGATTTCCCATCAAAAACACATTCTTTGATTATAAAGTCTTTTGTCTCCCTAAGTCCAGACCAAGTCAAAGCATTGATTATAGGGTAGGAGACCCACAAATTGTCTACTAATCAATTTCAAATAAATCATTTTCCTCTACATTCTAGCTTACAGTTGTTCAGAAAGGAAGCCAACAATTAAAATTAAAAAGTTGCCTGTCATGAATAATTACCTGGTCATTGTATAAATACTTTTGAGCTTTAAAACACAGGGCCTGGCAACTCTTTCTCCTATGAAGATATTCCTTTCAAAACCAACAGAGCTTTATTCTGCAACTATTTTTCTTCTATTCTTTTACTGGGTGTAGCTCTAAAAATATTAAGGTAAGACCAAGAATAAAACCCACAGAAATGCAAATTTGAATGTCCATAGAGGTAGGTATATTATGTCATCCATAAACCATATATTTTATAATAACTTTATAGAGGGAACTACTATATAAAACATATGCAATGTGTATGATGTTTAAATATTAGTATGATCATAAATAATTGTTTAATTTTTAACCTAATATTAAGTTTGAAAGATGGAGAAAGTATAATTTATGATTATTATCTTTATAAGGTTGAGGAAAATAATTATATGTTGTAAATTAAGAGAACCAACTAATACATGTAGGAGTAAAGATTAAATGTATATTTCTATTTAATATTTTGATCCAAATTATAGGAAATTACAAATAATGAATGTTTAATGTTTTGTGAAATAACTTAAAAGATAATATGAAAAAAATCCTTTCTATGACCTATAAATGAAAATCCTGTGGAATGATTATTTTCAACTTCATAAATATGGGGGTGGGGGTGGAAAGGCAACATTTTAAAGGACATTGCTTATGTCCACCAAAGAAAACTTCCAAAATATACATGAAATTAAGAATGAATATTATAGAAGAATCATTAATTTTATGGTCACTACTTTGCTCCTTGCATGTCCAGGGCACTATATCTTAGACTCCTCTGGACTGTTTTTACAAGGCAGATTACTGGGCTTACCCACAGAAACCCTAGATAAGGACCAGCAGGGGTGAGGCACCAGCATGTGTCCCATGTAATCTTTCCATGCACTGAAATTTGAGCATCCACCATCAAAGAGATGCATTTCAGAAAATAGCTTTATACTTTCTAAAACAAAATTCCTTATTGAAGTATTACTTTATTTAAGAAATATGCCCATTTGGGTGGGGCATGGTGGTGCAGACCTGTAATCCCAGCGGCTCGGGAGGCTGAGGCAGGAGGATTGTGAATTCAAAAGCCTAGCCTCAGCAACTTAATGAGGCCCTGTCTCTAAATAAAATATTTTAAAAAGGGTTGGGGATGTGGTTCAGTGGTTAAGCGCCCTGGGTTCAATCCCAGGTACCAAAAAGGAAAAAAAAAAAAAAAAAAAAAGAAGAAGAAGAAGAAGAAAAAAGAAATATGCCCATCTGAAATTCTATCTAATACAAACCTCTAAATAAAATTGGGCATCTTTTTAATTAGTGCTCTTATTCTTAAGTCAATTCAACCATGGTCTTTGCTCACATCTGTACACAAACCCTTGAAAGATATATACACAGTTCCATATTGGGTCCTCTGGGTTTAGGAATCAATTTGGACATAGTAGTTCTGAAAGAAGTCCCTTTGCAACTGAAGTGGTATAAATCACATTTGAATTCACATCTCTGAACAATCTTGCACTGTGCTGGCCTGATAAAACTGGGTAGTATGTCATGTTTTAAATGGCAGGTAAAAATGTCTATCTAGTATCAATAAAAGTCATTCTAGTCCTTTAAAAAAGGAAAGAAAAACAAAACACAAGGCAAAAATATTTTCGTTAATTTTGAAAGCACATATATATGTATTTATATATATTGGTGATATATATGGGTATGTGTATATGTATGAATATGTGTGTGTGAATATGTACACACATAGCCTATTTTATTGCAATTGTCTTTCTAATTGTCTTCCTTCCTCCAGTCTTGCTCCTTTCAGTACATCCCCTACAGTTCCATATGAATGACTTTTTAAAAATATCATTACAGTTGTATAACTTCTAAAAAATTTCTAAAAATATCTGCCTTCCTACTGCCTCCAGGATAAAGCCCCAACAATGTCACAAGTGCATATGGTCCTCATGTTCTTTAGAAGCCTGTCTTGGATCACTTCTTTGGCCTCATCTCTAGCTTACTGAAGGAAGCTGGATATATGGAGTTCCTTGCTGCAATGACCTCTGGTGCACTGCTGCATGCTGTGGCCTCTGCCTGAAACCTCCTCCAGGCTGGCTGTTCCTTCACCCTTCATACTTAGTTCAGGATACATTTTTTTCCAGGCATCTAAACTTCCTCCAAGTGTCTGGTCCTGTTCAGATTAGATGCCCAGCCAGTGATGTCATTCCCTCTCTCCTAACTACATCATGAGCTCCTTAGGGACAGAAACCATCTCTTGTGACCAAGGTGCCTATAGACTCTAATATTTTTGATATTTAGTAAATATTTGGTGAAAGACCAAGGTGGAAGTCTTATTCTAGCTCTCTCAACTTTCTTTACCTATAAATGCTGCTCAATTTTTTTCAAATGTTACCAGTATGAATTTTTAATCAGGTGTCACAATACATAGATGATATGACTACTAAGTTAATTTCATTGAACATACTTTTCAATATATATTTCAATTATTTCTATGAAAGTTACTGATTTTTTCACTTATGTCAATAATATAAACAATAAATATAAAAATTTTTATACCAATTAAATTTGTATATTTCCTCTCTCAACTTCATAACTTCCTTATTGATAACAACATCTCCATTTTTTTAAGTTTAGCAACAATAAATATCAACATACACTAACAAACTAAACCTAAGGACTTTATTTGAGCAGATGCTATATCCTAGAGTATGGATTTAAAAAAACATATAATTATTTTGAAGGATAAAAAATTGCCTAACTATAAACTAAAATAAAGAGTGTTACTAAAAATACATATCTATAGATCTTTGTCTGTATCTATCTACATATACATGTATATATGCATATAGTTATATTAAAACTTTTAATCTCATGCTAGGACTTAAGAGTGATTATGTAGAAAGCATACAGTATTGATTACTAATTGTATATCATTTTTAATTTGTGAGAAGACTTACTATCAATTGCTAGTTAAAATACAAATATGAAATACTGGATACCTTTTCTTATTTAGATTAAGATGTTAGACACAATATTAAATGTACTAGCCCTAAGTAGTTGTCATAGAACTCTTTCGTTTTCTGATTAATTGCACTTCCAAAAAGTAAATAATCATTTGTGATAGGAAATAGAGTCTATGTATCTTCATGTCTTTGGAACAACTCTAAACTAAGCAATGTAGTTGAAAAATCCAACTTTCTCTTAGTAGAATATATAAAATTTGGACCAATCCTGAAATTAGTTAAGATAACTATATATTCTACTTTTCTAAGTCCTTATGATCATAAGCTTTCCAATAAAGGCATATATGTAAGGAAAAAGTACATATATAGATATTATTAAGTAGCATATAATATGATAATATTTTGTCACAAATTGATAAGAAAAAAATATCTGATGGGATCATGACCTTCCCCTTTGGGTTAAGAAAACATGGTCACTGTAGCTATAACTATGAACCTTTGGCTCCATCCCTAAGGGTTGGAGCCCTTTGAATAAAGGATAGCTTCTCTTCTATGGCTGGGAGTCCTCACCACTGTGTGCAACTCCAGGTATTCCGGGATGGTGGTGCTGGGGGAAAGTGCTCAGTCTTGGGGAAGAATCCTGCGGAGATGTAGAGCTGAACAATGGCTTTTCAGGTTTCTTCATAGTAGTTGGAGAAGACATATCTGGAAAACAAGAGGGAAAAATCAAGCTGCATGACCTTCCTAAGTGACAAGTTTCACCTCAACATAACAACAGATTTCATTTTTCAGTGCTTTAGGATTTTTGTGCTTTGGCTCTTACAAAATTTATACTGAGGGTCAAAACCCAGCTATGTTAGAGCTTTAAAATATCAGTCAGAAAGATTGTCAACAGAAAATAACCAAAGTTTTTATTAGAATTATGATCAGAAGCATTCTCATTACTAAAGAAACCTTGAAGTTCTGAAAATCTAAGTATGTTTCTGTTAGCCCCTTGGTTGACATAAAAGTATTCTTTACCTGGCATTTTGTTCTTTGAGTTATATGACTCAGGGGTTGACCAGCTAACTACACTGTGAAAACAAATAAAGGAAAACTTGGTGTGAAGTGAAAAACAACCTTTGTCTATGCTGGCAAATATATTGTGCATTTATCATTTATGAAAACTCAGTCACTTGATTAGCAAAAATAAAATAATTCTTAATTTTCTCACTCTACAAATATACATTGGGTTCATCTATTTGCCAGATAATATGAAGATGTTAAGAAAAATAAAAAGTAATTCCTGCCCTAGGGATGCTCACTGTCAGTGAAGAGGAAAATGATAAGGAAATGGCTATCAACAGGGCCATGATGGCATTTGCTGCTGTAGCCCCAGTCTCTGTAGAGGGACCGTGATCACCTCAGCCTCCCCAGGTGAAGGAGGCATCCCCCAATGGTGCCATTTTCAAAATGGGGATGACATCAACAGAGAGGAAATGTTCCAAAAAAGGAGATATGAAATATACAAGTAGTCCAAGCAGCCTGTGGAGTGGGAAATAGAGTGATGAAGGGGAGCAAGTGACAGGCAAGACCATACAACAAAGGACAGGGGGTTTCCTATACTTCCTGTAGTGCCTGTCTGAGTGCTTACCCTGATGAGGGAAATGCTATGGATGGGCAAAAGATGGGCACAATTACAGTTGAGAGCAATCCCTCCAGAAACTACATGGAGGATAGATTATACACAATGGACCCAGAAGTCATGGAGGCCCATTAAAAAGAAGATATATTATTAATACATGCATTCCATAAAGACTATAGAAGCCCTACTTTATACCAGACACTACACTAGTTGCTGGGGACACCGTGATAAACTGGATTTACTTTCTGCTTCTACAAAGCTTAAAATCTAGTGTGGGGATAAAAGGAAATAAAACCAAATTACAATACAGGGTACAATGTGCTGTGATAGAAGTATTTAGGGCTTCCTTAATTCATTCTCTAAATATTTAACACTGCAAAAGATAGATCATGAGAGGATTGAAAAAAAGAGTGGGGACAGAGGTAATGCGATCTATAATTAAACAGATTAAGTCAGTTAAATGAATAACTGATGTGGAAGGTCACCATCTCAGGTGACTACAACATTTCACCATGCAGTTAGTTGGAAAAGGGAATCCAGCAAGAACCTCTCATTAGTAGAAGAGATGACCCTGAGTTTAACATCTTGAGTAATGCTGACTTTTACAGAGGTTTATAAATTTGTAGTAAATAACAATGATATGAACTATAAGATTTGTATTTTGTTATAAAATTTTTAAATATATGCACAAGTACATAGGGTAATAATGGATTCTCATGTACCTATCATTCAACTTTAGCAATTACCAACTCAAAGCCAATCTTATTTCATCTTTAGTCTACTCTATGCTTTCACTACCTTCATTACTTTAAGCAAATCCCAGATATCATATAATTTCACCTCTAAATAGTTCTTTAAAAGAAATCTTTATTAGAAGAGGAAAACAATCAAAACCACATGACACATAAAAATACATACAGTTAATATTTCAATTAGAAATTTTTTTAATGAGAAAAAGATCTCATAGTGCTATTGATGTGAGAAACTAGTCATAAGTATGATTTTACCATTTGAAAAGTTACCTAAATTCTAGGAAAGACATCCAATAAACTTAGATATGTGTTTTCATCATGCTGGCACTTACAGAATGGTTATGCTTCTGAAGACAGTAGATGTCACAGTCCACAAAAAGTGACAGGTATACTTGTAGCTGTCAGCTACAATTTGTTACTGACTGTCATTAACCTACAAGGACTTTGATGAGTCAAATAACTTTTTCCTTATATCTTTCTCAAAAAGAAAAACAAAAGAAATTGTTCATGAAACCATAGCAATTAATGCCACCACAAATATGAAAAAATTTAAACTAAGGCTTAAAAATAAGAAAAGGAAGTTCACTTCAGCTAAGTTTTCAAAATATCAAAAATAATACTTAAGCCAGGCATGGTGGTACACACCTATAATCCCAGTTGCTTGGGAGGCTAATGCAAGAGGATCTTGAGTTCAAGGCCAGTCTCAGCAGAAGCAAGACACTTAGCAACACAGTGAGACCCTGTCTCTAAATAAAATACATTCTATTCTATATAATGCTATGTGAAATTAGTCAATCTCAAAAATCCAAATACTAAATGTTTTCTCTGATATAAGGAGGCTAGTTCACAGTGTTGTTGGATGGGGGTATATAGGAGGATTAGAGGAATACTAGAATGTCAAAGGAAGGGAGGGGAAGGGAGGGAGAAGGGGGGAGGGAGGGAGGAAAAAAGAAAAGAAAAAAAAAAGAAAAGGTGGTTGAATGTGATGGATATCATTATCCTAAATGCATGATTGAAGACCTGAATGGTATGAATATACTTTGTATACAAACAGTTGTATGTAAAAAGATGCTATATATGTGCACTGTGAATTGTATACTACTATTATAAATTAAAAAAAAAACATTAAAAAATAAATAAAATACAAAATAGGGCTGGGGATGTGGCTCAGTAGTTGAGTGCCCCTAAGTTCAATCCCTGGTACCAAAATAACAATAATAAGAAGAAGAATTAAATTTCACTCTATGATTTTAAGAAGTAATAACACAAATACAGGTTTTGCCTCCTGGAACCATAGATATGTGGACTGTTAGAGGTTTAAGAAACTCCATTTTACTCCTTACAGTAGGGATGACACCAAAAGTTTGCATTGCAAATATTTAATTTGAAATTAACTCTTAGGAAAAGAACTTATTATTATAGTTTATTATTGATGCTCTTATGCTTACCTGTGCTTAAATATAAATTTCAAATAAAATAAACCTGTATAAATCAGTTTGTAAAAACTCCATAATATAAATAGTACAGCACAGTAGACATCATTTGAAAACAATTAAATGCAGAAGTAAAACAGTGTCATTGTAGTTATGTCATTTCTTTTCTTTTAGCTATGTTATTTCTAAATCAAGGCAATTCTAGCTACTGCCACTATATGAATGTTCATTAAACCCAGCCAACTTCCCAGTAGATCCTTTGTGTAAAGGGCACATAAATCAAGGATGTTTGTACAGAAGTTCAAGCATATAGGCAACTACGTAATTTTTAATTTATGAAATTTAAAATTTCTCTTGACCAAAATGATCCACTTGGTTTTACTGGGTAATGGTTATGTTTCTACTTATTTTTTTCTGGTCCTCTTTTAGGCATGTACCTGACAATCAGAATACCCTCGTGTTCGGAACACACAGAAGACTGCAGAGGCTAGCACAGCACAAACAGAATAGTATTCACTGCTCACGAAGTAAAAGGGCCCACAGACTGTCTCTTTCTTAAACAGCCAAAGTAACTTAGAATAGTAAAAATTAAAATGGGAAGGTCCATTGGCCAAACTAAAAGGCTCTGCTTTAGAAACAGGTAAAGAATGGTGAACCGGAATGTGGGCTCCATTGCCTTTGTTTTCCCGTTAAATGAAATTAATTCTGGGCCCATTAATCAATAAAGAAATACTGCTACGCAGCATGTAAAAGGCACTGTGCTAAGTACTTACAGAGACACAAAAGTGAATCCCCTCTCAAAGAGCAAAACAACTCTCTGGCCTGAAGAGAGGATAAAAGGTCAATTATGTGGGGCTTCGAAGCAAGGGTAGAGTTGCTAGCCACTACATTTTAAACATGAACCAAACTAGTACTGTTTTGATTTTAATTTTGTTTTGAATGTCTGCATCTAATAGACTTCCCACCTGAAAATGATATCATTTCTATTTTTAATGCACTCCTATGCTATAGAAAAAAAATTTGAGGAATAAATATATAGAAGAGATGATTTTCAGTGACCTTTCTGTGAAGAAAAACAAATGCCATGCTTTGCACAATCTGCTGTCCCTCAAGCAGGAAGAATAATACATAAAAAGATTAAAGTGAAAATAAGCTGAATAATGCATAAATATATAATAAGTTGAATGATAATACATACATAATAATGCATAAGTTGAATAATACATAAGATAAGGAAGTTGAGAGAGAAGCAAGATGGTAAGAAAAGAATTAGCTGATATTTCTGTTAGTAGGAAGAAGGCAGAAATTGCTGATGGCTGATGAGAAGGAAAGAAATTTAAATCCTATTTTAGAAAGAAATTATGTCTAAGTGCAGTGGTTTCAGGATGGAAAAACTTTCCCCAAACTTTATTCTTTTCTGTTCTTGTAAATTTCACTAGGCCTCTCCACTTGCACATGGTTGAATCAAGAATTTTCTTTCTAGTCTCCTACAGGCCTTTCTCATCATGGCCTATTATCAAAACAGTAGTTGAAATTATGTTCCTCAAATAGTATCTTTCTCATATTAAGATCTGCCATGGTGCTACATTTAAGTATAACTTTTTCCTTGTTGATTTATTTTATTTAAGCTTTTGCTAAGCTAATCAGCCATATAGTCCTTTTGGGGGGCAGGAGGAATATGCTCTGTCCTTCCTTGCCTGTGACCTTCCTTTAGGTTTCTGCTCTTATTCAGCCTGCAGAACAATATTTAATCCACTGAACAAAGTAATTTTCTCCTTAAGTAACCCCTTCTGGGAAAGTTTGAGGTCTAGATTTCTTTAATGACCTTGGGTTAAATCTTAAATTGCTGGATGATTTTTCATTATTATTATTTTTTACTTGTTCCATCCTTTGTATGCACTCTTTTCAAAAAGCTAAGAGCTGGGCACAGTGGTGCATGCCTCCCAGTGACTTGGGAGACTGAGGCAGGAGGATCGCAGGGGGATCGAAAGTTCAAAGCCAGCGTCAGCAATTTAGTGAGGTCCTAAACAAATTAGTGAGGCCCTGTCTTAAAATAAAAAATATAAAAGGGCAAGGGATGCAGCTCAGTGGTTAAGTGCTCCTGGGTTCATTCTGGGGTACCAAAAAAAAAAAAAAAAAAAAAAAGTTAACTGATTACCTTCTATGGAAGATGACTTTATCAAAGACACAAAAAGTTGTGGAAACTACAAGATAATGCTACTTGGAAAAAAAAATTTTTTTTTTAAATGATTGAAAGAAAAGGGGAAAAGGTAAAACAGGCCCTAGTTCTAGGTAGCATATTTTATAATCTCTCACATGTGCAATAAGCTATATAGTGAAGTGATAGCTAATAGTATAGGAAGACAAAACAACCATGCCAGTGTAACTTAAAACACATGTTTCATGAATAAAAATCCCCAGATGAGAAGAGTGGATGTAAATCAAAAAAAGAAATCAAAGTCAACCACCAAGTGTCCAAAAAAGGGAGAGGAACTATGGCTACAAGTAAGGGTCAGGTAGGTAAGCAAGACCACTTGGACCCTGTCCTGGTGAGGCTTATAGTTAGGAGAGAAGGTAGACATTAAAGACAAAAGTTTATTAAATAAATGCAATTATAATAAGTATAGAAAGGACTTTTAATGGCAGAAATTAGAGATGCTAATTTTTTTAAAAGATTCACATTGATGATGCTATTTGTCAGCATCCACAACTGTGCTTAGATTTATAATTGAACAATTAACTATGACTTTTAAAACAACTATATAATGAAGATAGAATAAAAGATCACCAAACAAGACAGAATTCAAATATGCTACTAATAAAAGTTTGTTCATCTAGACTTAAGCTTATCTTTAAATGAGTATTTTGCAAAACCAAGTTATCATATGATTGTTACTAGCTATGCTATGATTTTTTTTTTTTTTTTTTTTGGCACTGTAACATATATACATCCTAAGCCCTGATGTGTCATTCATTTCACAGCATCACTTCAAAGAGATAAAGGCTTAAGCAAATAAAGAGCTAGATCATCTCATCTCCCAACAAGGTAATTTCATCTACAAAAGAAGAGAGCTGCAGTGAAACACAGCGTATGTACTCCACTCATCGGCAGCTTGCACAAATGGCGCTCCAGATGTATATCTGTTCAAGTCAGCCCAAGGCAACAATTTTGATCAATTCTAATGTGATAAAATGCTGCAGGGAAAGTGTGCAGAAACGTGTTTACGTCAGCCCTTAATTAAACTGTTGTTCACTTCCAAAGAACCTTAGGAAACACTAATGAGACATGAGTTTTGGCAATTTCTTCATCAAAGCGAAGACCCCTTCCTCAGTCTGTAGCAGCCTGTCATCCAAGTCGCTCCCGGGATAAATGTCACATGGCACTCCAATCAGTTAGCCACCTGTTAGTAGAACTTCACTGAAGTCAACTAGTGATCTGGGGCAAGCTCAAACAGCCACCTTAACACCTGCCTGTCTGGGACACCTGCTCCTTTTTCACATATAGTGGAGCAATATGTTAGCTTTTCCAATGTTTGAATAGATTAAGGTTACAAATCAGATTTTCTAGAGCCTACACAGAAACATATTCTTTCTAAAATAATTCCAATTCGTCTTCCCCATAATACTTATGATTTATATCTGCTTCAAATTAATTATGTAAGAGCATACAAGAATTCATGAATCTCTGGAAGCTATTATTTTTAGCATACCATAATACTAAATTAAAATATATTAACAACCATGCCAGTCTTATGATTTAGACAAACATATTCCTGTCTAGTTAACAAAGAAGTAAATTGCCTCAAAGTGTTTTAAAAGTCCAATTCTTTTACATTTTCCTGAGTTATCTTCTTTATTTACATGCCAGACTTAAACACAACTTTAAACAGGCCGTATCAATACAAGTCAACATTTGCTGGTTTCTCTTATTTATGAGTATTTACCTTTAAGGTATGTTTCATTGCTACATGCTTAAAAAAATCTATCATGATTATTAAAAATCTGGTTTTCACATTATCAGGTTGCAGGACATTTTGCAGGATCAATACCACCACCCTCTGCCCCGCTTTTGACTTTTCAGAAGAAAAATCAAGGTGCAATGGAAACTGTCCGGAAACTTTTTTTTTTTTTTTTTTTGTACCCAGGATTATACCTAGGGGCACTTAACCACTGAGCCGCATCCCCAGCCCTTTTTATATTTTATTTAGAAACAAAGTCTCACTAAGTTTGCTTAGAGCCTCTCTAAATTGCTGAGGCTGGCTTTGAACTTGGAATCCTCCTGCCTCAGGCTCCTGAGAGCCGCTGAGATTACAGACGTGTACCACCACACCTGGCTGATTGGGAAACTTTTGTTAACTTTGACCCTCTGGTATGACAGAGACCAGAATATGACACAGACCAGAGGAGGAAAGCACATATGTTGGAACATTTAGCTTGGAGACCGCATAAGATTACACTACATTGACAAGTCTTACTTGTCAATAGCTTTGGTCATAGTTTTATATATTTCTTTATATTTTGGGCTTTTATAGAATTTTAAAGAGTTTTATGGTTTTACAAAATCTCTGAAAATTGAGAATCTCTTCAGAGACCAAATTCATTGTTGGATAAAGACAAAGGTGGTCAACACTATCCAAACTCCATTCAAACTATCAATGCTACGCACAGCATTAAAAGTGAAAATGAGCTTTAGCTAAACTGGGGCATTCTGTTTCCAGTTAAAATGTTGAATGGAAGCTGGAAGACAATATAAAAAAGATGAACTATTGGTATAAAATAATAGTCACTTAAAATAAATGAGAAGCCACCAAATCAAGTGTATAGGATGAGTTTTGGAACTGAAATCTGATCTTTTGCTTTGGGTCACAAATCCAAAGTCATCTTGAGGCAAGGAAACAGCTTGGGCTCTGTGCCCAGAGGACAAGGAGAAGGCAGAGAAGAAAGATACTCTGCCAATGAAATGCTAAAATGGACCATGATTTATTTCCCTATTTTTGCCTTGGGGTAGATAATGTTGAAGAGAGGAAAGTTTCAGGTTATTTACACTGGTATGTGAACTATTATAATTATCATGGCTACACTGAGGCAGAGTCTTTCTTGCTTTGGCTGCCTGATACTTCAGATCTCAGCCCAAAGCTTTGACGTATTTATATTTCCACCTGTTTCCCTGTGGAGATTGACAATGATCCTTAACTTCTGTGAGTTTCACTCATAGGTAAAGGATTGATGTTGGGGAATGTACCCTGGAAGAGGAAGAAAGGAAAGAGAAACTAAGTAGCTTATGCCTTTATTTGAAAGCTCTGCACTATCCCCTAGGTACTAATTTGATTTCTCCATTTCCTTCACAGTATAATGGAGCTAGCCAGGCACATGGAGAGAGAAGATGTGGTATGATCCCTGATGGCTTAAATGGAATATAAATTACAAGAAAGAGGTACAATGATGGAGTCCCAAGGCCACAGAGACTATTCTATGAACACAGTTTGGAGCACATGCTTCAAAATTTCTCATAGAACCATGTGCTACGTATAATTATTGTTCATATGATGGGGGAGTTAGTCATTATGCACGGCGAGTGAGAATGTAAATTGATAAGACCTTTCTGGATTCTGTGTTAATATTTATCAAAAGCCTTAGCAATGGACATAAGATTTAACTCAGTAATTCTACAATAGGAATAAATTTACTCCTTTAACAAAATTTCATCAAGATTCTATTTGACGAGAAAGGAATAAACAGAAATGAACTAATCAGATTAGGCACAAAGATTTATGTGCAATGGTGTGCACTGTATCTTTATAATATAAAAACTCAGAAAGTGCCATGAGTAAAGTAGACATTTAAAAATTTACAGTATAGCCAAAGATGGCATATTGCACAGTCATTATAAAGCATAAATTGAATGACATGATAAAGTGCCATTATACTATAAGTGAAAGAAAAAATAAATTACAATAGCATATATCATAAACCCAATTTAGTGTAAAATTTTAGAAATCAAAATGGAATACATAGAAAATGCAGAGGAAATAAAAACAGAAAAACAGACTTTCACCTAATAGGGTCTCATAGTAATAGGAGTTAATACAGTCAAATAAGAAGAGGAGCTATGTCTACTTGATGGAATTATAGGTATTTTTTTCTTATTTATATTAGATGATTTTCCAAATTCCCCACAAATAACCATTGCTTTTATCATAATGAATGATAAGATGCATATTTTGGGGATAAAAATACTGCCTGTAGCACAACAGAATATTATAAATAATTCCCAATATTGGGTTGACAATACTGGATCTTGGTATGTATCCAACATTACACCATTTGAAGAAAGTACCTTGTGCTGCAAAGAGGTAAGAAGAAATACTTAAAAGTAACTCTTGCAATTGAGCTGGCTAAACACAAAGCAATGTCTTATTGAAAACAGTGAGGAAAAGAGAATATCTGAATATCTGTTTCTAAGGACTCTTTTAGATGTAAAATTTTGTGATTGTGTGGCAAATGTGAATAAGTCCTTCCCACACACTCAGAGTTAACAAAAAGCTCTGAATGTTATGACAAGACATATGGACTTAATCCCACTACAGTAGATTGATGGTGATGCCAGATGATTCAAAAAATAATTAGCTGCCATGTTAAGAAAGTAGCTCCTCATATATATATATATATATATATATATATATATATATATATATATATATATTTACATTTATCACACTCTAAAATAACTCTAGGAAAAATGGCAAGCTACGTTAAGAGGAGATAAGATGTCATCCTCAATTAGAATTCTCAACTTTTTTTTGAAAAATGAAATCAGTTCTTTTTAAAGGAGAAAGTATGGTAGTCTTTGTGTTAAATAAATGGATTCTTACTTTAAACATTGAGTTATTTAATCTTAATTAGCTTGAGCATATTACTGTATTATTCAGCAACTTGAAACATTTTGTGATGGCTGAAGTCTCTTTCTTGCTGTATGTTTTAACCCAAGTACAGTTGAGTAGCACGTTACTACAAGTCTCTTTTTTATCACATCTCTATAAAAAAGGTCTCCAGGCTACACCTACACCCAATACAAAGTTAAAGCTCAAACCCCTTTGAAGCTCACGAACACCTTTCTGAGACAGTTAAAAAAAAAAAATCCTTTGAATAATGAAGAACAGTGCTAAAAAACGAATAATGAACAAATGAAACTGCTTCTTAAAAACACTTCAAAATGCCTTTGTCCGTTAGCAATTTCATTTTAACAGACAGACAATGATAAAGTGTCTTGAGTAATGTCAGTAAATGTAATTTGAAAGGGGAAAAAAAACACCAAACAATTACGCAGGATTGGGAGTATATTTTAGTCACTTATTAAACATCAGTATAGGTAAATAGCTGCTATTCGCCCTGCCTCTAGGGAAAGCCTCTTAGCTATGGAGGCTTATTAGTGTTAAGCATCTGAGAGCCATGGACTATAAAATAAAATCAATACCGTAACCTTAACTGTAAAAGTCAGAAAGATACTGGAAGAGTTCTAATTTAACAAGATTACAGATGAGTTTTTTAGAGGGGGAACATTTGGGAAAAAGCCATGCATTTAGAAACATTTATGCTACCAGACATTTCGAGGTTTCTGTTGTACTAAGGCTGTTGTTGCCCACACTACTAACATTTAGGGTTGATTTAACTGATGTGTTACTTCAGTGGTTTACAGGAAGGTCCTAGAAATGATGTGGAACTTATTTTTTTTTTTTTAATCATTAAACTGAGGTAGTAAACTAATTGCTTGGGAACAATTATGATTTGATGTGGTTTAGCAAGGCAGAAAAAAAAAAATCATGATAATTTGAAGATTGTCAGTTTAGCCGCTCAATGCAAATATGATTACTCTGCACAATGTTCTGTTTCTCCTAATGGAAAAGTGGTGAAAACTAACATAAATTGTAGTGTTTGAGCTTAACCTAAATCTATATTTTTCCTCCAACAAATGTAAATGATGAAAAAAAAAAAAAAAAAAGAACATCCCGTCAATGAAATTACTACTATGGCATATTTATTATCCTAATGGTTTTAGAAATCATGTGAAATTGATCAGTAACAAAACCTCTATTTAGTAATGGACCAATTACATTTGTGAGATAATGTCAATGAAATAGAATATTGTCACAGGATAATGGTCTCCTATTGCTACGTCCCTAGTCATTTAGAGAAAAATAAATGTTGCTGTCTGGCTGAGTCATTTGTTTTCAAAGTAGGAGACACTGATCCCATAACAAGGTTCTGTTATAATAACTCAATCTCTATCAATCATTTGTTGTAACAGAACCGTGCAGGACAGGACATGTATTTTTGAGAAACGTACGTTCCTTGGGTATAAGGCAAAACATACAGTGCCTCCAAGTACATAAACAGCCCTATTATTTTATTATTCAATGAGCCTATTTAAAATAAACATTTAAAAGGTAATTTAAGAAATGGAAAACCTTCTGAATTTTCAAAAAGGTCCATGCTAAGGAAAGCTCAGTTGAGGACAGGAATAAGAATTGCTTTAGCTTTCAGGCGTTTTTTTCAAGGTTTGGAATATTTGCATATACATAATGAGATATCTTGGGGATAGGAGCCCCCATAATGAGATGTCTTTGGGGATAGGTGTAAGTTTCATATACACTTTATCCATAGCCTGAAGGTAGTTTTATACTACATTTTTAGTGTGCATGCATTTAGACTATAGCCCAAAATAGGAGGTCAGGCTTGGAATTTTCTACTTGTGGCATCATGTTGGTGCTCAAAAAGTTTCTGATTTTGGGATTAGGGATTATTGAAAATTATTAAATTCCTTGACTGCAATTGATTTAAAAATCTAAAATGCTGGAACACAAAGAAATTTAGTATCTAACACTGTTATCTTACACATGGGAAAATTCTAAGCATTATCAGCATGGATAATGATCCAGTTTAATGAGCTGTAAAATGGAATGTTTAACAGGTTTTAAAAGCAAAAATATATGTAAATATATTATTTAATCACCTGACAATAAATGTTCAATAAATGGTAGCTACAAATAGCAACAGGATCTTGTTTACCTCATTTACATGTATTTGCTGAACACAATTTTAAATTTATGTGGTTTCTTCAACAAATTAATGATGTAGGAAAAGGGAGAGGATAGCTAGTATAGGGTAAACAGGCTGAAAATATAAATAGACTACATCTGAATTCTCATTCAAAAGAACAATCTTCAAGCTAGTCTGGGGAATTAGAACTTATATGGGGATATATTAAGGAACTATTATTATAATTTTTTAAATTGATAATGGTTCTATATGTAAAAAATTTATTTGTTAGGGCAGGAACCCTTAGAGATATTTATATGCAAATGGCATAATCTACTTAAAAATAGTTTTTAAAAACTGGAAGATAGAAAATGAATAAGATTGGCAAAATATTGTTAACAGTTGAAGCTGGGTGAGGTACTTGTTCTGCACTTCACATTTTTCTCTACTTTCCAAAGCAAAAACTTTTAAAAATTGTGCTTAGCCATTCATTTTATTATTCTCCACATTTATCAATCAAAAGCATTCATATGTGCTATTTGTTTTCTTCAAAAACTGATTACATATATATTTATATATATTGAAGCAGTTTAGGTATATATAAATATATAGCCATATATATTTATATATATAAATCATCCTCTTAATATTAATATATTATAAATACAGTCTAATATATATGTATGTGTGTGTATACACACACACACACACCATCTTGAGATTTTTTTTTTGTTTTGGCAATTCTTTTAGAATCCTGAAAGTGAAAAAATTCACTTCAGTTCTTCCATTCTAGTTCTACAAGTTCCAACAGAACTTATCATGAAGCTTTTAAGGACAACTGTTCATCTGCCTAGACTTGTGAAGTGGTAGTAAAATTCTGCTAGTCCACTTCTCCCCACATAAGTTAAGTTTACTTACTGATTCTCTAGGGAGACTATAGTATAACAGAAAATATTCACTTAAAAAAAAAAAAAAAACCTAGACTCTGCAATTATTTACCTAGACACTAGACAAGACAGCCTCTCTGATCCTTGGATTGCCTAGCTGTAAAATAAGGAGTCCGAATTATGTCTCACTATTATATTTGATATTGATAGTGTGTCAACTAAAAAACAGACCCACTTTCAAAACTACTGCAAAATAAGCTTACACATGAAATCAATGTGTGAAAGGATTTGAAATAAAAACCTTTTATTATGCCATGGAACTTTGTATGGCACACTGTGATAGTCTCCCATAGGTTTCTGATGTTCCTATTTTAATCTGTATTCTATCAGTCCAGAGACCCAGTATTACAAAGAAAGATATTATTATTTCAAACTAATTTGCTATTTTGGTTTTTCTACAAAATGCTGTATTTTCAAATTATTAAGGCTCCAGAGCACAGAAATATGAGCGAGTACAGCTTTTCCATATTAATCAGTGTGGACCCTTCAAACATATACACGAGTTAGCCCCATCCAGAATCAGATCACATGAAATGAGGACAGATATTTGTTGATTAGCAGGCAACATAAGGGATTCTGATTAAAGCCTTCACCAACAATTTAATGTTTTCCTTCTGTTTCAAAGATGTTCATGTGATTTTTTTTTTTTTTTTCAATTTTAGCAGTGTAGCTGAAAAGGATAATACACACCCCAGTGGAAGTATCCCTGAAGTTTGCTTTCTGATGTCATGAAGTACATGGAAATTCACTTGTAGTTCTCAACTTCTGATGTTTTTCACAATAAGAAGATAAACTGGGAACTTTAAAAATTGTGCTTATACATGAAACTCATACCAGCTCTTCTCCACATTTATCCCCCAAAGGAACTTGTATCTCTGTTTTTTCTCTTGCTCAAAAATTTGATATTTTAGCCGGGCACAGTGGCGCACGCCTGTAATCCCAGCACTTTGGGAGGCTGAGGCAGGAGGATCATGAGTTCAAAGCCAGCCTCAGCAATAGCGAGGCACTTAGCAACTCATTGAGACCCTGTCTCTAATAAAATACAAAAAAGAAAGGGGCTGGGGATGTGGCCTAGTGGTCTAGTGCCGCTGAGTTCAATCCCCGGTACCAAAAAAAATTTTTTTTTTTTTTTATTTTGGACATTTGCTACTTAATCCTGTGATATGAACTCTAGGAATGTAAGGAATTGGTGTTTGATCTGCTTCACAAAGGCAGGTTAAAAAGTCCTTCCAGCAAGGTTACTGTTGCCCTGCTGTTCTCCAGGACTCCACAGAATGCTAGCAGCTCCCAGGCAGCAGTCACTCAATCTCTGGGAAAGCCACGTAATGTGTTCTGCTCCCATAGCACAGGAGAAACCTCGAGGTTATGTCATTTATCAGATGGGAGTCTGGGCTTGAGCACGGTTCCCCAACATCTCAATTTTGTGTTGCCTGTGGATTCTTCCATAGAAATAAAAGGTTCTGAAGTCACAAACTTAATAAATGTGCTTGTTCAGTTAGCAGTCATTCCTGTATGATCACGGCACACAGTAATGTGTTATATATTTGACATTTTCATTCACGAATGACAAAAGCTTAAATTCTGTTAAAACTAAATTTTCTAAATTTAATTGACCATTCTTTTATCTTGCTTATCTGTAACATTCTTAAACTCACAATAAGTGATGCTGGTATTTGCTAGTGGTTCTATCAGGATGCTACCACACTCTTATTTACTGTTGTTTATTTTTTGATTGAGCTTATGATAATAAATTAGCATTATCACTCACTAGCACCCAGGGTTCCCTTGAGGCCTTTGCCTTAAATTATCCGATATCTAAAATTACCTTATAAAATTCTATGAAATGCAAATTGAAATTTAATACAACATTTAAGACTGTATTACTAATGAGAATGTTTACAAAATTATCATATATCTCAAGGACTTGCAAATATATTAAATCTTCAAAAAAAAAACCTGCCAAGAGGACTTAGATAACAGAACTTTAATTTTTTTATATTAGCCTTTTTATTTTCTAGTACCTACAACAACCAGAACTCAACGCCTAAATATAACTTATTTTAGAGTCAATTTAATTTTTTAAATTACTCTTAAAATTGTAATTACACACCAATACAGAAACTCATTCAGGATTTGTTCTAAGGTACCAATTTACTGATATATTGTAAAGATTTACCTCTCATAGTGCTTAAAAGTAAGTTAGTTCTAAAGCGTGAAGACAGTCCTTTTGCAATCTGATTTATATTATTTATTTTCTGTGAAGTTCCTTTTTTCATAAATAGTACAAAACTATTATCTGTTCAGCAGGTCAAGGACTGGAAAATTAATCTCATTTGTGTGTTCAATGCCTATAAAAATTCCTGGCATATAACAGTCACTTGATAAATGTTAATTGAGCCAAATTATCTCAAATCCTAAAGGTGTAGAAATTAATAAAATTGTACTGCATGAAAAAAATCTTTTTGAATTTACATTTTATCTAAGATCATAAGCAGTTTTAATACTCATCAGACTGAGAAGTTATTACATATTCCATTTAGAAATCCATGACTGTATATTACAAATATATTTACCATATCATGTTTTTCTTACTGTCTATTAAGTAATGTTTTATGAGTGTTACATTCATACTTGAATGAATCAATGACTATTAGAATGGCAGTGGCAAAGTGACCTTGATAAATGATCATTTCAAATGTTCAAGCAAATAATAAATGGGCATTGGCATACAACTAGATTTAGTCTCACGAAGATAACTCACTAGAAGGAAAATCATGACTTATCTCATTTTTCCTCTTATACCCAAAGTTACAAGAATTGCTCTAATGATTTCTAGAAAACCATATTAATTAGGAATCAAGTCTCTGGCTGCCTCAAGAAAGTTTAATGTAGATAAAATCTCAAAAGGAATATTTTGTAAATAAGTTTTATATTTAAAAAATTCTTTACAAACAACAATAAATGTTGGTGAGGTTGTGGGGAGAAAGGAACACTTGTACATTGTTGGTGGGGCCCCAGACTAGTACAACTGCTATGGAAAGCAGTTTTTAGATTCCTCAAAAAACTTGAAATGGGACTACCATATGACCGAGCCATCCCATTCCTGGGAATTTTTCCCAAAAGATCTAAAATCAGCATATCACAGTTACACAGACACATCGATGTTTATAGCAGCACGATTCACAATAGTGAAATTACGGAATCAACCCAGATGGCCATCAATAGGTGAATGGATTAAGAAATTGTGGTATATATGTACAGTGAAGTTCTACTTAGCTATTAAAAAAAATGAAATTATGGCATTTGCCAGTATATGGATGGAAATGAAGACTATCATGCTAAGTGAAATTAGCCAACTCAGAAACTCAAAGGTTGAATGTTTTCTCATATGTAGAAGTTAGACCAAAATAAAGAAAAGTGGGGAGGAAAGGATAAGATTACATAAATAGACAGGCAAAATGAAGTCTATTGGAATAGAGGAAGAAGAAGGGGGAGGGGGACTGGAAGGAAAAGGAAGAGGGAAAAGTGGGGGGGATCATGAACTGAAATCTATTTCCATGCATGTATGAGTTTGTTGGGATGAAACCAACCATATGTATAACCATAAAGCTCTAACAAAAAATGAAAAATAAAATAAAAAATAAAAAAATTCTCAACCTGCATACTGTCATATTGATAAATTAACCTGATATCGTGCACTTAATCATTAAAATCTTAAGGGATGAAAAACAGTATAAAAATTTTTGGAGGCTATGAATATACTCAGTAGTAAAACACTTGCCTAGCATGTGGGAGGCCAGGTTTGATCCCCAACTCAGAAAGAAAGAAAGAAAGAATGGAAGAAAGAAAGAAAGAAAGAAAGAAAGAAAGAAAGAAAGGAAGGAAGGAAGGAAGAAAGGAAGAGGGAGGGAGGGAGGAGAAGGGTGAGAGGAAGGGAGGGGAAGGGTGGGAGGGAAGAAGAGAAAGAGAAAGAAAGAAGAAAAGAAAATGAAAAGGAATTTATTAGAAATAGAGGCAGTCAGAAGTTTAAGACCAGGTGATTCAGAGAGACTAAGCAAGGGGAAATAATTTAGAACTTAAGAATGAAGCAGTGGGCTGGGGTTGTAGCTCAGCAGTAGAGCGCTCGCCTAGCTCGTGCTCGGCCCGGGTTCGATCTTCAGCACCACGCAAAAACCCATTGTGTACAACTAAAAGCAAATAAATAAATATTAAAAAAAAAAAAAAAAAAAAGGAATGAAGCAGTTACTCTCTGCTGATAGCTCAGAATTATTTTATTCTTCCTTTCCTTCTCTATGTATAAAAGAACATTAGGTAATAATATAAATATTACATAATATAGATGCTGATGAATTAATTTCTATCACTATTCATCAGAAGAATAAGCAAATGGTATATTCTTCTACCAAATGTTTAATGCTATTAAATACTGTTTAATGTAAAAGCATTTGTATTTTTTTGCAAAATTATAAATAACAATTCTTTCATAATCAGAAAACTATAACTTTTTGTTTTGAAAAGACAAAATTAATTGTAATGTGCTGAAATAAAAATACTTTTTCATTAAGTTATTTAACATTACATGAACACGTCATTACGTGAATTTAGATTTTTGTAAAATGCCTAATTTCTTTTTAAAATAAAGTATAGTAACTTGGCCATATTATAGCCTTTATTTTTGTCTATTTGGAATAAATATCAATAATTCACACTGATGTTTATGACTATAAGGGAAAACAGAATCCACACATTGTCCACACTTTTGTTGTTTTTATTCTCCTTTTTCAAAAAATCAGCTTTGCTAAGAGTGTTGGCAAGAATAGATTTCAATGCAAAGTCAACACTAACAGAATAAGGCATACAAGGAAATAATAGTAAATTTAAGTGTTTCTGCTAATTGTAAAACAAGCCATATTATAATCACCCAGTAAGTAGTTATTGAGTACCAATTAGTACTGGGTTTTATGAGAGAAAGAAGTATAAGGCAGATTAAAGCCATTACAAGTGTCAGAGTAGTACTCAGCCTGTGCTTTAAACAATTCCCTTCATGACAGACACGTATATCTAAGGAACATTTGAAGATGGACAAGAACAACTATGAGGCATTTTATTTTGTGAATTTTAAAAAGGCAATTTTCCAAGAACAAAAGAACTGTATTTGGCTTAGCAAATTTATAAAGATAGTACTGTACTGCCCTCATTTTTTCATTATAGTTGAAGTCTTCTACCCACAATGGCTTATTGTGCACATTACAAAGTCTTTGGGGTCTTCAGAATTAAAGTGACAGAGTTTTTTTTTTTTTTTTTTTTTTTTTTTTTTTTTTTTTTTTTAAAGCACACTTGAGAATGGAACATTCTTCCTTACCCTTAATATAATATGCCTTTACAGACTTCTCCAGTAATTCTAGTCATCTTGACAATAGAAAATCATCAAGACAATGCAATGATTTTACAAAGAGAAAGAATGACAGTTTCCCTTCTACTTTTCAAAAATGTTTTATAATATGATTTGAGATTAGCTTTATTGAATAGGCTGAAAGAGGAATCAATTCTTATAAAGTGACACTCTCTATAATAAAAAACACCTACACTACTGAACAACACAGACATTTTTACACATTCACAATGTTATCATTATTACCATCAGAATCTTTCCAGAACAAATTTTTGACAAGGAAAATATAGCTTTGTTTAGAATAAACTGACAATGTCAGTAAAACAAGCAATAAAATATAAAGGGTTGAGGGTTTTGTTTTTACTCACAGTTCTACAACTCAGGTAAAAGTCTCTATCATTCCCTGCCTTCATTAATGAGACTGGTTTTATAGTCTATTAATGGTTCATTTATCCAACAAATATTTATTGTGTCCCTACTACGCACCAAGTCTTGAGTTAGATACTGGTTGCAGTAGTAGCCTTCACAGCGTAGACAGATTTAAACAATCTCATGAATAAATATGGAATTATATATTATGAAAACAATAAAGGAACAATAGGACACTAGGCACCAGGAGACAAAACAGGAAGTCCTGATTAAGGCTGGAATTCCTCAGTGTAAGCTGGGCCCTGAAGGATGGAAAAGAATTTGCTAGAGGAAGAGTAAGGAGAAGAGCATTCCAGGGAACATGGCTTATAAGAAGGTTCTGGGTGTTACATTCCTAAATCTAAACAAAGGCTCAGGTGCAAACAGGAAGGAAAAGCACAATGGCACCTGCTGAGCTGCAGCTGCAGCCAGAGGCCAGGCCTGTCATTCAAAGGAGGGAATTCTGATCTTCCCCTGAAAGAATTGGGAAGTTACTAAGGATCCAAAGCAGGGGTGTGACATAATGCTGTTTATGTTTTATAAAGATGATTGTTGTCTCCTACCTAAAGAAAGGATTGGGTCTGGAAGCTAAAACACTCCAGCTGATTTTCAAGTCCTTTTACCAAATGACCCCTGTCATCTATCACTTCCTTTCCTATGCACAATGTCCAGTCACACGGCACACAGAACCACGCTCAAATTTACCTACCCATCTCAGCAGTTGGCTGTGCTTTGGTCTGTCCCCCACTTTTTACTAGTTAAATCTCAACATGCTAAAAAGACCCAAGAGGCTCAAAGTCCAATTCTTCCATGGAGGTTTTTCATTATTTTTTAAAATAGTGTGTGACTTAATATAAAAATTCTGAGCAGCAAAATAGGAGTTAAGGAACTGACCTTACCTTTAAGTGTCAAGCTCTGCAGTTATTTGTCTGCTAAGATTATTCAACATATATCTCTCCAACCCCCACAAATACACACCTAAATTTTGAGTTGAAAGCCATTGATAAAGAGCTCCTTGGCAGAATTTGACTTAAAAGGCAATTTTCAAATACACTTTATGTTGCCAGTATAAAATCTTATTTGCACACATGTGTAAACACTAACAAAAATTGCAGCTAGCTAATTTGTCTATTTCCATGCTTAATAATTTCCTTGTAATTGTGAGAAAAGGGGTGGATATGTATAATGAACTATATTCAATCCAATAGACTTTAAGAAGGGGAAAAAATAATCTAAGTCTCACCCCCAGAAAGTTAAACAACACCTATTACTTAAAATTATATTTCTCCTTAAGACTGCCCTAGCACTGGGTTGTAGTTTTTCTGTTTGTTTGTTGGTTGGTTGGTTGGTTGGTTGGTTGGTTGGTTGGTACTGGGGATTGAACTCAGGGGCACTCGACCACTGAGCCACATCCCTAGCCCTTTTTTGTATAGTATTTAGAGACAGGGTCTCTCTGAGATCTAAGTGCCTCGCCATTGCTGAAGCTGGCTTTGAACTTGAGATCCTCCTGCCTCAGCCTCCCAAGTGCTGGGATTACAGGTGTGCGCCACTGCACCCAGTGGGTTGTAGTTTTATCTAGAAAGTATAACTACATTGACTCAGACACAAAGTTTCTTACAATATACTTTTATTTATTAATTATGCTATATTTATTTCCTCAAAGAATTGTGGCTTCCTTTAATTGAGAACCTTCAGTACTGACACCTACAAAGTGTTTAAAGTTTGGCATCTACTGGAAATACCCCACAGAAAAAAGCCATCTGGTCTAATTGAATCAACACTTGAGGTTCTGTTGCAATCCAACCAACAAATGTAGTCAGAGATAATCAGTCACACACCTAACTGTGATTCTCAAAGATCACTTTGTCCAGAAAAAAGGTCTAATAAAACAGGAAAAAATGGGATTTTTGTAACTTTGATAACATCTGACTAGTATATTATCACAAATAAATTCACTGAAATCATTTCATGAAGAGAATATAATCCATATTGGTTTACTGATATAATTTTTATTAAATGAAACTTATGAAATGAGCCAAAATTCTATTCTGATGTCCCTGGTGGCATCTCCTAATCACCCACCTTGATCTCTTTCATGCCATGTTCGACTTCCAGCAGCTGGTGAATTTGGAGAGGGGTAAAAGTCTCCTGTAGGACTTGGTTCCATATTTTCATCTATGGATATAGTTTTGGGTCTTTTGCTGTTAAAATATAACAATAGTTAAATTAATTGAATTTCTGGGAAGATGCACAACATTTAAAAATAAATGACTTGAGACTCTTACTATGGAGATTTCCATAAACACAAAGTAATCCAGTCATTTTGAAAAAATATGAGTGTTTAAGACAGGAAGAGCAAACATTTCTGGTTGTGTATACCACTTGTCACACCATTTCTGCCTATATCTACCTAACAAATAAGGCATTCATTAGGTTCAACTTTTCAAATGTTTTTTCCCAAGAAATTTCAGTCATAAACAGTGAATTCTTAAGTATGGCTTGTCTGCCAATATTAATATCATGTTATTAAGATTGCACTTGACACTTATTATAATGATCATCAACATTAGTAATGTTTATTTGCATTGTACTTGCCATAGACAATGTAATTCATATTAATTCACAGGTAAGGTAATGGAACTTCCGAAGTCTCAAGTCTTGACTTGACCATTTATTAGTTCTTAATAGTAAGCTCCTTAACCTTTCTAAACTCAGTTTAATCATCTGTAAAATGGAAATAATAAAACTACTTCAAAGGGGGATGACTGAGGAAGATTAAATGAGTTATTAACTATAAAGCATTTAGTTAAGTGGCTGGCATTTATAAGATACTTATTAAATATTAATTATTAGCATTAACCCTGTAATTCATAATAAATTTTATAGTACTTTACTGATTATATACTATTTCATGTAATCATCTTTTAACTTTTTCTAAAATATGACATTATTGATCCTTTATTGTTCAGATTAACATGGAAAAAAAAAGCTGTTGCCAAATTCAAACCAAACAGCTACTTTCAGAATGAAACACCTAAATAAGGAAAATATGATTCATCTTAATTATTTAAAACAGTGAATACCTAGACCAAAATTTTAAAACTATTTATGATATGGGTCACACTGCTTTCATATACTCCTACCAATACCCTATTCAACAGTTAATTATGACAATGAAAATTAATGTTTTTCTTTAATTAAAAAATTTTCTTATTTGTGCCCATGCAGATAAAAAAATGAAAACTAGGGGGGGAAAAAACCTTCTGAATTAACTTTATTCAGTAATAATAAATGTAATGTCATAGGATTTCAGAATTCACAATGACCTCAGAAATTCTATAGATAAACCAATCCCACATTTTTAACAAATAAGGAGACACATCTGGAGAAATTCAGTGAGTTTCCAGAGCAAGTTAATGGGAGCAGCCAGACACAAAAGAAGGCCCTCAGACATCCAATACCACACTTGTCCTACCATACTAGGTCCCCAAGCCTTTGAAGCCTATGTGTCTGGGTCTATTTGTAGATACACTTGTGATTAATATTTGACTCACAACCCCCAGAGTATTAACATGATTAAAGATGGTCATTTCTATGCATTCTCAACCATAGCAAGAATAAATACTTTCTTTAGTTTCTTCCTAAGGTATCCAGAGTTTGAACTTGCATTTTTAAAACTCTCCTTTGAATCTAATTCTTCCATCTGTGAGTCAGCATAAGTATGAAAAACTTAAAATAGGGGAGGAATTATTTTCATACTGAAGTAATAGAGAAATGTTTTCAAACTTTGTTTATTCTGAAGGACATAGTATCTGATACTGTGTGGCCATGAAAAATCTGTGCTGACAACATCCTGATCCAGCAGAGGGAATGAAAGTTAGAATTAGAAGAACTAAATTATTTTTAAGACCTCAACATGTCAGAGGTCAATTAAGTGAGAATAGATCCAATTATCTTGACTTATAATCTAACTATATGAAAATGCAGTTTGACTATAAATGATATAAAAATTGGCCTTAGTTTATAAACATACAAATATAAGTATTCCCATAACTAATTAATGCAATTAGCTTTCGTTACTGAGAATATTCTAATAAAACAGTTTTACAGGGGCCGGGGTCGTGGCTCAGTGGTAGAGCACTTGCCTAGCACGTATGAGGCACTAGGTTGTAACCTCAGCACCACATCAAATAAATAAATAAATAAATAAATATTTTTTAAAAAAAGTTTTACAGATATTCTTTTACTTCTAAAAATTAAAATAATAAAATATGTGTTTTGCTCCGCAATTCATTATGGTGTTTTATCTGATCATGGAAATTTAATGCTCCAGAAATGAATATTCTTATATAAACGATTTAACTCAAAAAGAAAAAAACAATACATCAATAATAATTTATTCACCTCAACTGAAAGTTGCAATTAAAGGGCAAGAAAGAAAATGAGAACATCAAGAGAGAATGAAAAAGCAAAGAAACCACTCACACTTCATCCACATAAACAAAAACTGGTTAGTCTCAGAGCAGGTAATACTTTCACTGGTACCTGAGAATTAACTAACTTAGTCAAAGAACATTAACTTATTGACAACTGTGACCTACAATTAGGCCTTTAATTTTAAGGTTAGGTAATGATACATTTTTCATGTTTCATTATCCCAGGTGTGGATGTGGTTTCATGAGTTACCAGGATGGATCACTTATAAATCAGCTATCACTGACACAGCAACATCATTTTTAAAGTTGCCAAAAGAATTGGTGAACTTGTACAACTAAAACATTTCATACAACAGGTTAAAAATCATATTAATACATTTTCATAGTTCCTTTGTCCCCTCAAAGACTTTTTGAATGCTTTGAACATTTACAGTTAGTTCACAAATATCAAAATAAATTATACCAGGAAAGATTAAACATCTGCAAACTATCAGCAAAAACTGTTTTATTTCTCCTCTCTATGGATCTATCTACTGTCTATCTGTGCATCTACCTTCCCACCTATCTGCGCACAGGATAGAAGATTATTTCCTCTTTCCATTACCTGCTTGGTGGAGAAGACAGAGACCTCTGAAGATTAACCCCGGAGTTCATGTCATGATAGTACGGTTGGCTCGGAATTTCTCCAATTGGGAAGTTGACTCCAGTTCCCTGGGTTATGGGTGCTGAGGAGGAAAGGGAGAAGAAAACATTGGGTCTGACATTCACACTTCTCATCTCTACACAATCTCTACGCAGATGTAAAATCTAATATTTTCCACGCCTCTGGGCAAGGAAGAGGAGAACCCTCTTTACCTCAAGTCTCTAATACCCATGGTACTGGTACTGCGAGTAGGACTTGAAAACTTCCTCATCATATTGAGTTTGGTCTTTCAGGGCATTCAAACTGTGATCACTGGTTACCACTTCCCCTAATCCCACTCCCGATCTTCTTCCCTCACTTCTTCACATCAATGGTCACTGCACCTGTCACCTCACTGCTCTACAGATGGCTTGGGGGAAACAGAACATTTGATTTCAAAAGCACCAATTTGCACTAAATCAGATCATTGTTAAACCAGTAAATATAAAGCAGTTTCCCAAATACCAAGGATTATTATTTTATAATAGTATTAACATTAACATTAGAATGAATTAGAAATCATGATATTTACAATCATTTGATATAAATAATTATTAGGCAGATATTTATAAAAAAGTGAAATTTACTAATATGAAATAAAAGCCAAGTTTTTCCCAAATACATATTTAGATTTCATACATGAATCCTAAGTGTGGCTGTACTTAAAGTTATGCTTTGTTTACTTAAAAAAAAGTTTATGTCATCACTTTATAAATCATTTAGAACATACTCATGGAGCTTCATATTTTAAGATAGTACTTTGTAAATGAAGAAATATGTTTGAATTTACAAATATATTATGGACTAAATTTTTATATAGAATTATTGTTTTTTGCACAATGTAGTACATCTGTTCAAATTTTTAAAATTTATTTTTAGACATCTTGAATAAATCTGAGAGACAGTGTGTTTGTTACAATGAAGAGTCTTGGGAGATAAACAGCCTTTTAGTTCAAACCCCCTTTGCTATTTATAAGCTGTATGCTTCAGTTTCCTAAATTGTAAAATGGGAAGAATAATAGTAACTTTCACACATGATTATTTTGGGGATGAAATGAGGTAAGTAATGATAAAAGCCCAGAATTGTGCATAATAGGTCCTCAGCAAACATGAGTTCCCTCCCTTCTTTTCTTTCTCTCACAAATGTCTTCCATGGTAGTGTGGTTAACAAACATGGAACAATTCAAAAATGTCCTCAAAATAGGGGAAGCAAAATAAATCTATTCACTGAAAGTTTGTTCACTCAAAAGTTGTTGACTGTGTCCATTAATGTGAATTATTTAAAATGGATACAAAATAATCTCAGATACCCTTAATAACCACAGTGAGCAACAATTTGGGTGAACAAAACACTTGTGCAAATACAAATACCAGGACAGTGGGATTTCCCAGATGAATAATTTGATCACCAAATGCTATAAGATTTCCAGAGAGAAAAATCCAGTGCAGGCGTGAATGGGCCAACAAGTCTGTGGAAAAGGCATATCTGGCACTGGATTTTGGAGAACAAGCAAGGAAAAAAACTGAGGGAAGAGTATTCCAAACAGGTTTTACCACAGAAGCAAAGTCAAGAACAGAGATCATCTGCAAAGTGAAGACCAGGCAGGTTGGTGTTAAAGAATAGTGCTGAAGGTCAGTGTATATTTCTTTACCTTCAGGCCTTCAGAAACTAAGGGTTTCCTAGGGTGTGTCAACAAATTCTAGAGCCCTTGAAATTCACTCTAAGAACATGCCATCTATTAAATCTCCCCCTCTCCTAACTGCCTCCGGTTGAATAAAAAATTCCACAGGGACTACAGATTTTAAAGAACATTTTCTTACCCAGAATTTTTAATAAACATTCTAAAATGTGTTTACTGTCAGTTGAATTGTGCTTTAATATCAGGCAGGCCATGGTTAACTTAAGATATTTCTAAGAAAGTATGATGAGGAAGCACAAGCTTTATTGTAGAAAAGTAATTATGGAATGCAATGAACATCTCTACTAAAAATTGAGTTAATATATACGCAGTGAATCTCTGCTCCAAATTTCTGGAGCATCTGCCTTCCGTCAGATTGTTCATTTTATACAATATACTTTAACCTCCTTTCACATAGAAAATATTTATATGCAATGTGTAACTGTGTCTGATGACTTGAGTTATTTAGACAGCTAAGATGTAGCTATGTTTTTTGTGGCTTGAGGTACACCAGAGGTTAAAAAAAAAAATTGAGGTAAGAAATCCCACAGTAACCACATGCTTTAAAATTCATTATTAGAACCAGGTTGTATGTCACATTGGAAACACAGTTTGTGTTAGAGCAGGCACTTGAGGGGCCAAGAGAATGTGAGCAATCTCTCTGGTTTCCTACAACAGCCATGGATAAAATCCAAAGAGTTACCAACAGGAAGGGTACAGGTTGTATCTTTTATAAACAATTTGTAAACTTATTAATATTATATAATATTATTTGAAATTTCTATCAGATATATATATGGCTCAATAGTCAACATAATTTACTTGGCCATAAACATATTGGGTGTAACTTATATTCAAATGATATATTTTTTTAAAATCTTCAGAATTTTTTTTTCTAAATTTTATTACAGAAGCATTATGGCACAGTATCAAGACAGCAATAAAAATAATTTTTATACATGGACACTATAAAAATTAAGTATGCATTCTGAGAGTAAATAGTAGGTGACAGAAAGAAGAGTAGGTTAATAATAAACATGACCAAAATACTAAGCCAGCACACACAATTTATTTAGCAACAAGGAGAGCATGTCTCAGGCAGATCTTGCTATTGAAAAGCTCTGAAAGAACTCAGAGCAGATGCAGAGACTGGCAGTAGGACCTCTCCCAGAGAGCTGCAAGGGAGCTGAGAGCTGCAAATCATGTTTAAGAGGTTGCCAATATCCTCTTAGAAGCGAAGCACCAAAGAACCTCAGATTCTAAGGGTTAGAGGCCAGCCCTTAATCTCTCTTATTGTTCTCCTCACTCCAAAAGCTGATCCTAAATCAACTTTTAAGATGGAGATAATATCATTCAACAGAGAGATCACTATCCTAAAACTGAATAGCTTCATTAGCTAAAGTCAACATACACATTAGTGGGTCATATGATAGTAAAACCCTAGAGGACAGAACCATTAACACACCGTGAACCTTCAAGAAGTCAGAACTGTGATCTACAGCATAAGGGCTGTGCTGAGGTTTATGTTGTTTAGCAAACCCATATTTCATAAACAATAAAGTTCAATTGTGTAAACAAGATTATAATGTGAATATATTAAATCACTTAGGAGAATAACTTCTTAAGCATTTTAGAGACACCTATTTACATATGGAGAAGAAAATAAATGTTTGTTGAATAAATTAACTAAAGAATGAATATGGATAATTAATGTACTAATTACAAATCAGTTATGTTTATTATTATAACAAATAACCTAAAAACCTCTAAGAAATGACAGTATGAATTAAGAATGGATGAATGAAGTATGTTAAATTCACCTTGTTTTTGAGCTGCTATTATAGAAAGGTATTTTTAAACTATTGTTTTGTGTTTGAAATTCAGATTTTTCAAAATATTACTCTGGGCTTTTGAAGGTTCCAGACTGGTTCTCCTTTGACAGCATTTTGCATAGTTGCCTACTAAATAAACATTTTCTGACAGATGATTCTACTGCCCTTTCTCATAAAAAGGATGCAAAAACATCATGAAACTTAGTACAAATTTAAGCAAATAACTTCACACACCTCATGATGACTGTAGTAAAGCCTTCCTGCTATATAGCAGTAGGAAAATGCACAAGAACATGCAAATGTTCCCTTCCTTACATGATGCAGGAATGTGCTAGTGAGCAAGCCAGCCATATTCCTTTCCAAATAAAAATAAAAAATAAAAAACTAAAATTAAATTAAAAATTTTAAATGTCAGAGGCCTTTGCATATCACATATTGATCTGGAAATACACAAAAGGCTTATGGCCTTGGGCAATGGAGTAAACCATAGGAATCCTCTTGTCCAGCAAATACATACCCTAGAGATACCGGAATATATGATTTTCCTCTCCTATGCTGTCCTAGGTAAATGTACACATAACAGCAGTCTTTTGGACAAATATTTATTTTATTTTATTTTATTTTATTTATTGTAGTTGTAGATAGACAGCATGCCTTCATTTTACTTGCTTATTTTTTATATATGGTGCTAAGGATTGAACCCAGTTCCTACATGTGCTAGGCAAGCACTCTTCCACTGAGCCACAGCCCTAGCCCCTTGGACATACATTTATCTGCTCCTGAATTATGCCAAAAAAGATGAGTTCCCAAGGCCTTGAAATTCATGTGTATCATTCTCTGATGAACATGCTGTTCTTTCTGCCACTTTAGAAATCAGAGCTATTTGAGAAACCATGCTTCAAAAGACATGGTCACCTCCTAGCTTGGAGATCCCTTCACTGAACATGACTCCAAAGCACTGCTAACTCCAACCCTCAGTAACTGCTCTTTCTGTTCTTTTTGAATCATCATAATTATTGTTCATGACCTCTGAATTTGATCCAAATAAGCAGCACAACAAGAATCAGAGTGCCACCTAGATATCTGAATAACATCATTCCAAACTGTGACACTTCCTATCAAACCATCAGGTATAAAACACACCATTCAAAGTTACATGAGCAAGCTAAATCACAGAAGGGAGTGAGGAGAGGAGTCACTCCTTTACAATAATCAGTGCATTAAGACCTCATCTCAGATACATTTGCATACATTACTAATAAGTCAAAGAGTTAATCAAGGGAACATACCCCTTGCTTAGGTAGCCAGCCAGGTAAATTTACCCTGGAAAAAATATGATCCAGCCTGCCAAGAATGGTGTTCAGGTGAGGTGGCCAGTTAAAACAATTGGACATTGTGTTGGATAACAATGCTTTCTATCTATATCCAACTACAATCTGCAAAGTTAATTTCTGCATCCCTTTACACTCTGCATGTTAGCGTGTATATCCTGTACATCTCCAACCCCCACCAAAATGTTAGTAAAAAGAAAAAGCACTTATCTACAGGAAACTTATGTGGGCTATCATAACAACACAGAGTACATTTAATTAATCACACTTCCTTTGATATAAATGCCCAACTATGGTCACAGAGAGAACTGAATTGAATGAATACCAATAACATGGCAATAAGAACAACCTAAAAGTTAATTTTGCACAACAGAAAGTTTTTATTTGAATGCAAATAATTTAGAAAATCAGACATAATACATTCACTTAATGATTTCATCAAAAGATTTAAGATTTTCAAATGCAAATTCTCTTAATATGTAGTCACTCTTCATACTGTTTTTAAGGTTCAAAATTTAAAATATTTTTACATCATACTGTACACTTGAGTAACAAGGAAACCATTTACTTACTTCTGGATACCCTCACAAGTTCTGATACATTGAAGACTCCAGATTTTACAAAACTATCCTCAAGGTATCCTGAAAATAAACATCAAGAGGCAAAAGATCAACATAAGCAGAAAGTAAAATAAATGATTAAACACTAGAATTTGTTCATTGTTAGACCAAAGGTTAGAACAAAAACCAAGAGAGCTTATAACCAGAACAAATCAAAACAGAGCTCTTGGGAGTACAAATTGGGTCTGTTTGAACAAAAGTAAAAAGTTTAGATGCTTTTAACTTTTCCTTAACTTTCCAAATGTGCAAATGTGGTTTTATTTGCCACATTTCATGTATTGAGAATGTTCAGGGCACTCATTGAATGCATTTGACTCTGTAGCACCTGGTAGGCTACAGTCTACCCACTAACCAAAATTAAAAAAGGAAGAAAGAAAAAGGAAAACCACAACCACGATTAGCACTTTGTTGGAAATACTTCAAAGATCTCTTGAAACCACTGTTCTTTCACAAATCCTTCACTGATTAAAGAAAAGTAAGCTGCTGTTACCAGCACTCCCACCCTTGTTCCACAGTCACTAATAAAAGAAGAACTTGTACACACAACAAATACTATTTTGCACCAACCCATTTCCATGCACCTCTAATACACCTTGCATGATTACAGTGTTTTCCTTACTCTGGCTACAACTTTTTGGACTCTCTTTAATTAAAAAACGAGACATTTTATGTAGCAAAGGACAGTGAATCCAGGTCTCCAAGAATGACACATGATCCTTAGGTGACATCTTGGGCACAGGGTCCATGGTTCAGGAGCCTAAGAAAACACATGCCTGTCTGCTAGTTGCTCTAGCTATGTCCAGAACTAGAGATGACACCCACAAACAAAACTGTCCCCTCAGTTCTCATGCATGTCAAGGCAGTGTAATAAGAGCAAGGAGGAAGAGAAGAGCTTAGGAGGAGGAAGATGGCTTGTAGCAGAGAGTCTGAAAATCCTCAGAATTGAACTCCTAGGGGGAAATATTCTCTCTAGAGTCCAAGAACTGGCAATTTGATTGGATTTCCCATAAAACTTTAAAACTGGCCAAGGCATTAGTTTCAGTGCAGGGAGGTGAGAATGGGTGGTTAGCAACATGGAACGCTCATGTTGGAGAGCTGGGATTTGAATTCCAGCCACAATTTACTAGTTATGGGATCTTGGTCATGTTATTGAACTTCTTTGTGCCTCAAATTCCTCATCTAGAAACTGGAGATAATAAAATGACCTATCTCATAAAATCACTATGAATACAAAGTAAGATAAAAATATAAAACCCATGCATGGTAAACACTTATTATTTGCGACCAATAAATTCAGCCACAGAGCCAGAATCAACCATATACTGAATTATGCACACTGAATTCTACAAGTCCCATATTACTTGTGAATCTTTATTTAGAAAGTTTATCCTAACAAAGGTCATTGCCCATGCTCTCTAATCATAATAGCATGGCAGAAATCATTTCATTGGCATATACACTGCTGTGGACTGAGGAAACATGTATTTCCGAACAGTTTTATACCCATCCAGTCACCCTCTTTAGAAACAGAATGAAAGAAAGAGTAAAAAGCAATTACAAGGTCTCAATTGGTGATCAAACTTAGGCCTCATTATTAAGTCATTCCTCTGGGGAAAAAAATACATTTTTAGGAGAATAATAATAAAACATCCCCATTCAATGCACTTTTATTTTAAGAAACTTCTTGAGCAATTCATTTTTCACCCAGTTGAATTCACATCAGTGATTATTGAGAAACTTCTACTTAACCAGCACTGTACCAAGGGCTAAAAACTGTGAATATAAAAAAAGGATAATTGACTCTCATTGCCTGGTTAGAGACCAAATTGTTTCAATCTTCTAGACCACTATACATTATCATCGTTGTATGCAAAGATTTCTGTTGTCTTTGTTAGTTTTGAAGGATAGCTTACTTTATATTTTATTTTACATATGACTAATAATAAACATATTAGATATAAACACATTATTTAAACTTATACTTCACCAGACAAGATTACTTGCACTCTGAAAATGCCTGCAGCTCCCTCTGATCAGAGGCTCTTCCTACACACCTCACTCCCACCCTGCAGTGTCCAGCCTGACCACCAACCACTCCATAGGCTGCTACACCACCCACTTTTTCCTTCTTCCACACCAGGAGCCCAGCCAGAAAGAATCTCTTTCTTCTTTACTCACATCACACCCACCTAGTTTGTGCTTATTTCATACTTTACATTTTTAGATTTTCCAAGATAACTGTTTTTGAGTCTGTAATTCCTTGCTGGGTGATCAGCTCCTTTATGAGGGGAGTGACTGGATTTTGTTCATCTCTATATCTCCCTCAGTGACTCGTTTATTGGCTATATACAGAGTAACTACTAAATACATGCAAAAAAAAGTTTAAGTTCAAGTTTTAAAGACTAGTCAGAAATTATCAATTTAGTAATTTTTTAACAATGTAGATACAGATGGTTTAAGATTGATAGATAAATATACTAACACTTGTCATCCCCTGGAACTCATTTGCTGAGGAGTTTTTTAGGTTGTTGAGCAGAATGGAAGAGAGTAATGATTGGGGTCAGATTATATCCCTGCTTTCACTGTGTACTAATGTGTGACTTTGAGCATTTAGTATAAAATAACAAAGGACTAATAGTATTTAAAGAATAGGTGCTCAAAAATACTTGTAAACTAAATTGATGAATCAGAGACAGTTTATATGAATTATATCACATGCAATACATAACATTTCTATGTGTAGATATAATCTGAAGTTCATTTCCCTAGAAAACCAATGAGTAGTAAGAGGTTCATCTGCTTCTAAGCCATGTCCTTTAAGATGGTGTGGAATATGGGTCTATTAGGAGCCAAATCATGAGGGAGGGATGAGCCCCCTCTAGGCTGGTTTTACCCAAGAAGATTAGGCACCCAGACCAAATAAAATGACTCATTGAAAAAGCGAGACAGGGGCTAGGGTTGTGGCTCAGTGGTAGAACGCTCGCCTAGCACATGCGCGGCCGGGTTCAATCCTCAGCACCACGTAGAAATGAAAGGCATTGTGTACACCTAAAACAAATAAATATTTAAAGAAAGAAAGAAATAAGAAAAAGCAAGACAGTTCAGAATGTAGCAGGGTGTTTGTCCATTCCCCACCAATTTCTCCAGGTCTAAGAAACTGAAATCTACAAGGAAAATAAAAAGTTATCTTGCTAAAATTACAAAAGCATTAGAAATATGTCAGAACCCACAGGATAAAATGCAACCCCACTGGGCTCTGATCCTGCATGGAGCATAGGGACACTTCAGTGAAGGCAAGGTTCTCAGGGACCCATGGTAGTGACAGTGCGCCACAAGGGGTGTTTGGTGAGTGGCTGGCAAGGTGATAGTCTGAGAGGGGATGGAAATTGGTCAAGAGGGCAGCCTGGGAGAAGCACCTGGTGCAGACAGCTGCTACCTTCATGAATCTTTGCACACAGAGCTGTCTTTGCAGTGGAGAAGCATTACCCAAGACGGGACAGAGTAAAGAAGTACTGGATGACAGTATTTGAAGAACAAATAGTGTTTACTCAAGCCTACAGGAAATAATACTTCAAGACTCCACCAAAAATAATTGGGGAGAATTTTGCAGTGGTTTGGAGCCCCACAATGGTTCTGCTGAGGCTAAGACTCAGCAGAAAAGATACTATTAACATAAAACCTCTGTAACCTCCAGGATACTGGGGCCTTTCAGAAACATCATTTTTACATGTTACATTGACCACTGTAAATACCAATAGCTGATACACATGCCAAAGATCTTAAAGTAATTTGGAGACATTCATGTAGAAAATTCCCTTCATCTACCAAAAAATATGAGCATCTTTGAGACAGAGCAGCTGCTTCAGGGTTATGAAGTAATATTACACAGCAGCTTCAGCCAGGAAGAAAAGAATAACTCTGAATTTGTGTGATGCTGTATTTACACGACAAGTATGATTTAAAAAATAAATAAATAAAACTGAGTAGGAAATAAAGAGCTCTGCAAACTGAAAAGTCTCAAAGGCAATATCAAATTATATTATTTTACTTCTTTTTTTATTTTTCTCTCACAAAAGCAACAGTAAATCACTACTCAGAAGTTAATATAGTGTTTAACCTCCTTTACAAACAATAACAGAGAGACACAATGGCATATCTAACTGTTAATATCTCAAATTATAATCAGCACCATTTGAATGTTAAACAACATTTACATAGAAAATCCAAAGGAAGACTGATAACACTCATTTTTATGGTCTACTGTGTTCTATTCTTAAAATTAAAAAAAAAAAAAAAAGCCACACGGAAAGCAGTTATTAAATTCATGAAAGCTGTCTTCAAATATGTGGAGGACTGTTAATGTAGATGGTGGGATTAGACTTACTCTGCATAGTTCTAAGAAGTGATTTTTGGCTCAATAAAAAGATTTGTCATCCAATGAAAAGAAGTTATAAGAAGGAATGTGAAACTGCAAAGGTAATGAGAGCCCACATCGGCCCTGCTACTGTGCTTCACAAGTAAGAATGTGCTTAATGTTTACAAATATCCTGCGAGATATGTTGGAGTAGTTGCCATTTTACATATGAAGAACCATCCAACTTCACACATAGGAAGTTTCCAAATAGCTCTAAATACTACCATTGGGCATAAGAATTCATACTTTGGATAGAAAACCTGATAAAATCACCTCTGAAGCCCATGGCAACCCTCAGATTCTACTGTCTTCCATGTCTGTTTTCCTATGTTCATTTTCTTGCATAGCTCATTTGGAGAAAGAGCAGGTAGACAAGGGACACTGCAAAGCCATTTTCCAGCCCTTGATTATAGTTGATTGATCACTTCCTTCAACAGAGTGCAAAAGATGGCTTAACTTTTCATTTATGGGGCATAGGAGAGAGGATGAGATGATTTCAGACTAGTGTTCTGCCGATCTTACAATTTCAGACATGATAATTGGCCCATTGCTGAATTTCTGGTAGTGTATGAGACATAGCTCTATCTTTAGTTCCTCAACTGACCTGAACTGCCTATGACTAAGTCTGAGAACTGAGTATAAAATAAAAATATATAGCTTTGACATGATAATGATCCTCTGCACAAAGACTGAATCTCAGCCTATAGGAAAGATTAACATTCTAATATTAATTTAGAATTGTTTATCTTTCAATATGAAATATAAATAGTGAGATTTAAGTGACCTGAAAGTAAAAAATTTCCCCACCTTTACACTCTCTGACAGTGCTATTATGATATGCTTTTGTATTGTTTCACTATTTCCTTCCAGTTTTTAAAAACTTTCCTGCATGTAATATATTCATGTATTTTTACAAAATCAAGATCATTTTACTTAAGTAAATTAATCTCAATTTTTCTGTTAACATTCTATATTTCCCTTTAGATTAAACAGGTTTTCAAAAGCGTGATGTTTATGAGTATCCATCGTCTTGAATGTATCACACTTTATGTGACCATTTATTTGACCATTCTCTTATTGTTTGGCATTTTAGGTTATTTCCCATTTGTGAAAAATACTATAAACAGCACTGCTACTAACATCCTTACACACAAATCTTTGTCAGAAATTCTCATGATTTCCTTGGGCTGGAGTTCCCAGAAGTAGGCTTACTGGGTCAAAGGACATAAACTCTTGTAAAGCTCTTGGTGAAAACTGTCAAACTACTTTCCATAGAGGTTTTTGCCAAGTTATACTCTCCCGGTAAGTCATGAATGTGTCCATCTTACCACCCCATCTACATATGAATAGGGATATGCCTCTAATTGTGACAAGCTGATAGGGGAAAGATGTCATTATGTTAATGTTATAATTTTCATTTATTTAAAATAAAATTAGATTTTTTTTCAGATATAGCATTATTCTTTTAAAAGAACTTTCAAAAGTAGGACTTTTGAACAAAAACCACATCAAAAAATACGTAAAAGAGGAATTGTTGGTAAGAATATTTTATTCTTAATGAGATTACTTTTAGAGATTCACATTTAATGATAATTATTGATATTACTTTATTGACTTTTTCCTCATTATTTGAAAAATTGTTCACTTGGTTTTCTCAATTTTTAAAATTTCTCTGATGTAATGCTTTTTGGAATTAGAAGATATTATACATATTATTTATATCATTTATTTGTATCATGTATTACTGGAATCTTAATTATCTTTGCTCATCCATGGAAGATAGTTCTTTTAATTTACTGATGTAAATTAAGTAAATTAAAGTTTGTTAACAGTTTCTTCCAAATTTTCTTTATGTATTTGGAAACTGTTTGCAAAGATTTCTGTATTTTATACGTCAAGTTTCCATACCAGCATTATACACAGGCACTATAAAATGGTTTGGATGATAACCAATCACTTTTTACGCTCTGAACTAGAACAATATATGGTTCATGGAAATTTCTTGAAAGTTTAGGAAAAACTCACTGGTAAAATCAACTTTCCCAAATCTGCTTTGGAAAAGATTATAGACAACGTTGAGTTGTTTGGTTTTGTGGGTTTTGTTTTTTGCTTTGTTTTGTTTTGTTTTTTTGTTTTTGGTACTAGGGATTGAATTCAGGGGCACTCGACCATTGAGCCACATCCCCGGTCCTATTTTGTATTTTAATTAGAGACAGGGTCTCACTGAGTTGCTTAGCCCTCACTTTTGCTGAGGCTGGCTTTGAACTTGCCATCCTCCTGCCTCAGCCTCCCAAGCTACTGGGATTACAGGCATGCGCCACCGCTCCCAAACAATTTTGAGTCTTTAATGGATATTACTCTACCCTTGTTTCCTACTCTTGAAATGATTTAATATACTTAAAATCAAATGCAAGACATATTCTATTTTTAGTTTCTCAACTGACCTGGACTACCTACAATCGCTACTAGAATTAGTGACTACGAAACAGAAATATTAATCCTTACAAAAAGGAATGTACTTTGTAGAGATCTTTAATCTCACTCTATAGTCAAAGTCGACATTCTCATATTAATTTAGAATTATGTTTTTTTTCCTTCAATATGAAGTGCAAGTCCCTGATTGTGACTCAAATGACCTGGGAGAGACTCAGAAATTGAACATATAATTTAATATATACTTCAAAAAAACACTCAACTCTTCAGATTTTTTAATTCATTAGAACAGATATGATATAGTTTACTAAGTGTATTATGTTTATTATATGGCATCATAAAGTTATTCAATAGACTATAATACAATTATATATATGCCTTTGTCTTATCTAGGGATGTAGAAGGTAATTCTCCTTCTAAATGCATAGTACTTAAAAGGCGGCACTGGAGTAATACTTCCAAGACTCAGTTATACCACTTACTTTGAAAAGCAAAGGCAGGTACACCTCACAGTTCTCTTCTCTAAAATGCAGATGATAATCATAATAGATATGAATTGACATAAAAACCTACATGTTCTGCTGTCATGTATAACTAACTAGAACAAACAAACAAAAACCCTGCATATTATTTCTAAATAATAGTAAAATGCAGATATTTGTTTTTAAGAGCAGGGAAAGAGATATTTACTTCCAAATTAACACACACACACACACACACACACACACACACACACACACAAACCCACAACCAACGAGAATGTAATTCAAGTAGCAAAAATAAGGAATTAGAATATGAAAACACATAATAAATAAAAAGCAAAACAGGGGGAAAATCAAATTCAGCAATCATTACATAAATGTAAGCAGATTGAATTTTCCCATAATGAGAGCATTAGATTAAGTGAAGAAAATAAAATCCAACTATTTTTAAGGAATCCACTTAAGACAAAATGATAAAAATAATGAGAAAAAATGGAAGTAAACAAGTATTCAAAGAGAAATCAGGCAAAGTCAAACAAAAAGAGAGCTGTTGTTAATTAGCATTGGTTAAGAAATAATTTAATAATTTAATATAACACAATGAATCATTATTAATAGAGTAAAATTAATAAAAAGATAAATCATAAATCCTATATGCACAAAACCATATTGAAAAGTATATAAGCCAAAATAATAAAATACAAGAAACTGGATAAAAATATAATCATCAGTGGGAATTAGTAATCAGAATTTTTCATCTCTCTTAGAATTGAACATGACTATTAGAAAAAGACTAACTTTATCTTATGCAAATATAAATTAAATTTCATTAATATGCCCCTGGAACTTAAAAAAAAAAAAAAATCAAATCCTTTACCAAAGAGAAAACTTCAACAAATTCTTAAGAGTAGAGACTTTTCAAGACCATATTGTTTATCTTCAGCAAATAAAAGTGAGTGATAAAATGTAAATAAAGTAAATGTTCTGAATCACCTGGAAATTAAGAAAATAAACAATGAACCAAAGAGAATCCCAAAATAGAAATTACAATCTAGACAGCAATCAAAAAGACAAAAGAAAATAATTATTCATCAAGAAAGAACAGCAAAATAATCCAAGAAAATTTAAGAGAATTAAAGATTAAAGCTGAAATTAACAGATTAGAAAGAGTAATATTTAAAGTGATACATAAAACAACAAAAATGATTCTCTGAAAAGACCATAAAAATAAAATCATTTGCAAAGCTGATAAAGAAAAAAAAGAGAATCAAAAAATACAAGCACAAGAACAGAAAGGAGACAGAACCATAGAAACCAAACACGTTATAAAGGTTATATAACACATACAGCTTATTGACCACAACTTTGAAAACTGAAATGGCAATTACTTAGTAAAATAAAAGTAACCAAAATTGCAAAGAAGTGGAAAACTTGAAATAGACCAATTACCTTGGTGCAGTGGTTTCCAAAATCTGTTCAACACTGGAACCACCTGGGGTTTTGAAACCAATTTCTGCTTAGCTTCCAACCCTGGCTATTCCTATTTAATTGCTCAGGGGTGAGACCTGGATGTGAGGACTTTTTTTAAAAAAAGTTCCCCCAAGTGATTCAAATGTTCAGCAAAGTTTGGGAACCACTGTCCTAGAAATGAATCAAACTGTAGAATCAAAAAGCATTGGCATAAACCAGAAGCTTATTACAAATGTAGAAGGATAGGTACCACTCAGCCCCAAGAATCACAATCTGCAATTTAATAGACCTGCAGAGGATTCCCAGGTACTTGTTTGTTGGGGAGGTAGGGTGTGTGTGGGGGGGGGGGGGTACTAGGAATTGAATCCATGAAGGCCCTCCCACTGAGCCATATCTTCGGCCCTTTTTATTTTTTATTTTGAGACAGAGTCTCACTAAATTGCCAAGGCAGGACTTGAACTTGCTATCGTCTTGCCTCAGCCTCCTGAGTTGCTAAGATTACAGGCATGCACCACCACACCCAGCCTTATATACTTTAAAATGTGACAAACCTGGAACAGAAAGGTGATTAAAGAACCACCTGTGGAAACAGCACCAGATGGATCCACAGCTGGATTTTATCTATCTTTAAGTTCCAATACAATTTAAACCATCTCAGGCCTTAAAAAATTATGACAAACTGTATGAATAAGAAAACTTGTACAAGCCTTTCTGGAGATAGCAAAATTCGAATCCCTAAACATGTAACCTACTTCACCAAAACAAAACAAGCAACCACCCACCCAACAAGAGATTAAACACACATACAAATGCAACTTCAAGAACCCTAAACAAAATATCATCAAATTGAATATAGCATTGCTATCAAAAGAATAATATATTATTATCATTATGGTTTATTCCAAAGAAAGAGTACAGCTTACTATCAAAAAATATATCCTTGTGATAGAGAAAAAAGTCCCATGACCCACATAAAGATGCTGAAAATGTATTTGACACCAACAAGACCATTTACCTAAACTAATCTAAGCAAAAACAGAGAGAAAATCAAACAGTAAAAACTTCAGCAAAATCCAACATCAAATTATTTTTAAGAGGGCATAAGTGTGGGCATTCCTAGGCTCACAACCTCCCCCTACCAGACTCCTCCTATTTTAAGTTTTTAAAAATGTAATCTGGAAAGAAGTCAGTCACAAAAAGACAAATATCATATGATTTTACTTATACAAGATACCTAGAGCAGTCATACAGATAACAGCAAAGTAGAATGGTGGAGGCCAGGAGCCAGGGAGAAGGGGCTATTGCTTAACCAGTGGCACAATACCGTGCATATCTTTGACAATACTAAATTGTGCACTTCCCAATGGCTAAGATGATAGACTTCATGTGTACTTTAAAACAATGTTTAATAAGTGTAATCTGGAATTAAATTCGGGACCCAGATTATTGTGATTATTCTTGTTTTTATATGATTAAGAACAAACTTTAACATTGACATTTACATATTTTTTTCTTTTCCTGGTACCAGGATTGAACTCTGGGGCACTCGACCACTGATCCACATCCCCAGCCCTTTTTTTTTGTATTTTATTTAGAGACAGGGTTTCACTGAGTTGTTAAGTGCCTCACCATTGCTGAGGCTGGCTTTGAACTTGCGATCCTCCCGCCTCAGCCTCCCAAGTCGCTGGAATTATAGGTGTGCACCACCACGCCCAGCTCTATAATCTTATTTATAACAATTATTGAGGCATTACTCTCAGCTTGTTACTATTCTCATGGTTAATCTATATGTGTACCTGTGGGTATATATTTATAGTTATACTTTCCTGTTCCTATTTTATTTTTAATTTTGGGTCACTACCTTGTCACCTGGAATAGGTTCTCAAAACTATTACCAAAAAACAATAATAATAATAATAAAATATAGATAATAATATAAAATATATAGATAATAATGAAAAAATAATAAAAAAAAAATATATATAGACTGAAAATGCTCAACTCCTGGATGGTTTGAATACTGCGACCCGGGAGCGAGCAAGACAAGCTGTCTGTAGCACCTAGTGCCGCGTGGCTTCAGCAGCACCACCCGGAGCACAGGCGGTGCGGAATAAAGCCAGAGCTGGGAGACAGCGGGAGACAGACTGTGTGACTGCAACACCAGAACAAATCCACACTTGGCACGCCACAACCTTCAGCAGTGAAACTAGCAAAAACAGCCCTATCAGAGCTGGGAGACCGCGGGAGATCGCGGGGCGACAATGCCAGTTCAAATCCACACTCAGACTGACGCGACCCTCAGCAGTAAAGCCGGAGAGAAAGCGGTGCGGAGACCTGCGAACAGGCAAGGAGGAACCCGTGACTGGGAGGACCGTCAACAGCCAGCGAGTCCAGGACCCCTATGACACTTCAACTGAGGAAGAGCATGGAGAGTAGACGCCATATGGATGGATCAATTTTCAGGACCAGCCACACAAAGCCCCACCCCAGCATCACTCCTCGCTAACCAGGGACGCAGACTTGACTCCACCCACAAATTCTCCACAACAGCCAGGACAGATCTGCTGGACAGCTAATTTAACAAGCTGAGAGAGGAAGAGAAAAGGCTACCTAATTGAGACTTGTGGGTTCGACTTTGTGTTTTTTCTTTTTTTGTTGGTGTTGTTTTGTATTGTTTTGTTTTGTTTTTCTTTTTTTTCTTTTTTCTTCTTTCTCATTTTCATTCCCTCTTGTCTCTCTTTTCTTCTTCCGTCATCTTTCTTATCTACACCCTGCACCTACATTCTCAACAGAGAGGAAAACAAGTTGTATACAAGAACTAGGAATTTTAGAACTGGGGCAACTGAATAGTACATCAAAAGGGTGTTTTATATAGTCTCCTCTCTCTCTATATATATTTTTTTTTTTTTGGACTCACCCTGTCTTCTCTCCTTCACTAATTCTTACTACCCGGACATTTTCTAATTTCCCTCACTGTTTGCAAAAGCAGGATACACAATTCATGTAAAATAATTGAAATAAAAGAATATTAATGATAAAAAAAAAAAGCTTAGCTGAAATGTACATCGGTCTTCACACTAAATTGTTCACTCCAATTCCTTTCCTCTCTCTTCTGCTATTAAACTACTTCCATAGATTTCTGTTTTTACACTTTCTAAGGGGGGGGGGGCAATATCCTTCCCTCCTTCCTCCTAAGCATATCACCTTTGTTCCCAATATCTGAAATTATAAACCCTATTACAATCACTCAGAGTACATTTGAGACAACATCTAAATTCTCTAACTCTGTACTTTGTGACCAAATTGTGATTAACTGAATATAAAATGTCTGATTTTAAGGTGTAAAGTACATATAAGGGGAGCTGATAGCATTGTACAACAGGAGCATCATTAGGCCTTAAGGTAAAAACAAAAAAAAGTCAAGGTTCTACAGTGCTAAAAGAAAAGACACATAAGCAATATGAAAAAACAAGGGAAGAAAATGTCCCAAACAAATCAACATACCTCCTTAGCAGATTCCTTGACAAGCACAGTAGATCTAATGTCAGAAGGGGAATTCAGGAAATACATAATCCAAATGATTATGGAACTCAAGGACAAATTCAAGAAGAAGGAGGTGAGAGAGCAAATACAGGTAATAAAAGATCACTTTGACAAAGAACTTCATAAACAAATACAAGAAGCAAAAGACTACTTCAATAGAAAGGTAGAGGTTCTAAAGAGAAACCAAACAGAAATTCTGGAAATGAAAGAAGCAATAAACCAAATTAAATGCTCCATTGAAAACATCACAAATAGATTAGACCACCTGGAAGAAAGGACCTCAGATATTGAAGACAAAATATACAATCTGGAAAAAAATGTAGAAAACACAGCAAAAATGGTAAAAAATCGAGAACAGAACATTCAAGAAATATGGGACAACATAAAAAGACCAAACTTAAGAGTGATTGGGGTTGAAGAAGGTGCAGAGTTTCAAGCCAAAGGAACAAGTAATTTATTCAATGAAATAATAGCAGAAAATTTTCCAAACTTGAGGAATGAATGGGAAAACCAAGTACATACAAAATCACAACAGATCCACACCATAATGAAAATGCCTAATATACTGAACAAGGAGAGAATATTAAAAGCCACAAGAGAAAGAAAGCAGATTACATATAGGGGGAAACCAATTAGACTATGTTCAGATTTTTCAATCCAGACCTTAAAAGATAGAAGATCCTGGAATAGCATATTTCAAGCTCTGAAAAAAAAGGGATGTCAACCAAGAATCTTATACCCAGCAAAATTAAGCTTTATATTCAAAGATGAAATAAAAAACCTCCATGATAAACAAAAGTTAAAAGAGTTCACAACTGGAAAGGAGCACTTCTGAACATCCTGGGCAAAAGAAAAAAAAAAAAAAAAAAGATGGTGGAATGAGATGGATATCATTACCCTAAGTGCATGTATGAAGTCACAAATGGTGTGAATATACTTTGCACACAACCAGAGATTTGTAAAAAAGTGCTCTATATGTGTAATATGAAATGTAATGCATTCTGCTGTCATTTATAATGTCTTAGAATAAAAAATAAATTAATAAAAAATAAAATAAAATATATATGTATATATTTTTAAAAAATATATTCCACAAAGAAAAAAAGAAAAACAGCAATGAAAATCAACAAAGGGAGATATTAAACTAAAGGAATTACCAAACAGAGGAGAAACCAAATCAAGTTAAATACCATAAACAAATAAAAATTGATGGGAATAAGAATCACATCTCAATAATAATCTTGAATGTTAACGGACTAAATTCACCATTCAAAAGACACAGATTGTCAGACTGGATTAAAAGAAACAACCCAACAATATGCTGTCTCCAAGAAACCCACCTCATAGAAAAAGACATCAATAGAATGAAGGTGAAAGGCTGAGAAAAATCTTACCACTCACATGAGCGACAGAAGCAAGAAAGGATTTCCATTCTCATATCAAATAAGGTAGACTTCAAGCAAAAGATAATCAAAAGGGACAAAGATAGATATTTCTTACTGATTAAGGGAAGCATTCATCAAAAAGATATAACAATTATAAATCTATATGCCCCAAATAATGGAGCACCTACTTTCATCAAACAAACCCTTCTCAAGTTCAAGAGTTAAATATATCACAACACAGTTATTCTAGGGGACTTCAACACACCTCTCTCACCACTGGATAGATCATCCAAACAAAAGCTAAATAAAGAAACTTTAGGCCTCATTAAAACAATTAATAACTTAGACCTAACAGACATATATGGAATATTTCATGCCTCAACAAACAAATACACTTTCTTCTCAGCAACACATGGCTCCTTCTCCAAAATAGACCATATATTATGCCACAAGGAAACTCTCAGCAAATATAAAAAAGTAGAGATACTACCCTGCATTCTATCAGACCATACTGGGATGAAATTGGAAATCAATGATAAAACAAGAAATTTAAAAAACTGGGAGGGGGTTGTAGCTCAGCAGTAGAGTGCTTGCCTAGCATGTGTGTGGCCCGGGTTTGATCCTCAGCACCATGTAAGAATAAAGGTATTGTGTACAACTAAAACAAATAAATACATATTAAAAAATGTTTAAAAAAAAAAAACTACTCCAACAACTGGAAGCTAAACAATATGTACTGAACGAACAAGGGGTTGAAGAAAACATCAAGGAGGAGATTAAAAAATTCCTAGAGGTAAATGAGAACACAGATATAATCCTATAGAAATCTCTGGGACACTATGAAGGCAGTATTAAGAGGAAAATTCATTGCACTGAGTTCATTCCTTAAAAGGAAAAAAAAAAAAAAAAAACAACAAATAAATGACTTAACAGCACACCTCAAAGCACTAGAAAAAGAAGAACAGACCAACACTAAGAGCAGTAGAAGACAGGAAATAATTAAAATCAGAGTTGAAATCAATGAAATTGAGACTAAAGAAACAATTCAAAGAATTGACAAAACTAAAAGTTGGTTCTTTGAAAAAATAAATAAAATTGACAGATCCTTAGTGATGCTAGCGAAAAGAAGGAGAGAAAAAACTCAAATCACTAACATTCATGATGAAAAAGGAAATATCACAACAGATATTTCCTCAGATATACAGAAGATAATTAGAAATTACTTTGAAAACTTGTACTCTAATAAAATAGAAAATATCGAAGACATTGACAGATTTTCTAGAGTCGTATGAATTGCCCAAACTGGAACTGGACTATATACACAATTTAAATACATCAATTTCAAGTGAGGAAATAGAAGATGCCATCAAAAAACTACCAACAAGAAAAAGCCCAAGACCTGATGGGTTTATAGCCAAGATCTACAAGACCTTCAAAGAAGAACTAATACCAATGCTCTTCAACTTATTTCAAGAAATAGAAAAAGAGGGAGCTCTCCTAGACTCTTTCTATGAGGCCAATATTACATTAATTCCAAAGCCAGGCAAAGATGCAGCCAGAAAGGAAAACTTCAGGCCAATATCTTTAATGAACATAGATGCAAAAATTCTCAACAAAATCCTGGTAAATCGAATACAAAAACATATCAAAAAGATAGTGAACCACGATCAAGTGGGGTTTATCCCAGGGATGCAAGGTTGATTCAGCATACGGAAATCAATAAACATAATACATCACATCAATAGACTTAAAGATAAAAACCATATGATCATCTCAATAGATGCAGAAAAAGCATTTGACAAAATACAACACCCCTTTATGTTCAAAACACTAGAAAAACTAGAAATAACAGGAACATATCTCAACATTATAAAAGCTATTTATACAAAGCCCCAGGCTAACATTGTCTTAAATGGAGAAAAAATTGAAAGGATTCCCTCTAAAAACTGGAACAAGACAGGGATGCCCCCTTTCACCACTGCTATTTAACATAGTACTTGAACTCTGGCCAGAGCAATTAGACAGACGAAAGAAATTAAAGGGATCCAGATAGGAAAAGAAGAGCTCAAATTAGCACTATTTGTTGATGACATGATAATATACCTAGAAGACCCAAAAACTTCTACCAGAAAACTTTAACAACTAGTAAATGAATTCAGCAAAGTAGCAGGGTACAAAATCAATACCCATAAGTCAAAGGCATTTTTGTACATCAGTGACAAATCCTCTGAAAGGGAAATGATGAAAACTACTCCATTTACAATAGCATAAAAAAAAAAAAAACTGGGAATCAACTTAACGAAAGAGGTGAAAGAACTCTATAAAGAAAACTATAGAACACTAAAGAAAGAAATCATGGAAGACCTCAGAAGATGGAAAGACCTACCTTGTTCCTGGATAGGCAGAATTAATGTTGTCAAAATGTCCATACTACCAAAAGCATTATACAGATTTAATGCAATTCCAATCAAAATCCCAATGACATTCCTCAAAGAAATAGAAAAAGCAGTCATGAAATTCATCTGGAAAAATAAGAGACCCAGAATAGCTAAAGCAATCCTTAGTAAGAGGAGTGAAGCAGGTGGCATCACCATACCAGACTTTAAATTATACTATACAGCAATAGTAACAAAAACAGCATGGTATTGGCACCAAAATAGGCCGGTAGACCAATGGTACACAGAGACTAATACATATAATTTCAGCTATCTTATATTAGACAAAGGTGCCAAAAACGTACAGTGGAGAAAGGATAGCCTCTTCAACCAATGGTGCTGGGAAAACTGGAAAGCCATATGCAACAAAATGAAATTAAACCTGTATCTCTCACCATGCACAAAATTCAATTCAAAGTGGATCAAGGATCTAGGAATTAGACCAGACACAATACGCCTAATAGAAGAAAAATAAACTCCAATTTCCAACATGTCAGATTAGGCCCCAAGTTCCTTAATAAGAATCCTGTAGCGCAAGAATTAATGAATGGGATAGATTCAAACTAAAAAGCTTCTTCTCAGCAAAAGAAACAATCAGTGAGGTGAATAGAGAGCCAACTAACTGGGAACAAATATTTAATACATGCACATCAGATAGAGCACTAATTTCTAGAATATATAAAGAACTCAAAAAAACTCAACACCAAAAAACAAAAAACAAAAAACAAAACAAACAAACAAAATCAACCCAATCAATAAATGGGCCAAGGAACTGAACAGACACTTCTTAGAAGAAGATATACAATCAATCAACAAATACATGAAAAAATGCTCAACATCACTGGCAATTAGAGAGATACAAATCAAAACTACCCTAAGATTTCATTTCACTCCAGTCAGAATGGCAGCTATCAAGAACACAAACAACAATAAGTGTTGGAGAGGATATGAGGAAATGGCAATTCATACATTGCTGGTGGGACTGCAAAATGGTGCAACCATTATGGAAAGCAGTATGGAGATTTCTTGGAAAACTGGGAATGAAACCACCCTATGACCCAGCCATCCCACTCCTGGGTCTATTCCCAAAGGACTTAAAAACAGCATATTACACTGACACAGCCATCTCAATGTTTATAGCAGCACAATTCACAATAGCTAGGTCGTGGAACCAACCTAGATGTCCCTCAGTAGATGAGTGGATTAAGAAAATTTGGTATATACACACAATGGAATTTTAATTAGCAATAAAAGAAAATAAAATAATGGCATTCGCAGGCAAATGGATGAAGTTGGAGAATATAATCCTAAGTGAAGTTAGTCAATCTCAAAAATCCAAATACTAAATATTTTCTCTGATATAAGGAGGCAGATTTACAGTGGTGTTGGGTGTCGGGGTACATAGGAGGATTAGAGGAACACTAGAGTGGTCAAATGGGAGGGAGGAGAAGGGAGGAAGCAAGGCCGGGATAGAGGGGGAAAAAAAAAAGAAAAGGTGGTATAATAAGATATATATCATTATCCTAAATGCATGATTGAAGACTTGAATAGTATGAATATACTTTGTATAGAAACAGTGTTATATAAAAAGAGGCTCTATATGTGTATTATGAATTGTAATGCATTCTACTATTACAAATACAACAACTTTGAATAAATAAAATTAAAAAATGAGGGACTCTGCTTTTTGAGACAATTAATAATAAAGGATATATCTCTATTGCTTTGACTGGCGATAAAACTCCGGTACAAAAGTAAAAGTGTTTTTTTTTTTTTTTTTTTTCATAATCATAATTCTATGTATTCTCAGCTTTTTAGTTTCTTTTCTTTTTTTTTTTTTTTTTTTTTTTTTCTTCTTGGTACCAGAGATTGAACCCAGGGGCACTCAACTATTAAGCCATATCTCCAGACTTTTTTTTTTTTTTTTTTTTTTTTTTTTGAGACAGGGTCTCGCTAACTTGCTAAGGCTGGCTTTGATCTTGCAATCCTCCTGCCTCAGCCTCCTGAGCTAGTGGGATTAAAGGCCCCACTATATCAGTTGCTTTTTGTCTAGGATTATTAGAAAATTTTTCTTCTTCATCTATGAAATAAAAATATTTCAACAGAATATATTTAGCTACATGTCTGTCTTCATTATTGTGGGCTGAATATAGTTAGGTCTTGTGATCTGCATATTTAGAGTATTTTTAGCTCATAAGAATTTTCTTCATATGCCTTTGATTCTGTCTCTCTCCCTCTCCTAAATACTCTGATTTCTCTATAAAAACCTCCTAGTAACACTGAGTTTTCTAAGCTACCATAAACCTTTTTCTCATTAATTTAACTTCTCTATTTTCTATGATTTGGGGGTAAATTTCTTGAGTTTGTTCTCTATATCAATATTATTCCCACACTATCAGTTCTAGTTCTTTCTTCACCAATGGAGATTTTAATCATACAAAAGCAATTTTAGTTTTCTTGGTATTTTTCCTTGTCTCACATGGTACCATATTCATTGAAGACATTATCTTTTTGGTTCATTTTTAAGTCCTTTTTTTCTGAATAAACAAATTATTTTCTCTGAAATTTTCTTCTGGGTTCTTCACTGTTAAAGATATATTTTTCTGGATCTTAATAATGTACCCTTTCTTTTGTTTTTTAGTATTTTCTCACCAAAGGCATATTGATGTGGTTTTTATCTTTTTTTGGTACTAAAGGTTGAACCCAGGGGGTGCTTTATCTCTGAGCAACATCCCCAGACAGATCTTACTAAGTTTCCTGGGCTGGCCTCCACCTTCCAAGTCACTGGAATTACAGGGGCATGCCATCATGCCTGGTATTGTTTATTTGTTTGTTTTTACCTTATCCAGATTTATGGTTTGGGGTCAGAAAAGTATATGGTATTCCCTTGGTTACATAAGTAAAGCATATAACCTAGAGTGAGAATAAGATCACAAAACTGGCAGAACTGATCTTTGCACAAATTACTTAACTTTAATAAAAATAAAAATGATGAAGATTAAAATTGTAAAAGTGTAATGTCTATCATTTACTGAGTGTTTACTACATAACAGACTCTGCACTAAGTACTTCAAATTCTACTTCAGCTCAAAATCCAAATTTGCCCCTTTCTTATTAATGACTTTGAATAGATGATTAAATTCTAACTTCCTAATAATACTGATCTGAGATGATTTAATAAGAAAGTACATTAAAGTGCTTATGATTCAATAAATGATTATTGACCACGGCAGTAATATAATCTTGTGATAAGTCACAGTTGATAACACAGCTCTTAACAAATTCTAATGACTGACTATCCTTTACTAATGAGACTCTACCATGAAGAGGTGGGCTCTTCTCTTCACCCCACCACTTAGATAAGTAAGGTTCTACCATGATTATGCATGAAAACACTAACCTTCAAGCTAGTGCTTCACATGGACCTTGTCTACCAGGGTAAGGCGTTAGAGTATAGCTTACGGAGACAGTGTCTGGAGGATTTACATTAGGGCATGGAACCAGTTGCTAGCCTTTCTGCACTCCTCCTCACCCTGTCCCCATCCTCCTGTTGTTCTCTGGCCTTAAAGCCTTTTAAAATTGAAATAGGAATCTTTGTACCTAGGAGATGATAGTAGGGTAGAATCAAACCTATCTGTCTACACTTTCACAGGGAACGAATACCATTATCTTTCATGAGACAGAAGATGAGGAAAACACCAATTTTTAAATTCTATTAAATACACTGGCTATATGGTTTTGAGATAAACCTCTAAGATTATAGCAAGAAGTTATCCTCAGTCTAGTTCTGTGATTAGAAACATTTTTAAACATTTTTTAACATTTTACATATCTTCATGGAAATTTTAGTAAAAAAAATTGTGAGAAGCTAAATTTGAGGCTAGGCCAAAAATGTGGACTTTATATTTGGCAGCTAATGATAATTGTTTTTCTACCTAAAAAGACCTAACTTTAAGTCACACTACTCTTTTGGTTTGGTTTTGGTTTGATTTGCAGTACTGGGGGCCGAACCCATGGTCTCTCTACTCTTAATCAAAATTATCAGCAGGCATTTTTTTTTTTTTTTAATTTGACCAACGTTCTAAAATTTATAAGAAAATATAAAAGACTTTAAAAACAGCTTTTCAAAACTTACTTATGAGGTTAAAGTTATCAAGAAAACACTTCAGTATTAACAAGAGATATGGACTAGAAATAGACACATGTATGTGTCTACTGATATTTGTTAAAAGTAGTTAGGCAACTCTATGAAGAAAGAGAAGCCTTTGCAACAAATGGTACAACATCAGTTGGATATCTGCATGAAAAAAATAAAGGGAACATCAATCCTTCCTTTACACACCATGTGGTACATCCACATGATGAAATATTACTCAACAATAGAAAGGAATAAACTGTTGACAAATGTATCCACATGAATCAATTTCAAAGTAATTAAGCTGGACTAAAGAAGTCAGGCAAAAATGAATACATGATTTAATACCACTTATGTAAAATTAATTTATAGTGATAGAAAAGTAGATTAGTGGTCATCTGAAGATGGGGGTAAACAAAGGGATGGAATCCAAAGCAGTCAGAGAAAACTTAGGGTTTGGTGGAAAAGTCATCTTTATGGTAGTGATAGTTTCATGGGTACATACATGCCAAAACTCAAATACGCAGTGTGTTGCATACAATTATACATCAGTAAAGTCAAATTTTTTCATCTCCTTCAGCAAATGTTCTAGAGTGGTTGCCAAATTCTCAGAAAGTGGCAATATTTCCACATCATGAAAAGAATCACAACTGAATCAGCAACATTAAGTGTAATCAGGAAAATTCTGAAATTAACTTCTATCTGTATCTTTTGCACCTTCTAGAAAGTTATCTGACTAGGTTGCTCATTCATGATCATGTAAACTCTAAAAATACCACAGTGTACTCCTTATGGTTTAGTAAACAAAAGCACAAAACCAGCAAACAAGACTTCTCTGTAATTCATCAGATTGGGAGAAAAGAAACTGGATTCACTTGAGCCTGGATTCTAAATAAGAAAATATATTAGAACACCACAATTCTCTATTAGATACCCTCCCCCCCCCCCCCCTACAAACTTCACCATCAGATCATGCTGCACAGATTAGGAGTCTATAAAAGGCTCAAGTTTTCCTATGTGGAGTACAGTTTACCTACAGAACAGAAGAGGATCATTGTAACTATTTCCACAGAAGCATCTGCATTCTCTGGCCTGGCTCAGGTTCTGAGTATGAAACTGTTTCCTGTCCTCCACAAATAGGTTATTTATTTAGTCTATTATTGGTCCAAACCTCCACTTCATAAATCTTGAACACTGCTAAGTATTGTCTCCAACCAGGCATTAGATGCCATAGATGTTAGGTTTATAAAAAGAATAAAACCCTCACCCTAAGGTGTTAAGAATTCACTAAGGGGAACAAACATATAAATAGTGATGAAGTACTGCACTAGGTTCTAATGTCATAAAACTGAAGTGCAGAGAGAGACTGAAGATGTGTCACCATGGCAAGGGGGCTCAGGCATTTCAGATGGAAACTACATGAGCAGAGGCACAAAACGAAGGCTAAGGTCAAATAAATGGTCCATGGGTATGCTCAATGGCATCACGAAGGACTGTGTTATATTCCATGATAACAAGTTAGGATTAGCCTAGAGTGAGGATCTTGGACACATATTAGGAGGAAAATGAAATAATCAGAATTGCACTTAATAGAGATCACCACAGATCTGTAATGGCACATCAAAGAGATAATTCAGTAATCTTTGACTGAAGGCAAAAATAGCAGCTATGGAGATTAGGATATTATTAAAATGACCTAGGTGAGCTAATTAAAGGGACATAGTGTAAATATTTGTTTGAAAAATAATTGTACAGTACAATTCAGCACCAATTATCTTCTTTTAAAAATATTTTGCCTTCCTCCCTGTAGTTACGAACAACCACATCAGTGACCTGAGACTCTGTATTCATTCCTCTGCTCTGCTGTCTACATGTTTCCTCTCAAAAGTTCAAAGGTATTCCTTTCTTTTCCTATGAACATATGGAAGGTAACACAATTCACCTGGGTTATTCCTGGATTCCACTATGACATGTTAAGCATAAAATAGCAGAATGTTTTATTATATCTCAACAAAAATGATCATCTTCTTTTACTTCTTTTCCTTGTTCTGCCTAGAAAGAAGTTCAATTCAGAAAACAACAGTGCAAAATGCTAATTCTTAAAACTAAAAATTCACTGAATTAAAAAAGAAATAAATAAAATAAATAATGGAGCCCACATCTTAAAACTCAGCATTCCACTGTTTATTTCATGTCATTAACAAGTGCATGTGATGATTTTAATGATGAAAAGATCAAGTCTGAAAGTTGAATGGCTTTCCTGTCCTCCTCCTGAATACTGCAGGGCCATGGACATGCTCAAGGCATGGAGTATGGAGTAGGGAGGGGACTCTCTAGTGGGACCAAGAACTTGAAGACAGTTCAGCAACACAAACGTTGAAACAGGAATTTGACCCTAGTTTCATTGTATAAAAGAAAAATGGAAAAGATCAAGGTCCCTGAAGAGCAGCACCTAAGTCTATAATACTTGCAACAATTTCAAAAACCAAAATCTGCCAAATTCTTCTGTTTTTCTACAGTCAATGACATTAAGCAAAACCTAGTAAGAATTTTTTTTTAAGTTAGTAAGAGTAAAATAACCACACAAAAATGCCTGCTTAAATTATTTGACTTGGTAATACTCTTAGAGTTACATAAGAAGAAACAAAAAGGAAAAGTTTCATAGATTTGCTTAACATCCTTAAATCCCATTTGTCAATGTTAAAAGGTTAAAAAAAAAAAAAAAAAAAAAAAAAAACTTAAAGCTCAGGTAGCTAGTTACATATCTACATAATATTTTAACCTGCTTGCAATGTATTATTATAGTGTTGATCCCTCTTTCTAAGTCATATGCTCTACTATTCAAGTGGGGCTTGTGTACAACTACCTTTGTATAGGAGAGTGAGTTCAGCAGGCTAAACCTCTGCTGAGCCCAGTGACTTTAACTGATCGGGAGTCCACCATATCTTTAATACAAGAGTCTAGCTTTCCAGCTGTGAGAAGGAAAATGTTTTGCATTCTTAATTTGTAGCTGTATGCTGTCCTGAAAAAGCAGGTCTTGAAAATATGGAGGGGAGAATTCAAATTGAGAGGAAACATTAAATGCAGGCAGTCCTTATAAAAAGAACATGAGCTACTTGGGTAAAAGAGCAATCACAAAAATACTGCCCAAAGGAGTAGGTACAGACAAAACCTTGCTAAGGAATATTCATGATTTTTCACATGGGGATTCTGACCCTCCTCACAGGGAATCTAGTCATGCAACAAAGAAAGAAAAATATGTTACAGCAACATCTTTTAAAATTTAACAAATTACAACCTTTTTACATGCAAGCCATCTTGGAAGTTTTCTGGAAGTAGGTGTGATATAAACTAATTGCCTACACCAATATATTAAAATTTCATTTGGGCCATGCATGCACATGCTTGTAATCCCAGCAAATTGGGAGGCTGAGGCAGGAGGATCACAAACTCTAGACCACTCTCAGCAACTAAGAGAAACCCTGTCTGAAAATAAAAAGTAAAATAGGCTGGAAGTGCAGACCAGTGGTAGAGAGCTCTTGATTCAATTCCCAGTGTACTGAAAAATTTTTTTTTTTTTTGAGTTTCAACTCCATGTTACATTGTGACATCACTTCAGATACCATAAAACCTTAAAATGCAGTTATAAATTTAAGAAAAACAAAACCTTGAATAACTAACTCTGGCCCATGAACTACTTAGTCCTTTCCATCATAGCACTGTGAAATGACAGTTTGTTTTACTGTATTCAAATTGTACTGTGACCAAGTACAATATCAAGTCATTCACTAAACCGTATAAACGCAGAGCACTTGACACTTAAGAAATATAGCAGAGAGGGAAGATGGGGGCTGCTGAGCTCCAGCAACTGCAATAATGAAATAGAGGAACCCTTCTTCACTAGTGATCTAACCCATATCCTCAGAAACCCTCAATTAGCATTCCTGGAGTTCATCCCAACTGAGGCACAAGTCACTTATGATTTGCCTCCGTCATCTCCTTAGTCGCTGCCCACTGTCCCTTTTCCCCGTAGCTGCGGACACTGTGTCCACCCCCAGGGACTCAAGTATGCCACCCACACTGGTCTCTCAGGAGACACAGACTTGGTCCTCTAGAACATCCCAACACAAAGGTTTCTCTTCAGAGCAGTGGGGGCTCTAAATATGTTTCATGCAAGTACAAACAAGTCAAAATTTTCTCATTTTATCAAGAGGCAATGTTCTACAAAAAAACATTATATTATTTGTCAAGGTTGGGGAAGGTGAGCAAAGGGGAACAGGACTACTCATGTATTAGAATTACTGACATGACTTTTTACCCATGCAAAAGTTCATTTTAACCTACATTTTCTGATGACTAATTAGGACATTGCACAAGTCACTTAACCCCTTTGCCCTGTTTTTATAAGTGAGGAAGTTGAACTGGCAATCTATAAGCACTTACTTCTGATATTTCCTTGAATAATGTTTCTGAGAATACTACACATAAAAAATGATATTGATTATCATAGTAATTTAGTCATCTAAAACCATCTGCGGGAGGTGACATGTGTAAACAAAGATTTACAATATAAGCAGCGAACATAATAGAAGCTGCGATGTCCAGTCCTACTCAGGGCTATCCAACAGATGCACAGAACAGTTTGGTTTTAAAGGATGAACAAGAGTTTGTAGGGTGGAGACTGCAGTTTGGGCAGAGGACAGAGCATATCACATGAAAGAAAGGGAAAGGAAGAGAATTTTGTTTCTGATGTTGAGCAACATTTAAAGCCATGACATAGAACACAGGTTTATAAGCAGGGAGCCTTCAGGGGCTTTTAAGCAAGTCAGATTTGTGTTTTACGAAGTTCATTCATGTACAGGATCAGAGAAAGAATGGGGAGAGAAGAGGCAATTTTAAAGTCTTTGCACAATTTCAGGCAAAAATAGTGTTCAGAGCCCAAATGAGTGTAACAGAACTGAGAGGTGGGATGGATTCAAGAGAACTTTCAAAGTGTACAAAGTGAAGAATCAGGAAGAAAGAGGCTCCTGAGAAAGCAATCATGAGCCACTTGAATGGAGGGTGTTTGGGTAGATTCTGGTGGCTCCAAGGAAAGAAAGCCAAGTCTGACAGAAAAATAAATAAATTTAACTTTGAAAATGTTAAATGTGAATTACCCATGAGACAACTAGGAAAACATGCCTGAAAAGTAGTTGGGAACATAGGTTCAACACATTAGGAGACAGATCTGTTCCAAAGGTATTCATTTGGGGGGGAAATGTATTTGTAAAATCACAGGAAGTACTGAAGAAACATAGAGGATTAAAGAAGAATCTGGTTAAGAAAAAGAAAGAAGTCATCATAAGCAACTAAAAGAAACCAAAGATTTCTGGATTAACAGAGGAGGTACCATTTTCAAAAGCAAGGGGTAAGTTTTAAACAGAGTATGGTCAAATAAATCAATAAATACTCAAGAATACAGAAGCCAGGACACAATGGAAGGAGTCACTGGACTCCACGTAGAATGTGAATTTAAAGAGAATCATTTCAGTGGGGACTTAGAAGCCTAGTAACAGGAGAAATCAAGATGAAATTGCAGTGTTTTGTGCCATTTCATGAAAAGAAGAGAGATGAGACACTGGTTGAAGGAGTTTGTTTGAATGAGGTTATCAACAGAAAAAGAGGTAAGAGGAGGCACTAAGAAGAGTAAAGTACACACCAAAATTTCAATGGGGAGAGAAAAGTTGGTGGTTTTAGAAAAGTAGGCACACTTTGGAGAGGCAAGTAGGGAAAATACTTATACAATGTTAGTGCAAGGGTCTACAGACAGTCACGCCAGGGGAAAGCAACCTATTAAGATGCATTTGTACTCTTTCTCATGTCAATATCAAAAGCTATGTAACAAAAAGTCATTCTACTATTCCTTGATGCCTAAAGACTTGCAACAAAATTTACTATCTAAAAACTACTGTTCTACTCCATCATGAACTTGAAAACACCTGTGAGTTTATTGTTTGTTTTTGCCTCCTTTTCAAAATCTCTAACTATCCTAGCCTAATCACCCCAAATCTGGCCTATCACCTTATCTTGCCCTGTAACTTCACTATACCATCTTAAGTCTTTAGAAAGTGCAATATAAAAACTCAACACATTTCTATTTGGTTCCACATGAAATGATACCTTCTACAGGAAATCTTCTTGATCAACCCATCTGGGAAAAAAGTGAGATAAAAAACTTCACTTTTATCAAACACCTGCAATTATCCAGGCATACTCCCCTGTCTGCTCCTAGCTGCTAGAGTGGATATAATGGATTGCACTAAGTTTTGGAGAAGTTAGCTAACTTGCTCATTCTCCTCACGGCCACGATAAAAGAGGGAGCTTTGGTTCAGAGGAAAATGCCATTCCAAAGTTCACACTCTTTCTACTCTACCACACTCCCTCCAAAGGTGGGAAATAGTATTTCACGACTGTGAACTCCCATGACATTTGAGTAGCAGCACTAAATAATATTTAATTTCCTTCATATAAATATAGTAGTGTATGTGTTTATGGACAAAAAAAAAGCTTGGGAAGAATGAGGTTCACACGTAATGCACTTTGAAAAAGATCTTTCACAACATCTAACCTAATGTCATGAATGTAACAGATGCTCAACAAATATCTACTAAATGAAAAATTTACCTATGGACAACTCTTTCTGTTGTTTACTGTTCTTGGTATGAGATGGTGTATATTCCCAGCTTCCCAAGGCAAATGTCTATTTCTGCTCCTATTTTTGAGTTGACTCAATCCATATGCTCATTGCCTGGAATACAACATTTCATTCTAATTCTGAACTCAGCAACCAGTGGGCAATTAATATTAATTTGTTGCCTGTTAGAATAGGTGATTTAAGAAATAGAGGGAAATCTCTCAGGACCTTATAGGTTATTTCTAAGTTTGGGGGGCTTTTTTTCTCAAATTAAATATTATAAGTAATTAGGGTAGATCCACAGCAGAAGCTGGGCATGGTGCCATCTGCTGTATAGACCAATCTTTGAAGAATGGGTTATCTATAAGCACTCAGAACTTATCCTGCAAAAATAAGTAGCTGAGGGTGATGTAACTTTCTGGCTTTTTAAGAGTAATTTGTAAATAAAACCCTCCCTCATCTTCTTCTCCTGTCTTCTGAATCCTATTCTAAATTTGAACATTTAAGGACTTCATTGAATATGATGTCTCCAAACATGTAAGAAGATAAAGAAGAAAAATGTTTCTGCAACAAAATCTGTTAAGAAAAAGTCCTTTGATTTTTGATTGGCACAGACTTCATTCTTAAATTACTTAAAAGCTTTACTTACAAAGTCAAGTCTTAACCGCTGTTTACCAATCCTTTCAGTGTCTTTCTATTTACACTTTTATGAATAGAAAGCCTGTTTATAGTCTGTTGCATATTGTCTAGTGCCAAAGTTTAAAATTACTTCTCAGTATCATTAAATAGTACATTTTCTCCCATTAAAAAAAAAATCTTGATTCTGATAGACAAAATAAATGAGGACATGAGAAGGAATAGACATGAACTCATTAAGAAGTTAATTGGATATGATTTTTAAAAATTAGTGTAAACCTTTTTTCTTAAAACTTGAAACACAATATTCTAAGATAAAACATGCTGTACGAGGGACTATACAAATTTATCTGCCTTTGTATGCAAACAGCAAAGAAAAATGTTGTATTATTGCAGTAACCATTAAAAGTTCTAAGATTTGAAAACATAACGTGAAAAGTTAGGCAAATATGGGTCCTAGTGATACCAACAGATAACAGCTACTACTACAGATGCTAAGCTAGTTCTCTCTCTCTCTCTCTTTTTTTTTTTTTAATTGGGGATTGACCCAGGGACACTTTACCACTGAGCCACATCCCCAGTCCTATTTACTTATTCATTTTTGAATTTTGAAACAGAGTTTTGTTAAGTTGCTGAGGCTGATCTTGAATTTGGGACCTTCCTGCCTCGGCCTCAGACTCCCCTCTCACTGGGAATACAGGAATTCACCACCATGCCTGCCTGAGCTAGTTTCCTTAATAATTATTTAGTTGATTTTTATTAGTTTCATGATGCCCTTCTGTTGGCTTCAATTTCAGTATCTATAAAATAAAGATGGGGAGAGATTGATTTCAAAATTTTTATGATTTAAAAAATTTGTTAAGTCCAAGACAAGAATATTGTTATAGTTAATAGATCCTCCTTGTTTAATTTGTTCAGTTATTTGCTTAGTTCTGTCCTTGTTCCAGAGAATATATTTTAGATACACATATTGTGAACTTAACCTAGAGTTTATTAAGGAAATTTTGATGAAAACAAGTTTGTTTTGTAGTACCTAGGCCCTAATGACACCAGAAATTTTACCAAGCTAATGCAAATGTCAACACACAGAAAGCACATGCACCCTACAAAACCTGCAAAAAGGAAAAGTAATATATTAAATCCATGCCATCCCAGGTAAGAAAGTTCTTGTTAATGAAACTTGAAATACTTCAAAAATTTACATCATAAAATTTTCAAAAACTGCTTTAGGATTCAACATTTCTTTACTATGTTACCAATCAAGAGAGAGTTTCCTACAGAACTACGGTCTTTCTAGTCTCATCTTGGAACTGACTTAGGCAAAAATACAACCTCTAGATTTCCTTGTTTTCCTTAGATACCACCCATTTCAGCATTAAGTAAATGATCCAGTTTGGGAAATCTAAAAGATCACAGCCCAAAGAATGTTGAAATACAAAATAATAAAGCAAGTAAAAGCTAATTTAAGAAGATTACAACCTAATCAATCACACATTTCCTAAATGTACCAATGGAGTTTGAATTACTGAAAATAAAATTACATCTAAGTTCATGTTCCGAAATTAAGAGTTTACCCTTATTTAGTCCATGATAGTTGGAAGAGGACTCCTGTAGTTTTATTGTTTAGGAGGGGTTAGCTTAATATTCAAAAATAAGTAAATGAAGTCAGGCATATAATTTATGGCTCTGTTAAAAGCACAAGGGAGATGTGCACCATTTAAAAGATGAATGGGGCTGGGGTTGTGGCTCAGCGGTAGAGCACTTGCCTAGCACTTACGCGGCCCGGGTTCGATCCTCAGCACCACGTATAAATAAACACATTGTGTTACAACTAAAGCAAATAAATAAAATAATAAAAAAAAATAGATGAAGTGGCCTAGTGCTTTTGACCAAAATAACTATACCATGTCCTTGGATGCCATCAGACTTTTAGAGTGCCTTGGCTCTAAAAAGATAATGGTGCCCATGCCTGCCATCTAACAAAGAATAAAAACAAAGCATTAAATCATAAATGGTTTGATGAAATGCCCTAAAGAGTATTTAATTGTTTTATAAATAACAAATACCAAAAATATACTTAAATGATTTTAAAATAACAAGTATCAAAATTTCACCTCCCCAAAATGTATTGATTTTCTTTGCTTGCACATAAATACTAATTCCAATTGAGATAACAACAAGTTAAAACTAAAGGTCTATTGAAAGAGGTTCATACTACAATATGAAGAACTTCAGGGTCACCCTTCAGAAGTTCTCAGTCAGCAATAAAGCAGTCTGCAAGTTAGACAGCCAGGTCTGCTGCTGAAGAAAAACCAAGGGGAGCAAGGTTATTCTGGGTAGATAGCCACAAATGTTTGCACTCATAGGATGACTAGATGGGACTCCACCTTCACATCAACAGTCAGGAACAGATTTCAAAGAGCCCATATCTCCAGAAGGACTTGGATTTTTGCTATCTCTTCCCAAGCTGTTGGGAAATAAACAGAGGAATAGATGGTAGCAATTCCCATGGGCTGCACATCTCCCAGCAGAAATCCACCAGTGATAAAAAAAAGTGTGTGTAATCAAGGTGATGTTTTTCAGAGATTTAGCTTCTCTTTGCTATAACACTGAAAGCAGCAAAGTGATTTGTCTGTTTCATTGCTGATGCAGTGGATTGAATTTTCCCATAAATGGATTGTGCCTTCTCGAGATACTGAATCTCAACTTTGGAGATTTCACATTTCAGCCAAATTGGAAAGATGAATAGAGCCTCCTAAAGATAAATTATGCTCCAAAATACCTAAGATGCTTATTTGCATGAAAGGAGCTTTAAATACTAATAATTTAATCCCAACTGACTATAAAAACAAAAATCTAAATAAGCACTAATTTTTTTCACTTGAAATTAGAAAATAATCTATATTCCTAGTGGCTTGATTTATTCCTAGGTACTACAAAACAAACTTGTTTTCATCAAAATTTCCTTAATAAGCTCTAGGTTAAGTTCACAATCTAATGATACACAAGCAAGCATGTAAAAATGATGAAATGCTTCTGAATGATCAAAGAAAATTCTAATTATATTCCATTTAATTTTGGTTGTATGTGTATTTGACAGTTGCGTAATATAGTTCTCAAAAGTTTTATTTCTGAGGAAACTTCAACATGGAAAAAAAATCAGAGGTGTTCTACCTTAATTATTTCTGTTTGCTATATTATATAAAAACAGAAAAATTAAGAGATCTACACTGAACCTAATAGCAAAGGAAAAATTTAACCAAGCTTCTGAACAAATATTGAAAAACTAAATTTTGTCATTACATAACTATACAAAGGTTATTTATCCAGCACAAGTAGAGAACATTTTTAGGTGCACATAATTCCTTCTGTACATGTTCAAAATGCATTTCAACAATAACTGCTTTATTAATTTCAATCAAGCTGCCATTCAAATGCAAAGAACATATTCTTTGTTTGGTCTGGCTTATAATACTTATCAACTCTTTTTCTATCAAAGGTATTTTCCTCCCATTCTTTGTAAGATGAGTAAGTAAGAAGGCTTTTGGAAAATGTTTAGATACAATTCACTTTTACTCAGAAAAAAAATATTAGTTAACTAAAAAGAAGAAATCTTTGAAAAATTAAGGGACGTTCTAAGTTAATAAAATTTTCTCAACTTCAGAACATTTCTAACAATATAAACAATTTGACTTTTTGGAAAAAATAATTGAAATAATTCTAATCTTCCATCTATACAAAAAAACAAAATAATAAATTTAACTGGTATTTACATTAAGAATTGTTCATTTTTTATTATGTTTTGCTCTTAGTAGCCAATTTGTGGATAAAGAAGAATCAACTTAATATACCTTTTAAATATGTATTTAATTAGAATTTTTGTTTTTGAACTATGTACCACTCTTGATGTACACTATGATTTTGTATAAAATAGTAAGTTTACTTTTACTTAGAACAACAACAACAACAAAAAAAAAAAAAAAAAAAAAAAAACCTCTCAGGTTAAAATAAAGAACAAAATAGAAACAAGACTCAGAAAGAAAATAAATTCTTTTTCAATTTTATATTTTTACCTGTATATTCATTTGCTGTATCTTTCTAATATCATTTTAAGAGAATACTGATCTAATACATTTTCATGCAATTTTGGGATTCTTCAGGTATTTGAACTTCATATTAGCCAAGCATTGTGACTTGGAAAATCAAATAATGAAGAATTAAAACTAAGTCTGCCTGAGGAAACATACTTATATTTATGATTTTCTGTCTTTGAGGCTTATGTTCGAAAGAAGTGATAGATGAGATAATTTGGGGAGGTGGGAGGCATGCATGTGGACTGCTTTCCATTGACTTGTATTTTATTTTTGCTTTCATTAGTTTATTCTTAGAGCATTTTTTAACCAAAAGTCATAGGTGTGATTAAAATTCTTATAATAATGAAAAAACAGAAATCCTGCACTGCACTAGTTTTATATTATTTTCTCATGAGAAAAAACACTGCTCGTAAATCAAAAGCAAAATGCTATATGTTCAGATTTTAAAGCAACAAAAACCATGAAGACAGCCAAGTTATGAAAACCCATTTTCAGATCTGGAACAGCTTCTGAAAATAAAGAGGGTATTTGGCATACCTTGTACTAAAGGAAAAGTCCTACTTTCATTATTTCCTGATTCTAGGGATCCAATAAAAACCTTATGGAATAAAAATCCTTGCAAAAATCTTTTGGTGAAAACATAACCAACCACCACCACCATAAAGTACTGAAAGTTGATGAACTATAATAAGCATAGAGAAAATTTTATTTTTTCTCCTGAGTTAAAAAAAAAAAAAAAAAAGATTTAAAAGGTTTTTTTTGGCTTTTCAAACAGCAATGGCTTTTAGTACCTAAAAGGGACACAACTAAAATATATACACATTCACTTTTAAAGAAATACGAACAAAAATTAAAACATTGGTGATTAGGTAAATACTGATGACGCCAATATAGAAGTATTTGCCATTGCGAAGGGCTTAAACACAATCACATCTTGTCCTAATCATACCTGCCTGCCAGAACAAAATAGGCAGCTGACCAATTATGGGGTGTTTATCTATACAGTGGTACCTTTGTTCTCCAACAATGTCAGATTGCAAACGTCCTGGAACACATATTTACCTGGAGGATTCTTGGCAGGATCATTGTGGCTTGGACTTCCTGGTTGTCCAGAATCTGTAAAGAAATCATAGAAAATGTTTTCTTTTTAATTTGTTTTGAAAGAATTTCACAATCCTCAGAAGGACTTATAAAAAAAATTAAAGTACAACAATGAAACTGAGTGTTTAAATAAAGTATCCTTTCCCAAGCCTTTTGATAGCAACATTTTATTCGTCAAACCAGACGAATGTCTACACATATTTCTACGTCAAAAGAAAAAAATCAAGCATTAATCTCTAATATTCTTGGGATAGAGCAAGGCGTTTCTGAAACAAAAGGTCTGGCTACAAAGCAACTAAAAATGTTTTGAAGGTTAGGCAAATATCAAGGTCAGTCAGTGGAAATATGAAATAGAGCAGATACATTCCCTTAAAAAAATGCAATCTGAGTATAATTAAACATGCTTTTTAAAACCCGAAAATATGTTTTTATTCAAAAAGTAAAATACACAGAAATGAGAGCCTGCTTTTCCAGGATTTCACACGCATGTACACATATCCACTCCAATAATCCCCCAACCTACTGGATCTAGGCCCAGAGTTGTCTACATCCCATAATAGCAATCAATTTGCAAACACCAGAAAAAGCATAAATTACTAGGTAGAAATCAACATGCCTTTGTGGAGAGCAAATTATTGGATCAATTTAATTTCCATCTGCGATAGATAGACAGACTTTTCAGATAAGGAGGAAGAGATCGATGTAGTTTATCTGAATTCGCTATTCCACATTATCCCTCATGGATGCTACAGAAAGAAACGTGGAAATATACAACTGTTAGACAGCATGACTTCCCTGGTTGATCTGACACTGTAGTGTTTTGCTCACCCTTTTGCCTCCGTGTCCCTGGAGCATTTATCTGTGGCATTTGCCCTGTGTGATTATACCCTTACTTGCAGGTTGCTTTGTAATCTTCTTTCATTGGTTCTAGTATTTAAGTTTCGTCTCCCCTACTAAATTGCATGCTCCTAAGCAGAAGCAAAGATTTTGTCTACTTCTTTTGTGTCTTTCTCAGTATGCTGCTCATGGCTGTGAGTGTACTAGGCTTGTAGTTAAGTACTAGAAGAATAGATGGCTCAAACTCAGCATGCTTCTTTGCTTGCCTAGAAAAGGCAATCTCAAATTAGATAGTACATTTCACCAAAATTTGATAGGTGGAGCACAGAAGACTGCTCTGTCATTGACTGCCATATACTAACAAGTCTCTTCCCTAAAATCTTGTCATTATACTTAAGCCAAGAAAGGTATTTCATCTTGGTTAAGCTGAAAAATCAGATGCTGTTTTTTTTCCATGAGGGTTATTCTGTTCCTCCAGGTGAGTGAATAACATACTGCAACTGCTACTTCTACTATTAAATGCAAGAACATCCTGCCAGTTCCTTCCCCAGTATCAAACTTGGTTATTGATTTTAGCCCATTGCTACATACCTCTTAGCTTAGATTTCAACCTGGAAGCAGAATTTTACCCCTTCATCCCATTTCCTTGTCTTTTTGTTTTTCCCATCCCAAACAGATTTTGTGAAATCTTAGCAAACATATTTAGTGACTTCCACATTGTCCTTCAACTAGTCCCTGATTTCAGGAAATGGAAGTATGGAAGTAAAGAACCACTCTTACATTCTGTACTCTGAGTAGAGTCTCCTGCAGACACAGATCTGGTACTCTTGAAAAATCTCACCTCTCATCTCCCATGAATTCTTTTATTAGTTTTTCTAGACTTGAGCTCCAGAGAGCAAACTTTCCTTTAAAATTCCCACCAAAGCTGGTACAATATTGGACATCTTTCGGGCCCCGAGTACAATCATTACATAAAAATAACAAACTATACTATTTTGCTACAACCTTGGCTATTTCTGCCCTGATTTCCTCTGACAGATGCCTCTCAGCATTTATACTACATTACAATTCAATTTTTCAAGTGATTCTAACATGGAGATGGGTTCCTAATAATGTATTGCATACCCACTGACCAGACCCTCAAATGTTAATTTTTCTCTCTAAAGCTACCTCACATTTATGAAAGTCTAGATATGTACAACTAGATATGACACAACATAAGGTGTGTTAAAATTGTTATCTTAGGCAAGCTGCAGCAGCTGTCTTAATTCAGGAGTTGAGTACATGAGCTTTATTATGTTCAGTTGTATCAATGACAAAGCAGCACCCACTATCTGTGGCTAAAGTTTGGGTCCAGTAGAATAAAGAATGAAAGTCTCTTCCATTCCTAAGAAGGTATTCAGTTAGCACAATGGCATACCTATTACCACAACATCCTACTTGGGAAACTTTTTCAACAACTACAGACCAACTTCAGTTGAAAAAATAGACTTACCAAAAAAAAAAAAAAAAAAAAAGAGAGAGAGAGAGACCCACAAGTATTTGAGAGAAAACTGAGTGGACCCTAAATTTGAGTCACATGTTGCTTTCAGTAACAATTCCACTTTCTAAAACGATCTGATGTTTACTGGAGCGCAACAACAGGTTCTCTTTCATACTCCAAAGCCTTTGCCTCTCATGAAGCCAAATAGCATATATTGTGTCCCCACAACACAGAAAAGGACCCCTATGCAAGCAAGTATAGAACACTTAATTTTCAGACTGTAAAATCTAAAACGATTTAAAATCTTCTGTTAACTCTTATGTCACCTTATATAGGTCACTTAATTCCAACTGCTGGAAAAGGAAGTAACCAGGGAGTCTCAGTTGGCAGTGAAACCAAAATGAACTGTTATTGTGGTTGACTTCAGAGAAGGAATTATTCAGACCACATCTAAAACCCTCCAATTCACCACCTAGGTCAAATTACTCTATACTCAAAGGTTTTATTTAACCACTTCCACCACTTTGCTCAAGTTCCCCTGACCCTGTGTATGTGTGTGTGTGTGCGCACACACACGTCTAGCATGCTGGAGTGAATCCTGGCTCTGTCCCTCACAGTTGTGTGACCTTGTACAGAATTACAAGGATCTCTGATCTCTTGGAGCCTTGCATTCTGATCTTGAAAACTGCAATCATACTGTCTACCTCAGAGGATCACTGCAAAAGATCACAACATATCACGCATCAAGCCCTGGTCCACACACTTCCTACACAATCAAAAAATGAAAGACACTGTTAAGCACGGAGCCACATTTTAAAGAAGGACTAGCATTTTTAATGGACTAACTCTCAGGAAGAAGAAGAGAAAAGGACTACAAATAATTTGTGTCCTGTCCAGTGACAGCATCTAAAAATGTCTGTTAGTGGATCTACTGAACATGGAGACGTGTTTGCCCGCCTGGGATTGCTATGTAAGTGCCATAGGCCCATGCTTCCCACCCCACTTCTCTGTTTCTCTCTTTTTCTTTTCAAGAAAGGATCTAGCTATGTGGACTCACCTCTGTCTCTCTCTGTCTCTTTCTTTGGGAGATGGGACTTACCATGTAGCCACCAATTGCTGGGCTCAAGCGACCATCCTGCCTCAGCCTGAGGAGCAGACACCAAAAGAGCACACGACAGCACTCTGCTCTCCTTATTGTTTACAAGTGTGAATTTAAACATGAATTTATTCTTTTAGGAAAAGAAGACAATGAATGAAGAGAGTTCTAAAACTCAATCAACTCCTCCCTCTGCAAGGGTAAAGATTCTCCAGGAATCTGGAACTGTTCACACCCCTGAAAACCCTTACAACTTTTCTTCAGTCCTTTTTAACAAGCAGTCAATCTTTTACAGCTATTCTAATATCTTAGCTTTAGAATGACCTAAATGGCTGGGGTCATGTGCATTTCTCCTCTCTGAGCCACCTGCTCAGACACACTGCTGTTTGAGTGGTCATGATGAAATCTTGAAATAACCCAAAGCCAAACGATCCCTCAGTTCCTGGGAACAGTCACCTTCCCTCCCTCTACCAGTACATTTCAAACCTGTTTCAGAATTTAAAAAAAAAAAAAAAAAAACCCTTTTAGCTATTCTCTCTACCTAAGCAGGAAATTATAATTATCGTCATTGAACTCTACACACAAATCACAAATTGATGTGTTATAGAGAGGCTGATTCTAACTCAATTGTAGCTTAGATTCTCCCTGCTAAACAAAGAAAATCCTAATGTTTTACGATTAGCCTGACAGAAGCCTAAAAAGATATTATAATAAATATAAGATGATAAGTAAGTAATGGCGTGTAAGATGTTTCTTACTAAACACTAGCTTTCTGGTGTGAATAAAATGCAACTCTCTGAGGTGAGTAGATCATCAATATTGGGAAATATTTTTGAAGGTCATTAATGTAGGCATCAATTAAAAGAAAATCAATGATATTTATGGAGCACCCTCTATATCTAAATGCTTAGTACTATTTGAAACACAGTAGGCACTCATTTTTTCCATTGTGCTTATGAATATCCTTTGGTTGGGCGGGGGAGGCTTAGATGAACTCTAGACAGGGCAAAGGGGGAAAGGGGAGGGTGGGGAAGGGAAGGGGCATATGGGTGGAATACAATGGTCATAGTTACCCTAAGTACACGTATGAATACACGAATGATGTGACTCTACTTTGTGTACAACTAGAGATATGAAAAATTGTGCTCTATATGTGTGATATGAATTGTAATGCATTCTGTTGTCATATATAACAAATTAAAAATTTAAAAACAAATTTCCTTTGGTTTATAATAATGGTCTTTAAAGTATTGTTTTATAAAGAATATAGATTGCATGCCTTCTAGAAGTTCAGAAATGACCCAAAGAGATAGGAATGTACAAATTATAAATACTAGGAAAAGGTTGATCAATGGGTACTAAGTTATGGTCAGATAGGAGTAAGAAGTCCTGGTGTACTATTGCACAATAGGATTATTATAGATATCAATGATGTTCTATATATGTCAGAAAGCTATAATGTTTTCAACAGAAAGAAATGATACATGGTTGAGAAAATAGGTAAGTAACCTGATTTTAAAATTATAAAAGATATACCTATATTGAGATATCACATGGTACCCCATAAATATGTATAATTTTATGTTTTTGTGTATAAGTTAACAATAAATTTAAATTGAAAAAAAATGAAAACACTGTGATACAAAGGAGTATATATCCAGAAGAAACAATTGACTCTTTTTGATGTCATCATAAAAGACATCAAAAGGAAGTCACCCTAGGAATGAGGTCTTGAAAAAAAAAAAAACATGATCTCCCAATCTAGTACATATTTCACTCTGCTACCAAGGCAATTTTTATAAAACCCAAAACTGATTAGGCTAAATCCCTGCTAAAAAACCTCACATGTATTCCAAATACCCACAGAAAGAACTCCAGTTTTTTAATGTGCCACTAAAGGTAACTTGATCTGGCCCCACCAACCTCTGAGTCACACTTTGCTTTCTGCCTCTTGAGTGTACCAGCATTCATGCCTCAGGGTCTTGCACAGAACACCTCCAACCCCCCCCCCTCCCCTTACATCTTCATATGGAGGTCATTCCTTTTTGGTTTCTGAACTCCATAATGGCAGAGATGCTGCCCTATTTAGCCTTTTAGCTTTAAGTTTTGGGACAATGCCTGGCACATTTGGTAAAGCCAAATGAAAACAACTGTTCTATAAACTACAGATATGCACAAATTGTGAAGAAAGACTAGGTATGCCACTCAGCACAAAAACAGCATCAGAAGTCAAACAGATAAACCTTTTGTGTGAGGAAAAGGGACAGATGTGCACTTCCCAGGCTTGAGTGTCCTGGGCTAATGTAAGAGCTGGTTCTGCTTCCCTCCTTCCCACAGAATAGTGAAATAATGAAATTGGAGTGAGGGTATGAGATAAACTATTTCGCGTCAGGGATCCATTTTTGTTTTCCTGCAGAGTAAGGAGGTGTTTAATGAGGGTCCCAGAAGAAGGTCCCAATTTGCACAGAGGTGGCCAAGAACTTTTAATGACCTACACATAGACTACTTTTCTACTCCCGAGTGAAGCTTATCCCAGGGCTTCATTTTATTCTCTGACACCATGACTTACATACCAACAGGAAAGCCAAATTTGAGAAACATGATTTTAATTTATAGTCATTTGGGTGTAAAGAAGGGACTGAACGAGGCAAATTGTCAAGTCCCTTCTAACTCTAAAATTATATGATTCTAGAACAATATAGCTTTTATATCAAGAGATATCAGAAGAGTAAATGAAACCCAACCGGTAACCTGTTAACCTACAGATAGCCTCTTGCTAGAACTAAAATTAGTCATCATGTCATAAAGAGCCCTTTGTCATATTCCTTTGCCTTAAGCAGGTGAAGAAATAGCCCATTGTCAACTAAAGAATACCAGGAGATTTTTTTTTTCTCTTAAGGGTTAGAACAGTCTGCTTCTTTCTCTCTAAAACATTATTAGTTGCTAACATACTAGAATTGTATATTTGTGCAAATTCAATACATAGCATGCCAAAAAGAATCACTTAAGAAAGAGAAGTCAAGATATAAAAAGCAAAAACTTGAGGGATGAGATACAAATGCATGCACTTTACTAGGGAAACAAAAAAGACAAAAACCATGTACTTGTTTAAAGATGGGGAGAGAAGCTTCTCCTTGAGCAGATCCTCTTCCTCACTCCCCTCCCTCCTCCCTACAGCGCTGTGTCTTGCTCTTGGCAGTTCCCTGAGTGTCAGGACTGATTTCCCTGGGATTTCTAGTGAGTGAGCTTTATATAATCACAATTCCTATTATGTAATTTGCCATTTTTTTTTTCTTCCAGCACGGTGACAACACTATTTCAGTTTTAATGGAAAGCTGGTTTACCAATTGGGGTGACACAAAAATATAGTTTTACAGTATTTTCTTTTCCCTCTATTAAATGTTTATTAAAATAACACAAAGATACATGGGAAAACTGAGTAAGCACTCTCCCGCCTCTCATAGTGTGTGGGAAATACTCGCTGGTTCTTTCTCTCTCTCTCTCTCTCTCTCCTTATCTCCCTGTCTCCCTCCTGCTTCTCACTATTTCTGTCTCTTATTGGGAGTTCGCTTCATTGCAAAACTTGATTAACAATCTATATGTGGGAAGTATGAACTTTATTACTTGCTAATGGAGTCCTTGACAGGTTTTTGCTGCATTTGTACCCCCTCCCTTAAGCTCAGTTGTGAGCAAGAAGAGAACTCAAACTTCTTTGAATACTCTTGATAGAACCAAAATAATATTTGGGAAATATGGTTTTCCACATATTTTGAATTATGCCTTTCTATCTATTTTACTTCATGTCTGAAGGACTGTATGTTCAGATCCCCTTTCTATTGGTTAACACTGATTTTTAAATATATGATTTAGCAAAACTCAGTTTAAAAAAAAAACATTATGTTGAGAATCCTTACAGATAAAGCAAAATTTAATTAACTAAAGGAAAATATAGAACAAGAGAGTCAATAAGTAATATATCCTATTCCTTATCCGTATATATTCTACTAGTTCCCTTATTAAACTTTCTTTAAAGAGTCACTTTTTACTTAACAGGAAGATTAGGTTCCAAGCTTCACATCCCAAAGATTAAAAATAAGGATTTGTTTGGGCTCAAAACTGAAATTTGCCCACAGGGATTGATTGAAAAACAAAGACCACTAAAATTTAAGGGAAAAAAAGTCAAATGGGTATATGAGAGCCAACCAATCATGCCCACAACAGGGGACTACTGACCAGAACAAACAGGAATACATCTGAGGAAAAGTGTCACCCTGTTGATGTCCAGGACCAGAGAGTTGCAGTACTTCATCAATTAGCACCAAGACTGACAAATGAAGTCTAGGATGGTTGAGTCTGACTTTTCTGCCTTAAGACTAAGTTCAATGACCATTTACTGACCCAGGGATTGAGTGAACCAAAGGTCAAAATCAGGATCACCTACACTTCTTACTTGCAATGCTTTTAACCTATAGGATGCAAAGACACCATGCTGGTCATTGTCAAGATTGCTAACTTTCTACAGTGTGTTTTCAATTAAGTAAATAAAATGTGGTAATTAAATCAAGATTGCATAATATGTTTTTGATTTGTAATCTCATTTAAATTAATTAACTGACTCAATTCTTGTTTAGCTTTTAAACTGGCCTAGTTAGGGAAAGAGTCCCTGGGAGCAAATCCAGTTTTCTATCTTTAAAAACAAGGCAAAGCAATCTGGCATACTTAAAAAAAAATTAAATGCACCAGCATAATATAAATACAGAGGCAAGGGTGTTAAAGTAGGGGAGGGAGGAGTTTTATGGCATGATTTTGACTAAAAAAATAGTTCTCACACTAGAGAGAAATAAACTAAAACATTATTTATTCAAAACATTTCTTTTCCAATTTTATGAAGATTGCATGTTTGTTGGAAGCAAAACATTTCCAGCTGTATTTTAAGTTTCTGAAGAGAGTTGTAAGATTTATAATCTTTCATAAATGCTGCCCATATCTCATAATATTAGATGAACACGCCACTGCGTACTTTAAGGAACGGTTTGCCAATGCAGTTTGCCACATGAAAATAATGAAGTCCTTTCCAAAACCTGGCCAGATCCAGTAGGAAAAGATGAGATGATTGTTCTGTCTTTTCCATCTGGGAGACATTTTAAATTTCAGCTATAACTATGTAATATACTTCCCCCTCCCTAGGAAACCAACAAACCTGCATTTTATAGCAAGGTATGTAGTGCAAAGAGAAAGTTGGTGAAATAGGAATCTTGAAATGAAAACCAGAATGTCATCAGATTCAAGAACATAATTATGGGGGAAAACTGAAAAATCAATGCAGAATTTCAACATAAACAAAAGGCAACGTTTATGGTCCTATTAGTCCTAATACTTCTCTTAAGAGGAAAGAATGGAAAAATAAATGCTATTTTACCTCCAAAGTCCCAAACAGCTATTTTAACACCATTTAGCACATTGACCCATGTATCTGCTTTGTTTTGTCCCAGAGTCTTTATGCATATTCTAAGTCCCGCATACTCCTGGGCATACATGGCCCTTCTATGTTATGTTATTTCAGTATTTTCCCCAAACTGAATATACTACCATATATGTAGGTTAAAACCAGATACAGCCTTTCTGATACTTTATTCACCTTCTTTCTTCTCAAGAGCAGGGCACGTTCTCTCCATTCTGACTGGAGAGTCTGAGCTCCTGGGTTCCATTTATTAACTACCAGCCACTGACCCTAAGAAAACCCCTTAAGGTGCTAGAGTTGTGACTCAGTGGTAAAAGCACTAGCATGTGTGAGGCCCTGGGATCGATTCTCAGCATCACATATAAATAAATGAATAAAATAAAGGTCCATCAACATCTAAACAAATATTTAAGAAAAGAAAACCCCTTGATGCCTGAGTCTGTTTTCCTCTTGCCCAGTCAATTAAAACTGGATAAGAAAAAAGGTAAAGTTTTAGTCTTAAACATTGCCAAAGGGATTATAAACAAAAGAGGGGAAAAAAAAACTTCATATGATAGTGAAAATATGGACAAGTATTTGTGGATAAAGTCTACAATATATTTTTAAAATACACTTTTTTTAGTTCCCCCTCAAAAAAAAAAAAAAATTCCTACCTCATTAGTCCTCCTGTTTTCACTCTGAACTGCTCCTTGCAGACACTAACAACACAGGTAGCTACAGGACTGATTAGTGTCCAAATCCCCTGCTACATTTTAAAATCCATGGGGTCAACATTTATGTTAGTTTTATTCATTACCTGGTAGAATTCTGGCACATAGTCAATGTTCAATATCTACTATAACCACCATTTTACAGTGAACAGCATGATGGATGATAACACATTTTTTATTCCCCCCATTATAAAAGACTAGTGATAATAATCATAACTTTGAGTTGTTTTGTTATCTGCATATTCTAATTTTTAGTGTCTGCAACCTCTCTACAAATACAAATGCAGCAGTTTATTCAGTCAATGACCAAAAAGTCATATTCTTAGTTTTTTCCTTTCAGTATTTATTATATCAAAGAAATGTGTTCTGAAAAGATATATATATATATATATGCATATATATATTTATGTGTGTGTGTATATATATATATATATATATATATTTTTTTTTTTTTTTTACTGGATCACAGATTTCTCCTTTCATTTAGATAAAAAGATACTCTGCCAAGTTGTTAAAATGTTTATGTTTAAATCATTAGATGAGCTTGGAAAAAGGAAACTGGATGGGCTGCTCTATCTTATATTAGTTAACCAGTCTTTGCTTTATTATGAAATCATGGCTTTTCAGACATTGATGATACTGTTCATATAAAAATAAATGTATACACTTAATCCAAAGGTGCATGAACTGCACTGAATAATAAAGTAGCACTACGAACATCATACTTTCTATGAAAGCAAAATAGATTTGTATGTCAGACACTCATTATTATTTCTTTTTATAAAATATCCTTATCATAATATTAGAGGAAAAAAACCAGAGAAGTCACTTGATGAAACAGGAAGCTTGCTGATGTGCCAGATAATGATATTAAATGTTCCAACAGTTCCTTGATAAGTCGTTCAAAGAACTTCTGTCCCCATGTTTTCAGAGCAAAAGCCAATTTACCAGGAATAAAACTATTCGAATAATAGATCATTGAGCTAACATTTTTGAAAGGGATAAAATGAGGAAACAAACAAGGAGATAGTAACTTCCTTTTGCAAATTAAAATTCTGCATAAGAGAAAATTAATTCAATTATATTGATAAAATACTAACAAAAAAATAGCTAACACAATTATTTTCCTTAAATTTTTACAGAGAAAGTCAATATTTTTTACTAAAAGGAATAATGTTTGAAAGAACCCTGAAAAGTTTACAACCTGACAGACACAAGAAATTTTATCATAATTATATGGGGCAATATTCTTTCAAATGGACACTTTAGGAGAAAGTTAAAATATAGATAATTCTAACCAAGAATATGAAGAGCCTCCTATAGAAACCCATCATGGAATCCAGTACTCCTTACTATGGTTATTTGGGAAATGAGGAAAAAAAAAATGATAAGAGGCCTGTCCACGGGCTATGTCCATATTTTAAAAAATATTTATTTATTTACTTTTAGTTGTACACAATGCAATGCATTTATGTTTACGTGGTGCTGAGGATCGAACCCTGGCCACGCACGTGCAAGGTGAGTGCTCTGCCGCTGAGCCACAACCCCAGCCCCGGGCTATGTCCATTTTAAAGCAAGGAACTGAGAGCATAATGATGCAGAGCTGTGTACCATGTGCTCAAAATTCCTCCCATTTTGTCATGTTACTCATTTTATCTTTAAGAGAGATTCAAATCGACTCCTTATGATTCAAAAATCTCTATGCTAAATCCAAAAAGTATGAAAAAGAGCAAGTTTCTGCATAATGTCCCATCCATATGTCTTAACCCTGAATGGTATCAAACCTATGTAATCTTACACATCAAATGCCTTCCAGATGTGACAAAATTTTAACAGAGACCAACTTCAAACTTTTTACTACAGACTCATCTCCCATGAAGATTATTTTCATTGCACGTAACATTACATGTGGCTAATGTTCAATTTTTCCAAACTGATTATTATGCTGCTCTTTCAAAACTGATATTGCCTTCCAATCAAAAAAATAAACTATGATGCACACTCAACCTTCAACAAAATCACAAAAGAACCAAGAAACCACATCGTAATTTCCAAGTTGTAGACAGTGCTTAATTACATGGGCAGTTGGACTTTTCCTTGTCCACTCTTTATATGTCTAAAAGATGGAAATGAGAGGGGGTGGGGTTGTGGCTCAGTGGTAGAGCACTCGCCTTGCTCTGGGTTCGAGCCTCAGCACCACATAAAAATAAATAAATAAAGTTATTTTTAAAAGCTATCATTTGAAAAAAAAGATGGAAAAGAGGATGAAGAGATCCTCCATAATTCTTTGTCAGAGGTTAGTTGCCACAGGAACAATTTGAAACTATCAACTGTTGGTTTGGATTTTAAATATTGGTTCTAATTAGAGAAAATCAGATTCTTCTTGACATTTAAAGCATCTTAAAGTTTGAAAATTAACCAAGATCATTCAATAATTTTCAAAAAGAGCAAATAATCATGCTATAATGAAAAGATGAAAAGCCATAAACTAAATTTTCAGGTAGAATTTTTTTTAAATCAATAACACAATACACAATGTCAGTAGGAAACACTGGTATGATAAGACTATAAATGATTCCATACAAACTTGATCCTTTCCTCAAATAAATGCTTTTCCTCTACTGCATCCTTGAAATAAGAATTTCTTTTCTTCTTCTTCTTCTTTTTTTTTTTTTTTTTTAGGGGGCGGGTACCAAGGATTGAACTCAGGGACATTCAAACACTGAGCCACATCTCCAGCCCTATTTTGTATTTTATATTTAAAGACAGGATCTCACTGAGTTGCTCAGCACCTCACCCTTGCTGAGGCTGGCTTTGAATTCACTATTTATCCTCCTGTCTCAGCCTCCTGAGCCACTAGGATTATAGGTGTGTGCCATCGCACCCAGCACTGAAATAAGAATGGTAACTTGTCCTCAGATCCATCTCTCACTCATTTCTGCAGAATACCTTGCCCAGTCTTGTTAACAACTGGCTTCAGACCAGGTCCAACCAACAGGAGTATGGAAATTTAAATAAAAGATAAGGGAAGGTATTTCTTCTCTCCTCTCTGCTTCAATGAGTATCTTCAAACTGTCACTAGTTCTCCACTGGACAAATTCCTCCCTGTGAGGGTGCCACTCCCTTTGGGCAGCTCCAGCTCAAGGGCTCTAGTAACAGCACCTGTTCTCTTGACCCTTACAGCCTACTTGTGGAAGTGGACTCCTGTGGATGCTGAGGCTGAGTTGCCTCACTGTTCATTTGCCTCTTGGGTTCTTCTAAGATCATTGTAACTGGTCCTTCCCACAAAATTCCTTCTGTTGAACTATCTGGCAGAAGTTTTACTTTTCATGACTCTGATAGATGTGGCTTTTGAAGTTTGATGTATTTATCATTCCGAAATAAAATGTCAAGTAATAGAGTTAAATAATATTAGACAAATTAAATACAATGACATTTAGAATATTAACAAGTTTCAAGGATTTATGACTCACCTTTAAAAGGTAAGACAGCACTGCCACCATTCATTCAGTCCTAAGTATGAAATCTTTTCTCCCAAAGCATGATATTGTTATATAACGATAAAAATTTTTTCAAAACTCTGATTTTCAATGCCAAGCTCAAAATACAGTCTTCTAGGAGATCTTCTGATAATCCAATAATGCCCATCCAGATACACCATTTCTTCTTTGGATTACCTCATCTTCTCTTTGTCCAAGTTTTAACAAGTTGCACATATCTGAGTTTTCCTGTCTGTGTATTTCCCCTACACATATGATATATATGCTCCTTGTCTGGAGCAAGTATGAGTTTGACTGCTTTTATAGAATGTTATGTTTACTCAGACCTCATGACACAAAAAACTTTAAAATGCTTATCAATTGTCTGAGCAGCTGTCTCATGTGAAGATACCCAAGTGGTTGTCTTAAACATACAGCAAAATACATCACACAAGAACAATGCATACTTCAAAGGAAAAATCACCATTTTCTCTAAGAACTATTTCATAAGACCTCACTTGACACCCAGAAGTTTCACATAAGAAAAATTATAAAATAAGAAGAGACAAAAGCATTTTCTTCTACCAGAATTGTATAATCGCTGATGCTTTACTAGAATACAAATAAAAACTGACATATAAATATTGATGTTTGTATGTAGAGGGAAGTATACAAATTCACTGTAAGGAAAATTTACCATCACAAATGCAAATAGTAACCACGCACTCAGTGTTTTAAACCATGCTAAATAACAGCCCTGCTAGAGGGAAGTGACATAACAGAAAACACATCCCATTAGTTCATGTGTTGCCAACTTTTTGTGACAGAACTCTTAATAGGATGCTGCTGGTATTTGGTGTGCACACTAAGCCACCAGCACTACGCTATACTCCTATCCCTATATTTTCTCTCTCTCAATTATTTTGAATCCCCCTCTCTCCAATTTTATCACTGTCACATTTGAAACAGTATCATTCTAGTTTGTGATAGTTACCACCAAATATCATGTGGAGATTATATCAAACTGAAAATCAATGTCTATTAAATTTCATAAACCTGATTCTGAACTCTAATCGACCTCCATCACATAAGGCAAAATTTGAAAATTTATTTTAAAAATATTTATTGAAAAAAGAAAATGGAATAGAGTCCAAATACGCATAAAGTGAATCTAGCAATAGCTTATACTTTTTGTGTTTTCTGCCTCCTTTTTTTCCCAATGAGAAAATTATAGTGTGACATAAACTAAGAGAAAACCTCCAAAGTATGAAAATAGATACACTGCAAAGACATTAAAAACCATAGGAATAATGCTGAGACCACAAGATGGAAATGGCCCTGGACTTTCTCTGGTAGTGGGGGTGGGGCACAGGGAGCCCAAAGCCAGGAAGGAAAGTGAATCTCCCTTTAAACCAAGTTTTTATCACTCACTTAATATCTGAAACTTAAACCTTCAATGAAAAAGACAACAAGAAGAAATAAAAGATTATTCCAGTTCTTCCAATGCACTCTACATGTGTATTTTGTTATTTCAGGACCATGCCACAGAAATGTATACTGCAGTTCAAACTGAGACAAGACGAGATATTAATTGTTTACATTATGCCACACAGATAATTGAAACTATAACACGTCACTGGGCCAGAAAGATATTTAAAGAAGCATCTTAGAAATGAGCTAATAGAGCAAAGAAGAACAACCTCCACCTTCAGACAATGTATTAGAGGATTTTGTTAAAAACTAACACAAAATCTCCCTTTACATATGTCGTAACAGATAGAACTGGAGAACAGTGAGATTAAAACACTTTACATGCAAGTGATTTGGAGGGGGGCAGGGGTACCCGGGATTGAACTAAGGGGCACTTAACCCTGAGCCACATCCCCAGCCCTCTTTTGTATTTTATTTTAGAGACAGGGTATCACTGAGTTGGTTAGCACCTCGATGTTGCTGAGGCTGGCTTTGAACTTGCAATCCTCCTGCTCAGTCTCCCAAGCCTCTGAGATTACAAGTGTGCGCCACTGCACCAGGCTGATTTTTAAAAATTAAGGTGCACTGTGCTTTTTCACACGCTACTCCTAAGGTTAAATGTCAGTGTCACCCTGGCCTGGAAGGACACCTCATCCTCAGAAACCTGCTCAAGTGGGGACGTGTTAGCTGAGAATGCCATGAGGTCCCAAGGAAAGTGAACGGCATCTCTCTTTGCTCAAGAATTGGACTAAAACCACTAGTTTACTTTATAAGACCAATCAACTGCTAAAAGGGGTTAAGGACTTTGGCTACCAAGGCAGAATTTAAACCCCATAAAGATAGCAAAGCTTGGTTCCCATTACCAACCTGCAAAGCTCTGACCCTGCCTAAAAGGAGCACAGCCCCTTGCCCTCCTGCCACACTCTTAAGAAACGGTGCTTGTCCTTTTTCATCTTGTTGACAAAATGTCCCATTTCTCAGCAAATTCTTTATCTAAAGAATAATGAAGTAAAGCCAGGACAAGAACCAGCTAATTTTGTAAGGACACAAAACAGACTCTCAAAGCAAAGGATAATTTGTTCTTTACCTGAAAGTCTAAACTACACATGAGCAGACTTTTATTGTGATATTGCTTCATTTTCATTTATTTAGGTTTGTTTATTCAATCACAATATAAATGGCTGCTATGCAGTCAGGTTTCCAGACCCAACATGAATACAAAAACTCCATCACCCCAATCTGGATCCCAAAGCCAAGCTTCCTCCTCCCACTAGGCTTCCATTCAAAGCCATCAGTGTGTTTCTAAAGTGACAACACTGTTCAAGCTTTCTTTCACTGAGCAGGAATCTGCTGTTGCAGTAGGATATGTATGCCACACCATGAAACCAAAATACAACAGACAACACAAAGGAGAGAAAGAGAATCCCATGAGGGCATTTGGAAGGAAAGCGGGGTGGGTAGCTTAAGAAAATGTATTTCAAATTTTCCTTTGCAAAAAATAAATTCCCAGTAACAAAATAAGAATTGAAAGTTCTCTTTGAACACCATCCAGTAATTATAAAAATGGAATAAATAGCTGATATAATCCGATAGCTAGATAGAGCATGGCATTTATCCCCTTAGTCCATTCACAGGGATGGGTGTTGTTTTGCTATGTTGTTTTACAGACATGTTCACACATGTTGAACTTTGATTTTCTGTTCACCTGTTTATCTGGATTGGTTTTCAGCTGAACATTCATTAAGCATTAAGAGGTGCAGTGATGCCAAGAGTCTCAAAGCCATAGCTCCTCCCAAGAGACGCCCAGGGAGAAGCTATGATGGCTTCATCCACCTGGGATAGAGTAAAGAAATATGGACTCACCCTAGCCCTTCAATAATCAAAGAAAGAGTTTAAAAAAAAAAAAAAAACATATATTTATACTTTGCCTAACTTCTCATTTATTTCCACTATAAGGCAAGGTCTGATAAAATTGGAGGCAATTCTTATCTTCCAGCTCCTAGTTTGTAGAAGGGGGCTCCCTTTCCAATGCTGCTACTCCCAGCCTTCCCTTGTCACAGGACACTTGAGCCAACAGCCCTATACCAAAATATTTCACTTTGAACCACAAAACAAACAAAAGTAATTAAGAACATCGAGTTAATTGTGTCTATTCCCCAGAGAACCTGTCCTCCAAGGTTCCTTGAAATCAGGTTGGAAGAGGAGTAGCAATTTTACTCCCAATCTTCCAATTTCCACTAAAAAAAAAAAAAAAAAGCAAAGCAGTTCATCATACTCATTACTCATTTCATAACTAAGGTTTTAAGTAAAACCTTGGGGTGTGGGAACCCAACCAATCAGACTACTCAGATAAATTTTTTATTTGTAGTTTAGGCAGAGTTACTTGGATCTCCAGATTTGTAGTCAACCTCAAGAAATTTTTTTAAAATTTAGAATTGTAAATGCAATTTTTCATTAGTCCTCATTAATGATGAAGACAACTCATTGTTTGGCACTTAACCAATCAGAAATATGTAAAATCCATTTCATATATATTGGAACAACTAGATTACAATAAGTCTCTTTATTACCTTCCATTTGAACTAAGTGATAAAGATAGCAACAATACCTTCAGGATTTTCAAAGCACTTTTACCCACATTATTCTGCAAACCCAAAAGAGGCTGGGCTTTATTTTTTGATCCTTCACAATGGCCAGGAAAGAATGCAGCTTGATAACTTGCAGAGTAACAGGAAACCTTGATTTTTCCTTGCAGTTCTCTTACTGACTTTCTCTGTGACCTCAGGGATGTCACTTAACCTTGCTCTGCCTCACTCCTCTATCTCAAATAAGCTACAATAAAACTTTTTTTTATTATTTATTCCAGTCCCCTGGGGTATTAGAACAATGAATCTGATAGGAAGTCTCTAACGCACTTTGATCTCTATAGGGAAAGTTGCCATAAAAATAAAGATATTGTTGTTATTATTCTAATTGAGTTATTTGCAAATGATTGTCTTGATGGAGCCCAGCCCTGCGATATAGAAAAGAAAATTCTGCCAGTCCTCTAGGGTACAATTGCCTCATGGCAATTATACCCATAACCACATTTCCTTATTACTGTTATAAAAGACTACAGTTCAAGGGGAGGCAAAAAGGGAGTTTAAGAAAAAATATGCTGTTTCTTTTCAATGGAAGATGCTGAAGTTGCAAATTTGGAACCCAAGGCTATAGGTAAACTTTGACAGAACATGTGTTCCAAATTAGTGTAGTGTTTGTTAGTCATGTCAGAAAGTCAGAGGTATCCCCAAGGCTGTAGTTTTCAGCAAATTTTGGAAATAAATTAGAGAAAAATGGCAAAATCACAAAGGTAACCTGGGCCCAACTCTACAAAACAATGACAAAAAAGGTTCATGGCTATCACAAGGCACAAAAAGGCATGCAGGAGAATTAAGCTGAGCTTAGAAAAATGTTCTATGGACAATTTTACACAAAAAGCCAAAGAAAGAATATCAGGGCTGTGTTGGATTTTCCTTGAGTCTTCAAGCAGTACATACAGTTCTTTCTATTAACTATCAACAGCCATGAGAACTAGTAGGTGGCTCAGCATTTTTAAGAGTCCCATATTCCTCAAATGGAATTGTTTTCAACATAGGAACAAAATTGTTCTGCATTGCAACATTTTAGAGAGGCTGGGGTACGCTCAATGGTGGAGCACTGGCCTAGCATGCTCAAGGCCCTGGGTTCAATGCCTCCTGTACTGAAAAAAAAAAAAAAAAAAAAAAAAAATTGGAGACATAGAACTTTCCATTCAAAATAGACATTACCAGGCCTATCACACTGCACATATCCAAGAAGCAGGAGGTCTACAGGGAGGGGCCTTCTAGAGTAGTTTAGTATACAATTTGTGCTGGCTCTGTGTGTCGTGGAAAACATCCTATAGAAAATCTTAAAATTTAGGGTTTAAATCAAGGACAATTATTTGCATAAGATTTCTTTCATTGTTAGTTTTGAAAATTATCAATCTTCTGAAAAGTGTTTGAAGTGAGTAGTGGTTTACATACATCTAAAGATTCAAATTAAATATGAGGCCTCCAAAAAGATCAACTGAAAACATGTGAGACAATTTGCTGTATTGTGACAATAAACACAACTTGCCTACTGTCATCTTCTAAATAGTAACACATTTAGTCCACAAATTTTGGTAAGCATCAGAATCATCTGAGATGTTTATTAACAATTCACTCCCAATGACAGATTTGTACAGCAATGCCAGGGCCAAGAAAGTGGCATTTCTAGCAAACACTCCAGGTAACTCCTGCACATTGTTCTCAGATGGAGCACGAGGGACTTGGCAGCTGATGCTTGCTCACCAACTCCAAACTGGAATGCAAAATGTACTATGCAGCTCTAGAGTCCTAAAAACAAACAAACAAGCAAAAAAACACAGTCCTGCAGCCAAAACCAATCTCCACTTTTCTCTCCCTCTCCCTACCATGGGATGCACCAGGAGTCGGTTTTGGCCAGAGTCACATGTGTATAGTGAATCCTAAAAAGCAACTAAATCCAAATCCACATTGAACGATTCTGAACTCTATCACACTTTGCAGAGCTTTAAATAGAATTCTACTAGAAACATCATACCCTGACTGGCCAAGGGATTCTCTGGGTTCTGTTGCTTTATCCAAGTGATCCGAAGTGACCCTAGGTTCCACTCTGCATGTTCAGTTATACAGTTTTCTCCAAGTCGAACACAGAAGGATTAAAAAGAAAACACAAATGCTGGCATAGGTGACTTGAGGTTACTTGACCTTTCGAAAGGAAGATTTTTGGCAACCGTATCCTGGCAGCTCCCTGGAAGGCAAGGCCAGGACACAAAGAGGAAGACAGGAAGCAGGGAGCTGGCCATGTGTCCTTGGCAGCCAGCAGTGCAGCAGGGTGAACCACCTCATCCCTGCCAAACCAGAAACAGTGGGGAAAGCCCAGCTAATTGGCAAGTCACAGCCGGCTACAGTGTACATCCTCTGCCTTAAATGCCTGATAAAGTTAAATGGTATGCCAGACGCTAATCTACTTAAACAAGATCCTCCTTTACTTTTGGAAACTTAATTTGCTCCTGTGTGTGTTTCCTCAAGGAAGTGGTAAGGCAGTATCTTAGGATGGAAAGGGCGGGAAAGATTTAAAAAAAAAAAAAAAAAGTAAAGATGTACTGCAGTCTCATTACGCCTATACACAATTTGCTTTCTGAAAGGGCTATATATATATGTTTGTGCTTCTGATTTTAACTAACAAACCTTCCACTTGCTCATTTATTTCCATTCAAAGGAACTCCAAAGTCAACATTGCATATTGAATATGAACTTCAGTCCATTTGGAGGCTTCAGGCATTAAAAAAAAAAAAAAAAAAAAATACAAAACCCTTTAAGACACTCAATCAAGGAGGCTGCAGAGCTGCAGCCAGTTTCCAGTCAGCTATTGTTTTTACTTACACATTAGTTGGCTCAATCAGATTTGCTAATGTAATTCTGTATGAACTAGCATAATATCACCACTTTCCGAGTCTTTTACTGCTAAAATGGGGACTCAGACAGTGAGAAGGGGAGCAGAGGGGATTGTGCAAATAAATTGTTCCTCACTACTGCTGCTAGCAGGGTGAATGAATCCAGGGACCTGGGTCTGGAGCATAATTTTCTCCCTAGGGGTATGTCTGAAGGCTTAGTAAGAGCAATTAAAGGGGTGTGCTCAGTGGTTGGGCACATTTTCTTTTATTTTCTATGAAATTGTTTGTGCCTTCTCAAAAACTCACCAAAATTTCAAAGTAGCTTCTGCTGCTTTAAATTTAGCAGCCAATGATAAAATTAGATGGAAAAAATGCAAATTTCCACAGAATTGTGAGAAGACAGAGATTACAAATAAACATAATCCATCGTTTTCTGCCAGAAATTTCTTAAGGTCCACAGACTATTCATTCTTTAAGAAACCCAAGACCCCAGCATGGCTGAATTTGTTTAGGCAAAGATATACAGAGGAGTAAAACACAGGACAAGACTCAAATACTGTCTGATCTCTATCTAAAATGAAAAAATAATAATTCATATGCCCTACAAAAAGCTCAGGGTCAGTAAGTCTAGATGTGTCTTAACTTCAAAATCACTTTTTATTTTTATTTTGGTGGTACTGGGAATTGAACTCAGGAGCACTTTACCACTGAGCCATATCTCCAGCTCTTGATTTCTTATTTTGAGACAGGGTCTCATTAAGCTACTGAGGGCTGACCTTGAATTTGGGGATTCTCCTACCTCAGTCTCCTGAGGTGCTGAGATTACAGGCAAGCACCACTGTGCCTGGCCATGGATACAATTTCTATAAGACACAACTTGCCTTAGCCTTCCCAGACTCTACATAATGGCCTTCTGACCCCAGGCATGATTACTTTTTAAAAATCCTCCCTCCTCTTGCCTTTAGGATAGCTCTTCTTTCTGTAAGCCTCCCTTTCTTCTGAGCCTCCCTTTCTGGAGGCTTCTTTCTAATCTTGATGGCTATCTCCTTTTCTTCTGATGGCCCCTTAAATATTGGTGATCCCTAGCACAATCAGGCCAATGGGCCTACCTTCTCGTCTTTGTCAATCAGCATTTTGTATCTAACCCTAAACTCTCATTTTAACTGCAAAATCTGTTCTAAGGTTGCTACTACACAACCTCTATCCATTCTCAGCCTCCCTTGCCCAAACCTTCTCACAATCAATGGCTTCCATGTCCACTCAGTTCCCAAGCTAAAAACACATGCACACTGGAAAACCTGTCTCCTTAAAGCATTGCATATAGTAATTGGCCCAGACTCCACCCCTCTCGTCCCTGGCCTCCTCTCCATCCCAACAGCCACTGTGTCCCTTACTGAGCTTTGGTGCTTCTTACCTGATAATTGCCTCAGCCTCCTTAAGCTATCAGGATTTACTTTTCACACTGTAACTAGGTGCCATCTTCCTCACAGCCACCAGCAATCACATTGCTTCTCTCCTTAAAACATTGTGGTAGCTTTCTGTTGCCTGGAACAATCCACAACTCCAAAGTACAGCCTTCCAGCCTCTTCAGACAAACCCTCACCTTTACACCCCAATTTCCCAACACCTGAACTTATAGCACCCTTCAAATTCTTAGAATATGCCGTGCAATTACGTCTGTACACCTTTACTCATATGGTTTTCATTCCTCAAATATCCCTTCTTTGATGCTAGACAAACTCCTAATTCATCTTTCAAAGTCCTTGAATTTCATTATCTATTACATTCTTCCTGGACTTTAGTTTGCCTCTACCTAAGAAGCCCATTTCTTGGGGCCCACACCACTTCACTCCAATCTCCAATATAAGATTTTAACATTGCATTATGGTTGGTGGTCTATACATTGTTTCCTTCCAAGATTGGGACCTCCCGTATCCTAATTTACCTTGCATAATTTTGGGAATTACTTAAACCTAATTTACCTTGCATAATTTTGGAAATTTACTTAAACTGCATTAAGGATGCTATCATAGACATGCTATTCATAAATAAATTGAGCTGAAGAGCATTAATTCCGCAAAGAAAGACAAAACAATCTAAAAGAAAGGGTCATAATGAGCTACCAGCTTTCATGGGTAATCAACAGTCAAGGTACTGATTCTGGGACTGGGTTTAACTCAGTGGTGGAGCACTTGCTGAGTGAGGCCCTGGTTCCATCCCCAGCACCACCAAGCAAAAATTCTGTTTCTGATTTAGGACAATTACCTATTTATTTACTTTAGAAAAATGATTAAATACCAACAACGTGCCTTCCCTGTATCATCCTGGGAACTCACTCTGCAATAGTGAATAGGACACGTCCTGAGTGTCTTGGTCCTGTCTTCATTCACTCACAGCTCAATCCGCACTGAGCTGACATTCATTCACTTGCTAATGCTTAAAATGGGCTCTGTTTAAAATTTAGAAATAAGTCAAATCCACCATCTAATATAGTTTTAAAATGAATTAATATTTTTACACTCAGACACAAAAATTTAGTAGTGGAACATTCAAACTTTTCTATTCATTTAATGTTTGTTTTTACTAAAATATCTAAGAGGATAAAAGCTACAGGCTACAACTACATTGTTTGGATGTGAGACCCAGAGTGAAGGCGATACCACATCCAGCAGCTACAGCTGCATCCAATAATGAGATGATGAAATATTGAGAACACGGGTTTAAAATTCTCTGTCCTCTATCATTGCTGTGCTAAGAGGCATATATTGAATAGTTAGGGAGCGGGAGAATCAAATATTCTTTCAGAAATGAAAATTACCATGTGGTCACAGCCCATTTTATAACCGCGATGGAGCCAGACTCAACATCCTGAGAAACATCATAAAAATTGGTTTTCTATTACTAAGTCTATCATCAGGACAAAGGAGAGCTAACTTTTCAAAGCCATAACCAAAGCTCTCTAAGTAGAAAGATATGAAATTAGGAGTTGAAAATCTTTTTGTCTTCTTTTTAAAAAATCATCCATATGTGTGGCATTTACATGGTTTTCTCTAATTTATCTGAGAAATGCTTAAGCAAATCTATGCAAACAGATATCATGGATCATGATGTCATACTCCTTGTGAAAATATTCCTTTTAACAATATCAATTAGCACCAAATTTAGCTTTAAAACTCCATGACCTCCACCATTTTTTAGGTTAGCAAAAAAGAATCTATTGACTAGCTTTGTGAGCAGAACAGTTGAATGCTACTTTAGATAGAAAATTATTTCTTTCACTCTATAAGAATAATTATCACGGCGATCACACAATTATTATAATTATATCTGTAAGAACTGTTATTGGGAATTTATCTCTGAAATAGTCTCATGCATTGCAGGGGACATTTATCTTTTTTAATGATCACCAACACAAGTGTCTTTTTGTAGCTACATAAGTGATTTTACCTCTTTCTATTAATATCCTCCAGCATGCTTTAGAAGCCAAAGGAGGCAGCCCCCACATTTTCCCCCAAAGCAATTGTTTCAGTACAGCCAGGCCTGTGGCATTTTCTGAGACAGAAAGCTAAGCTTCCCCTTCACTGCAACATCACATTCACAACGCGATTTCCTAAAGGATGGAAAACCCCCCAAAAAAGCCCCTCCAATCTGTGTTTCATAAACTGTACTCTAAGAGAAGTAGCAATAAAGTTTATTACAGACCTAAAGTATCTGCATAAACCCGGTTAATTGAAAAGTGGGTGGAGAAGGCTGCCAAATTAAATGTTTACATTAGCACAGCTGTATTGTAAAAACATTCTGCCCCCTGTGCTTTGTAATTATAAGATATTTCTGGACTGTGTATCTCTACAAAGTTTATCTCCACTGCCAAGAGTGTCTTGGCACGGAGCGGCTGCAGTTTTTGGCAGCCAGGAGCTCTGCGCGGGCAGGATCTAAAATGGCTGCCAAGCGGCCTCCTGAAATGTCGCCGGCCTGGGCCTGGGCCTGGGCCTGGGACTGGGCCTGGGCCTGGGCAAGGCCAGCCTCTGCCCAGCGCCCGAGTCTGTCTCAGGGAAGCCAGGAAGTGCACTTCCCACACAAGAACCAGTTCCTACCACAATTTTTTTTTTTTTTTTTTTAACTGTTTAGAAAAATAGCCACCAAGCATGATGGAATACTAAAGTCAGAAAATGGTGTCCCAGGGTGGCTACAGAACACCACTCACCTGGACGTTTCCGTCACACATAGGCCCACCGTGCTTCCTGCTAATCAAAGAAATCCGACTCAGTGTGTGTAAAAGGGTAAAATTTCAAACTTCTGACCCAACTAAAACACACTGTAGAAAAGCATGAGCAAAGCCAACATTTCCCATTTGCGAGGGCATCATTCGACTGGGCCCATGGTCTCTATCAAAGCATATGTATATGCAAAATGAAAGCAAGAAAAAAAAATTAATTTGCTCCCCTCTTGTTATAAAAGGCTATGCTTCTTTTACATCATTAAAATAACATTAACAAAGCAGACTCTTTTTCTACCCTTCTATGGCGAACACCTCAAAATTTGAGGAATTAATTATGTTCATGGCACAAAACCCAGCTAATTGAGAAAACTGAGATCAAATCCATAGTCTCTGTAAGACACAAGGGCTGATTGAAAGGGTGACAGAAAGGAGGGAGGGAGGGAGGAAGGAGGAGGAAGGTAAAGAAGGGAGGGAGGGTGGATGGGCAAGAAGTTAGGAATGAGGGAGGAAGGGAGGGAAGCAGGAAGGAGGAAAGAAAGGAGAGGGAGGGATTGTATGAAACTTAAGATATATTGACCTGTTCACAGTAGAATATTTAAAAAAAAAAAAACACACTCAAAAATAAAAAGGCTCAAAGGAAGAAGTACTTCATAGGTACACCTCACTCTTACAAGATGTATATTGCCTTTGTCCTTTTTTTCTAATCCCTGCTAAAATGCTGAGTTCACAGCAGCCAAATATTGCATAATGAGGTAGCTGGATTTTTCTTTTTTAGGGTTTCACAAGTTTAAGAGAGATACATTAGGCCTGGTGCAGTGGGTCTCACGTAATCATTATTGGCAGTGATTACTGTTCAGTAATTCCAAGAGCCAACTGAACCAGACATTCTTGCCTCTGCTGAGAAACAATTCAGAGGTAAAGGATGAATTCCATAAACATGACACCAACTGGTAGCATTTATTATGTACACAGTGCTTACTCACTAAGTGCTAAGTCTATCTAGCTTTTATTATATGCCACACACTCAGCACAACCATACTAATAATTTTTACTTAATTTTTTAAATCCCTATCATAATGGAAGCAAGGTGTTGTTTCATTTTGTTTTGTTTTGGTAACAGGAATTGAACCCAGGGGCACCTAACCACTAAAACACAATCCCAACCCCATTTATTTATTTATTTATTTATTTATTTATTTATTTATTTATTTATATTTTGAGACAGAGCCTCACTGAGTTGCTGAGGGCCTTGCTAAGTTACTGAGGGTGGCTTTAAACTTGGAATCCTTCTGCCTCAGCTTCTTGAGCTGCTGGGATTACAGGAGAGTGCCACTGTGCCCCGCAGGAAACAAGTTTAATGTCTCTTTAATGGTATATTTTGACTAGTCTATTCTTCAATATTCACCTGAAAACACAGATACACACACATATACTTTCCCTATATCTTTCTACAACAGAATAATTTCTCACCATTATTTTATGATTCTACTTAAAAGACATTTAAGAGTTTTTAGCCTTTGTTTAATTAATTATCATAATGGCTAAAGTCATAATATTACAACAGACCCACTTAACAGACTGGTAAACCAGAGTTGTTGTGTTCAAAAAAATACCTCTAGTTTCACTAGTAACTTACTAATACCCTTAAAACTTGAGCTATTTTTATATACTTTCATGAGAATTTATGGTCTGATTCTGCGAATTTGTTACCTTTTCTTCCTTGAGAGTTTCCAGATTCTAAAATGATAAAAACAATAATCTGCTCAATAGAGAAATTCAATAAATGTTCACTGATCCCCTAATACATGCAAAGAGACCCTGTGCTATTACATATGGAGCCATGAGATTAAGACATCCTCCCTTACAAACACACACACACACACACACACACACACACACACACACACACAACTAAACTATAAGGCAGTTTCTGATTCTGCCTGTTCCTTATGTAAGTCTGTTTCGATGCCTGTTGCCAAGTGGATATACACTGTGTATCCCCAACAAGAATACAAGTTTTTGGAAGTCATGCAGTTTATGTGACTCTAGACAGTGTGATGCACGTAGAACTGATATCTACACCTGAAAGGATGCCAGTGAGGACCAATGGCAGTTGGTTGTATAAAGTCTCAGTGCTCCACAACGGGTGGACTTGACACAGTAGCTTACCCACCACTTTATCAGCCAAGATCTTATGGGGGAACAGCAGTGGCAGCAAGGATAGCAGTCCCTGAGCATTTTCCTACATGCCCAGCCCAGCTGTCTTGACACTATATGAAATATATACTATACTACATTTCATCCTCACAATGATTCTGTGGGGGTGGGATTATGATTATTCCCATTCTAAGATACCAGATGATGCTCAACTCATATCTGGAAAAGATAAACAGCAACTGAACCCAAATCAGCCAGCTCCAGAGCCTAATTTAAATTACTGTCTTTCCCAGTTACAGGTGGCATCACTAGACCAAAAACAAAACAAAACAAACAAAAAAAGCCAACTATGTAGTCCAGGTAAGGGTTTTACCTCTCTAATTCCAGGGCTCTTTGGTCAATTGCCCTAATTCTTGACCCACTGCTTCCCAATTTTCCTGAAAGAAGCCTCTCAGAAGAGGAGGCTGCTGACTGGAAGTTATGCTGTGGTTTAGAAAAATGCACAAACCAGGAGGAAGATGAGACCAGAAACCCTCTGCCCATAGCACGCCACAAACTGAGGACTGTTAGCAGGTTCCACTGACAGGCAAAGGCCCGTGCTATACAAGCCACTCAGCACATGATCACACATGAGCACCAGACACCCTCCTCAAAGCTGCTGCCTGGCCACTCCCCACAAACCCCCTAATTTTCCACCAAAGTCCTGAAATTTCACCACAGGGTCGAATAGTTTCCCCTCTCAGCCACATCTCACAAGTGACGATCTGATTTCTCCCATGTTCCATTTTCTAGGGGAATATTACTACAGTCTCTGCTGTAATTAACCGGGATTCAGGGACTGACCTTTTTTCTACAATGGCTATGAGAAGAATCACTTTGCATTGCCCCCTAAAAGATCCACCAACACCATTTTCACCACTGCCTCGGATATCAGTAAATGAGAACCAAAGAAGAAGTACACGGTCAAAATATTCCCTTGCTCCAATCTAGAACATGAGTTACAACACAGTACAGACCGATCAATGCACAAGGTTCAAGGTCTCAGCATAACTCCCCTTGAAAACATGGCAAGCTGCAGACAAGGATCAGAATCTAAGTAGAAAGATTACTTCCCATTCCCTAAAGAGCTCTATCCCCCTAAAAGTCACTTTAAAAATCATTCTTTGATTTTATTCTCATATTTGTAATCTGATTTTAGTGGCCCCTGGTAGGCCATTTTTTTAAAGCTTAAGGCAAGTTCTCACTCATCCACCCAAGGTATACATGGTGGGAGCCTGAGAGGTCCACCCAGAGGTGTTCAGTTTGATGGCTGCTCAGACTTTCATTTCTGTCAGCATCTATTCCAACACCAAGCTTAAATTGTCCAAAAAAAAGAAAGAAATGACACTTATTTCCAAGTTGTGTTAATTCAAGAAAACTGGGTTATTCTCATTTCTACTGGAGGCAAAACCACAGATGACTTTATGTCTCAGAAATGTTAGTGTGAATTAAGATCAAATTAATAAAAGCAGACATAGCTTACATTTTTATTTTACTACTTGGGAAGTGTAATGTATTCATTCTCTCAGTATTTTTATTTGCCACAGGTTTTTTGGAAGTTCGTGTAGTAGTATAAAATTCCCCCACTCCAAGGACCATAATGTAAAATAATTTTGTAAAAAAAAAGCCCCAAAAGTTTTCCTCATCTTTACATAGGTGGGGTTATTTTGACAAACTGAAGACCATTCAACAATGTTTTGAAGGTGTGAAGGTGCAAAGTATTCTTAATGGGGGGACAAATTACAAATACCAAAAAATGGAAAACTATTCATCTTTTCTAAAAAAAGCTACAGCCTTAAATTCACCTAGACCCACTTATTCATTCAGCCTGTTTTTAAATTTAGTTTGCTGTGTGATATGTTTCCTGCCCTCATTCCTTCCTCCTAACACCTCACCCTTAAGGGGTACAGAGAAAAGATCAAAGGTGAAAGGACAAAAAAATTATACAAAGATACAAATGAAATATGTTCTGATAACTGGCATGTTGGACAGGCAGGTGAAATACTTTTCAATGCTGAGTATCACTTTTAATCCAGTATCACTTTCCCATGTGAACTACAGCAAAAATATGTTGCCTCTATTTTATGAATAATCAATACATCATAGCTCAGCTTTTAAACACACAGAAAATTAAAAAAAAAAAAAATACTGTGGATGATAACTAGATTTTTGCTATGAAGCCTTTTTAAATTTCACTTTTACCACCTGTTTATGTCCTTTTCATCATTACATAGTTATCAGATACGAAGTATTTCTTGTCTGTTTTATGGCCCAGATGATAACTTCAGGTTTTAGAAGGAGGAAGACCACAATTGATGAGCAAATGCAATGAGAAGCACTGACAAAGACTCAACATTTATTAGAAGGCAATTGTGAGAGAATGTGGCTTTAATTGTGCATACATATTTTTATTCATTAAGATGAATAACCAATAAAATCCCACACTATGGTGTCGCAGCCTCATAACACATTAATAAAGTTTCTTAAAGGTTTTGGCAGGGGGCCAGCACAGTCCATTAACTCTTTGCAAGTTGTAAAAAGAAGTAAAGTCATTTCAGTCTGTTTTGTGGTTATGAATGAAACAGCAGGCAGCCTGTATGGAAACGTCACTTTGGATATGGTATTGGTAATGGATGCTTTGCTGCTCAATCAGAACAGTGTGGGGAGAAGTGAATGCATCCTACCACAACCCACGCTGCAAGGCGGAGGCACTGCAAAGCTCATTTACTTAAAAGTGGAGGAAAAAGAGCAGAGGATTCCAAGTTCAGAAGATCTGTTTATTTTGCTAATAGGCTGTCACACTGCATCTGGGTAAACTTGCCCACTGTGAAACCCAAAATTATACAATACATTTTAAGTGACTAAGACGACTTTTCCCTGATTATTCTTTTCTTCCTAATAAAACCAACCCAGTTGCTTAGGCATTCACTTGGTGAGGTCTACACGATAAGTTAGAAAAATGCCTTTACTTAACATAAAGAAACAAAATTCTACCTTGTTTCAAGTTTGGTTGAACACACTTCACTCGAGTCATACAAATAACTACAATTGGTAGCTGCGAGTTTGTCTCTGACTTTGCCTAACAATGTGAGTTGAAGTGCTATGCTTCTCCCAAAGCTTTACAATGCCATCTGTTCTCATTTTTCATGACACTACAAACATTTTCCTTTGGAAAAAGGATTCAATATTTTGCTTCCTTTTCAGAATGAAAACTGGAAAACTTGAATGAAACTAAATATGGAGAGAGGCATCCAAGATGTACAAGTAGTAAATACAGAGGACATTTAAGATACTTGTTTAAGATCTCTACCCTTTCATCTGTTCCACTAGTACAGCAAAAGTTCTCATTTTTTAAAAAAGAAGTTCTTACAAAAAATAATCTAAATTTTTTTTAAATATTGAAAAAATAATTGAGAGAATAAAACCTTTCAGTGCAAAAACACCAAAAATTCAGAATGCTGTACAAATTATTCTTGGCATTTCAATTATGAAGAAAATACTCCAGAATATAAACACACATACACACATGTGCATGCAGACACACACACACACACAGACACAAAATGAGACTCCTTTAATCCCCAACCAAATATGAATAGCATCATTAGTCAGTTACTTCTGGTTGTAAAAACCACAAATTGGCTGTAATGATCTATCACTTCATATGAGGCCAAAAGAAAAAATAAAATTTCGAGCAAAAGAGATAATTACAATAAGTATAATAGAAAACATCATTCATTATTTTAATTTTGTTTTGTTGAAATTTTTGCAAGGAAAAAAACATGAGGAATATTTTTAACTTTCAAATGGAAATGGTTTTGACAGAGTCCTAAAAAGAATCCTCCCCATTTCAAATTTCATTTGAGTCAGTCTTCATATGTATCAAAATAGCTGTGTCTCTTGTATACTGCAGATTTTCTGGGAACTTATTCACCTTTGACTAAGTAAAACTGTAGGGGAGCCTCCTTCAGAGGTTAAAATTGTATTAAAATTGTGCATCTGTATGTACATACCATTTTGTCTCTGGATGAAAACCAGATAGAGAACCCAACAATTGTTCCCTGAAATTTTCATATTATTATAGACATATATTTCTACCATGTTAAAAATCACTACAACCTGGAAAGACACTATAAAATTATAAGTCTTCAAATTCAAAAACAAGATTGCTCTTAGTTTTATGCCCTACAACATTATATACAAAAATAATTGTTCTGTGTGTTTAACAGTAATATTACCTGAGCAGTTGTGGCATGGATATTATGTTTAGAGAAAAGAAAGTATGCACTTCACAAAGATCTTTACCATCAAGAAAGAACTCATATTTAAGAGATTAAAGCATTTAAAGAATGATCTCTCAACTAACCAGAATATCCACTTCGAAATAACGTACTACTGGACTTTAATGGTAACTGGAATCTAACTAGTGTTAAATGCAATATGGCCTTAGTGTTAATTCAAATAAATGCCATTTACTGAACAATAAGTGCCACTTCCAAAGGTGGCAATATGGCCTTAGTGTTAATTCAAATAAATGCCATTTACTGAATAATAAGTGCCACTTCCAGAGGTAACTGGGAATTCCTTAAAAATGAACCATACTAACACCAAAAAAGGCACAAAATAATAAATCCCAAAGAGAGCCTCGTTTATGCCTATAAGAAGCATCTATGACCTGTTTAAGTAAGCAAACCAAAAACTCATATTAACAACCAGTATATTTATCTCTAAACTATGAAAACAAAACTACTCCAATTCCCTTTAAGGTTTGATGAGTCACATAAACCATTCATTGATTTAGTTTTACTTAGAAATTACTCAGACACTTTGTTGCTATTATGGAAGGTTATTTAAATGATTATATACTCCTTTAATTCTTAAAATGAATTATCTCTCAAAGGACAAAATTAAAAACATTAAAATACAATGTACCACCTCACAATGTTAAATATCCCTGCTAAAATGGGACTTAAGATTAAAGGGCAACTAACCAGATAAGATTCAATCCAAAATAGGATTGGGGAATTCAAATCAAAACTTTCCATATTGTTCAGATGGGCTTCCGACTGAGTATACAGTAAATAATTTAGAAAACTATCTCAGAAGTTTTGTGATGCTTCTGAACAAAATCGTATTTTTACAAGTCTCTACTTACAACATTTCACATAATGCATATTTAATAATTGTTCACTAGATGACTGGACTTAAATTTAAATTACATGATTAAAAATAACGTCACATTTATAATGCTTTACAACTTATAAAACACTTTCACGCAAGTCATCTTATCCTAACAACTGTGTTAGGTTGGTATTATTATCCCCATTTCATAGATAAGAAATTGAGGCACAAAGAGATTGAGTGTTTTGCCCGAGGTCATAGTTCTAGTAAACTCACTGCTTAGAGAATAATTAGCTTAAGTTAAGATAACAGCTACTTCCTTCTTCCCCATTCCAGTCTTGGGGACACACACAATAGGCATCACATATGAAATGCGATACAAACAAAAATTATATATCACTTCCATGCTTTCCATTATTTGCCTATTTGCATTTATACTCTCATAAGCATTGTTTTTGAAGGGTAATATAGCATATAATTACATCTTCCTTTTAAAAATGCTATAAGAATCCTCTCACTGCCTGGGAAGAAGGACCGTCACAGTCTGAAGGACCGTCACAGTCTGAAGACTGGTGTCTTAATTATCATCCACTATTAAGTTGATTTTTAAGAAGTTACTTATTCACTCAGGCCCTCAGGTTCTTTCCTCATTAGTCAAATAAGGGATTTATAATAGTCCTGTTTCCCATCCATTCTCCGCAGCAGGGGTTCAGAAGTCTTAACAAGTATTAAGAATCACCTGGAGAGCTTGTTCTAACAGCTCTGGCCAATCCTCAGAGCTCTGAGCAGGGCAGGCCAGGGCCCATGGATCTGCATTTCTGAGAAGCTAACAGGTGATGCCCATGCTGCTGGTCCAGGGACCACACTCTGAGGACCCCAGCTGCACTGTAACAGAGAAAACAGTTCAGCCAATGTAAATCTGACCATGCGTCCAGGCCCATTTCTCAGGATCCCGCCCGGGGCCACCTCCTCCAGGAAAACTTCTAAGTTTTTCATCCCTCATCTGTGCTCAGGTAAGAAAGTGTGGTTTCTGCCAGGTGTGGTAGCCCACACCTGTAATCTCAGAGGTTTAGAAGGCTGAGGCTGGAGGGTCACGAGTTCAAAGCCAGCCTCAGCAACTTAGGCCCTAAGCAACTTAACAAGACCCTGTCTCAAAAATTTAAAAATTAAAAATAAAAACTGTTGGGGATGTGGCTCTGTGGTTAATTGCCCCTGTGTTTCCTTTGTCCTCACACTTTAAAGAGTTGTAACCGTGTGCTGACTTGTCTCTGTTCTCCACACACTGGAAATAGTGAGTACACATGCCCCTCATTGGTATCCTTCCACATTCAAGGGAGAAAAACTCCCTCATCTCCCCTCATCTCTTTTCATTGAATGGCCTGATGCCACTGTCAGTCTATGCATCAATCCTCCAGCTGCATTTCAAATGCTTCTAGAAGAGCCTTCCTCTACCCTTTCATATTACTCCCCAGTCCACCTCCCTCAAGTAGGCCACAGCCTAGCCCACCACCACTCCCCCTGCCTAAAGAAGCAGTAAAGATAAGGAAAACCCAAAGAGAGAACACGCACTTATTTGAACACATCCCTGCAAGAGACACCACCTCTCTCTTCTCCACCAGCCTGCTCCATTCCCCATAGGCCCTCAAATGCTCAGGATATCATGGCACATGGCTGACTCCCCAGGTGAGGACCTGAGCAGTTGTACAAGCCCCCACTCAGCAGGGTCCAGTGCCTGGCTTGATGCTCTGCTGCTACCATCTTGAATTTCCTGGTTTTTGAACCAGAGGCCCTGTGCATTATGCAAACAGTTCTGAAGGCCTGTCAGGGAGCTGGAAACATCTCAGCACCTGGGCAGGACACATCACCATCTGCCATCCTGCAGGCCAGGTTCCCAGCACAGTAGTGTAAAATCACTCATGGAAATGAGACTAAAGTTTTCCTCTAGGAATTTGCTGTACCTCCTTCTTTCAGATGAAAAAAAAATATATATTCATGATGACATATTTCTTTGTATACTGACTACCAGGAAACTTTTGCTCATATTATGCTTGTTATTTTGGCCAGTAACATTTTTGAACTTTATAAGTTGTACTCTTTTCCATTTTTTGATTCTCCACTTCTATTTCTTTGGTCTTAACTCTCTTTTACAATTGAAATTTATCCTCATTTTACTGGATATGAAAGTCCTGTTGATAGCTGCTTAATCTTATAATGCAGTACACACCAGAAGAACTATACTGTAAAGATGGTCATCCTACACAATCTGAACTTACAAAAATCTTTCACATATACACTACACATATCTATGCATATATTCCCATTAAGGAAATGTGGAAACAAGAGGCTGGGGGTGTCTTTCAGTGGTAGAGCGCTGCCTACCATGTGCAAGACTCTAGGTTCAATCCTCAGCACTGAAGGAAAAAGGAAGAAAAGAAGAAAATGTGTAAACAATCTAAACATAGGTTTAGGAGCAAAGTCAAAAAAGGAACAAGGGGAAGGAGGAGATTTACTTTTCCTTTTTACCTGTATGTAGTATTTAGTTATTTTCTGTAAATGTGTTACTTTTAATTTTTCAAAGTAAATAACTGGGTAAAAATAATCTCACATCAAGCTCATTAATTGGGTGCTTAGCAGAGCAAGAAATAGAAAAATAACGACTAAAGCAGTCTTAATCTCCAAAGACATCAACTTTCACATCGGTTTCTCATAGACTAGCTAGCATATTTTTAAGAGGAAAAAAAAAAAAGAGTGTGCATAAATACTTAGAACAAAGAGCTTCAAAAATGTAATCTCTGTTATCCATTTAATGGTGTTAAAAAATAGAAGTGATAAACATCTGTGTATGTGGATTGAAGATTATTTTAAGGATAATTATTGATTAAGGTTAATAAATAAAGAAGGGTTTGGTTGTATGTGCGGGTGTTGCAGGGGATGTCAGAAAGCAAATGTATAAAAAGTTATATTGTCCTGGACTGAGGTTGTAGCTCAGATCTAGAATGCATCTGGCTTTGATCCCCAGCACCACAAAGAAGGAGGAAGAATAAGAGGGGAGGAGGGGAGTATCAGGAGGGGGAAGGGGGAGAAGGAGTAGGAAAGAAAAGGAAGAAGCTATAAGGAAAAGAAAACTATTACTTTAAAAATTATCAGATCAACAAGGCATGGTGATGCACGCCTACAATCCCAGTCGCTTGTGAGGCTGAGACAGGAGGATGGCGAGTTCAAAGCTAGCCTCAGCAAAAGCAAGGTGCTAAGCAACTCAGTGAGACCCTGTCTCTAAATAAAATACAAAATAGGGCTGGGGATGTGGTCAAGTATCCCTGAGTTCAATCCCTAGTACCAAAAAAAAAAAAAAAAAAAAAAAATCAGATCATTTACAAAAATTATTCTCAAGAAGTATGACAAAGATGCACCATTTGTCCATTTTTGTCCATTTGTTAACTGATTTTTCCACAAGATATACTAAGAATAAATTTCATGCCCATAACACACATTACTTCCTATGTAATACTACATTTTTATCACAAAAGGTAAAACTTACTATTGTTACCCAAATTTTAATAAAAAAATTTTAGCGCACTTGTCCACTCATTTGTTTTGTAACTGAATAAATGACCTAACATTTCAGAGTTTCTTTCATCATAATGTAAAAGGCAAAAAGTAATTTCTCCAAAGTAGAACTAAACTGATAATTACTTGAAATTTGTTATGTATATTCCCAGCACCAGACCATTTGCACATGGCAAGTGTGTAATAAGGAATAAGTATTATTATCACTCTTAGTAATAATGGTGAAGCTGGCACATTTTAATTCTACTGGACACAACAGAATTCAAACAGTAAAAAAAAATTAATGTTTAATACTAAGAAATAACACAGAGCTGGGACATAACTCAGTGACAAAGCGCTTGCCTCACAAAAAAGAAAAAAGAAAAAGAAAAGACAAAAAAAGAAAAAGAAAAAAAGAAACAACAAGACCTTGTCATGTTAGAAAACATAGGGTGACAATGACTACCTGACAAATTAATTATACTGATCAAGGTTTCTTCTTTTTGCATTTTACATAAATTTACACGAATCACAAAGTACCTAAATAATTTTAAATTAATAGTCACTCATAAAAAATACAAATCAACAAGCAAGCTGGGCTTATTCCACAAGGCAGATATACACTAACCTGGGGGAATCTATTAGTTTATAAAGTTAACTTTGCTATGCCCATAAAGTCCCTGGAAACTGAAGAAGCTCAGGTATGAGAAAGGCCAGTGTAGGATACAAGTGGGCCCTGACAAGGTCAATATTATCCACAGATAATAATGAAAGTTCTGCGGCTGGGGTTGTGGCTCAGTAGTAAAGTGCTCGCTTAGCATGCATGAGGCGCTGGGTTCTATCCTCAGCACCACATAAAAATAAAATAAAGATATTGTGTCCACCTAAAACTAAAAAATTTTTTTAAAAGAATGAAAGTTCTTCACTGTGTGTGTGCATGCGTGTGTGTGTGTGTGTGTGTGTGTATGTGTGTGTATAAAGAAAGCATTGCAGAAAGAGTGAACCTCCAAAGAGACATACTGCATGCTCCAAAGAGTTCACGTCACTATGGTCACAATGCCAGTCGGGCCTACATAACAGCCACTTCAATTCCATCATCCTCATGTGACACTCAGGACTATGCTGAATTTGCCAAAATTGCTTTCACAGTCATGCTAAAAGAAAGGAAAACAAGCATACTTTTCCAGTAAAATCTGCATCAGACAGACGCACAACTAAAAGCCATTTCATGCAGAATACTCTGGGCTATGTATAGAACACAGTTCTTCACAGGGAAAGCTGGAACAGCTATCCCTGTCTACCTTCTTAAATATCACCATTAATAAGCAGTAGTAAATTGTAAATATTGTGTGGACAGTGACTATTAGGCAGAATTTAATGCAATGAAATGGAAGATATAAGAAATCTAATACTTGAATTCATAAGCATGTTTAAGTGCGAAAGTCACATTCTTTGTATGAAGTTGACTATTTTGATCAATCTGATAATGCTCAAAGGAAGATTAGTATTAATTTCCAAATCCTCCAAGTAGTAACTTTTTCCCAGGTTACGTCTTTTATATGCGCTATATTCAAATCTCACTAATTTATATTTAAAACAGAATTTAAAGTAGATTGTTTGACAACTTGTTTCTGGTATGGGCATGAGCAATCAAAAGATAAGATGCAAAATTATCTAATTATTTAATAATGCCAGAAGACCAAAAAAGAAAAAAAAAAAAGATACAAACTAAGCAAACTCTACTTTTATAATATGCTGGAAAAGTCACCAAACCCTGCTGAGAGTTCTAGCTTCCCTCAGTGGCACTTTTAGGAAGGCGGGGACTGCTTCACCCAACAAAGGAGGAAGAACAATGAGGTGTGAGGTACCAGCAGCTGAGTTTGGAAGACACATGCTTTCCCAAAGGAAAAACACTGGAGGAAAGGGCCAGTTGTCCAGAAAGTAGGGACAAACACCACCACCACATTGAAGCCAAATATTAAATAAAATGATGAGCCAGGCACAGTGGCACATGCCCATAATCTTAGCACTTGGGAGGCAGAGGCAGGAGGATTGTGAGTTCAAAGCCAACCTCAACAATAGCGAGGCACTTAGAAACTCAGTGACACCCTGTCTCTAAATAAAATACAAAAAGGGCTGGGGATGTGGCCCAGTGGTCGAGTGCCCCTGAGTTCAATCTCTGGTACCAAAACAAATAAAAAATAAAATGATGACATGTTTTAAAAGTTTAAGATTGTTTTGTTTCTGTGACACTCTCAAGAATCGGATTCCAAATAACCTCCTTGCTTCTGTTTTCAGTGCTTTCCTGAACAATCTAAGTGTTTTTCCTCAAGGCGCATCCAATGAAAACCCAGATCCCACCTACTGACATTCTGTGCATGCCAAATGGCTTTAATAAGGTGCTTGAAAAAGACTTTTCATGTATGATCTGGGACTTTAAAGGTCTTGGACAAACAGGAATGAGCTCTTATGGAACTCCAAACTGGGGTCCCCTGGCCTCCTGAGAGTCAATGACTACAGATGTCACTCAGCCAATGTGCAGATTTATAAATACATATATCTTGATACTTGGTTTACTCGGGGATTTTACTGAGAGCCAAAGAAGGCAATTAGTACTGCCCAGATCTGGTCAGAGTTTTGACATGTGAAAACTGTTGTTCCTCTTCCCCTCGAAGTCAAAATGGAAACATGTTCATTTAAGTGCACTGGACTTGATGGTAGTTAACACCTAGATTTCTGTTAGCTTCAGTCTTGCAAGTCCAGGTAATTTCAGTTATTGATCACTTCCAACTATTACTACCCTCTTCAGAAGACAAGTACCTGTGTTTTAATCTTGCTCTTGGAAAAGCCATAGAGTGATTTCTTTTTTTTTTTTTTTATAAAAACTTTTTTTTTAATATTTATTTATTTGCTTTAGCTGTACACAATGGGTTTATTTGTACGTGGTGCTGAGGATCGAACCCGGGCCGCGCACGTGCGAGGCAAGCACGCTACCGCTGAGCCACAACCCCAGCCCCCACAGAGTGATTTCTAAAGAAACACTTCCTGTCCTTTAGGGAACCTAAAACCAATTGGCTCTTACTAGCTTAACTGGATACCATCAAATCATTGCTCATTCTCCCACTACAAAAACATTTCTTAAGTGTTAGTTCTTCATTAAAACGTGGCTAATAAAACGCATGTAGGTCACCCAATATGGTGGAAAACTTTGATGACTTTAGCCCTTTTTCTCCCCTAAAATGTTGCATCCTACAGAGTATGGCATGACTTCTGACTACTGCCTACTACTACTGGAGTGGTTTTTTGTTTTGTTTTGTTTTGTTTTTTTAACTCAACAAAAACAGATAAATCTACAATGATATCTTAGAAATTATTTATTATTCAAACAGATGTTGTAATATCATCTTCAGAAAAACTTTAATAAGAAAAACTTGTGTTTTTTAAAAAAGTCTGAGTTGAAGAAATTTTTCCAAATAAGATGTAATTTAGGGTTATAAGCTGTGCACCTAAAATTAAACCAACTAACTATTTTGGTTTGCAGACTCATTTACTTGAAATTGCAAACAATTCTACTTTTTGCAAGAAGACTTATTTAAGCCAGGATTTTCTTCATTCACAGGTTATTACTGTTTTATATGCATTTTGTGGAGGAGGTATTTTTGCTGGGGTTTGTTTTGTTTCTTTTACTAAATGGGGAGTAATGTTGGAGATAAATGTAACTGCCTACAAACACTCCAGGGCAGAGTTCAGAAAGAAAGCTTGAGTAAATAACACTACATTTGACAGGATTTCAAAAATTAGGAGTTCTTGGGATGCCAACAAAACAGCAGATTTTCTACAATGGAATGAAAGCTATGGTGCATAAAGCAAATACATCAAGGTCCTCCTGAAAGCCAGTATTTTGATCCATTTCATCAGAATCTATGCTGTGACTCCCCCTCACCCCTTGGTAATGGGGATTGAACTCAGGGGTGGTGAAACCACATCCCCAGCCCCTTTTAAATATTTTATCTAGAGTCCTGCCAAGTTGCTCAGTGCCTCACTAAACTGCTGAGGCTGGCTTTGAATCTGCAATCCTCCTGCTTCAGCCTTCTGAGCTGCTGGGATTATAGGCATATGACACCACACCTTCCATCTGTGCTGCGACCCTTTTTTATTTTTATTTTTTTGGTCCTGGGGATTGAACCCAGAGCTGTTTAACCACTGAGCCTTATCTCCAGCCCTTTTTTATATTTTATTTAGAGACAGGGTCTCTCTGAGTTGCTTAGGTCCTCGCTAAGTTGCTGAGACTAGCTTAGAACTCTAGATCCTCCTGCCTCAGCCTCCCAAGACACTGAGATTACAGGTTTAGGCCGTGACTCATAAGGCCAAGATTCCAGGTCTGGGAAATGGAAGAGCTTCCCTGTGAGAGGAGGGAACTGCACCAATGCCCTTCTCCATCTCCAGGCTCAGGTGAGCATGGAGAAGCAGGCCCTTATCCCTAGCCAAGGGTGACCTGGGCATTCCACACTTTCTCCACCTTGAGCCAAGCCATCGCCTCCCAACAAGCAGCTGTGGTCTGATGGGTCATCTTTCCAAGTGGAAGAAGGCAAAATCAGGAAACAAGAGCCCCTGAATTCCCTCCATCAAGGATTCCCAGACACATGTTCTAAATTTTTGTTACTATTATTGATAATGATGACGGACATATGTCCAACATAAAGTCTTAAGAGACACAGCTCTTTCCCATTAGCACAGGCATCATAAACAAGGCAAAGGAACCTCTCTAACACTGTCTGAAAGCCCTTGTTATGGTTCACAGGTTCAGAGAAAGATGCTTTGAATATTGTTTATAAGACTATTTCACTAGGAGAAAGACATCCATACCCTTAGTATCATGAGGTGGTGCACCTTTCCTGCAAGACCCCCTTGTACCACACGCACAGCTCTGAGAAACCAGTAGCCCTGCCTGGGGGCCCTGGGTTCCTTCCACTGACTCGCTGGAGGCTGGACTCACAGTCTCCTCAACCGTGGGCCACGGCCAGCAGCTCTCTCATGGCCTTCTGCCCTTCACCCTGAGTCTTCATCCTCCAAACTTCACCGCTCCCAACACTTCCTCCTTCCTGCCCTCTCCCAGCTCTTTACTCTTCCCTCAGGATCCCTCATTTCCTTTCCAGAAAACCCCCTTCACAAAGTGAAACTTCCTCCCTTCTTGCCCTTTTTATCATTAGAAATCAACAGCCCAGATGAGTTTCCACCTGAGCTTCTGCTCTTTGTGTGGCAAAATCTAACACACACACACACACACACACACACACACACACACACACCACCCCATCTTCTTGTCCTACTCTCCCCTTCCCAAGAGGTTTCCTCCTATCTGCCAGCCCATCTACTCCCCACACCCAAGTCTGTGAGCCTCTCTCTCTAAGGCTTCAGTCCCCGGAGAGTTACTAAATTGGGTACACACAGGTTACGCCAAATGTTGACGTGACAGGAGTTCCTGCCCTCCTGACCCCAAGCTTCTGCTGGATATTCTCACATTTCACTTGGAATTAGGAATCCTCTTCCTTGCAACCTGACCACTGTCCTGAATCTCAAAGGGAAAGACCTCTGGTTTGAAAGCCTGACTCCTCTAGTTAAATTCTGAACTCTGGCGTCTCCTTATTTCTTGAATAATATTACACACAGTTATTAATACACAGTACTGATCATGTGCTAGATACTAAGCTAAACCTGCTTTATCTCACTCAGGACTCACGACAACCCTATGAGGTAGGAACGGATTAGGTGGAATCACGTTAAGATTTCCAATATTCAACCGGTTTGACCTATAAAACTTATCATGTATTTATATGGGCACAATTATTAGCCCAATTTATAGTTGGAAAAACTGAGGCCCATGAGACAAAACATCTTCCCCAAAGTCACACGGCTCAAATATACAAGCTCTTAAAGCTCTATACTACATAGCACTAGTTCTCAAGCTTCTCTTCCTCCCCAGCTTTTCATAGAGCTGGTCCTGCCTACAGACCTCAGGCAATTCCCATTTTCTCTCCATTACTTCCATTAACAGCCTGGCTAAGACCAACTTTCTCTCATGACATTTTCCTGGCAAATCCTAAGCCATGCTGACTCCAACCACCCTTGGAATCCATGATATAATTGAGCAAGCTCTCATTTCTTATGCCCTGGGTGCCCTCTGATCATTCTTTACCAGTGAGTTGTCTCTTCTCAAATAAACTGCATATTTGGCAAAGCTAAGAAACCCCTGTAGGTTTGTCACTTACCCTTTCTGAGCTATCATTTTTTCACTTATAAAACGCTGGTGTCAGAAAGGTCCGGCAGGCCTTCAATTTATTTTTATATCAATAATAAAAATGGAATAATACATTTAATTTAAAAATAAAATTCTTATATATAAATAAAGTTTACCCTGTTTGAGAGAGGAAGGCATGAAGATTGTGCCAGCTTTGCATTCCCCATTCATTCTTTCACTACCTTTCCTTCCAAAAACCATGAAGGAATTGAATTTTGACAAATAAGAAGGTAAACCATCAAGTTCTCTTTTGATCTTTGGGTCCCTGTTTCCAATACACCAATGCTCTCAGACGTTTTTATATGTAAAGATTTCCTCCCTTGTCAACTTCTTCCAGACCCTCAGTTTTCCAAAGCACCTTTTAAAATATTGCTCAGAACATGTAACTCCCTTCCTTAGATACCTACAGTAGACCCCTATTACCTCTATGGAAGGCAGAATTCTAAGGTGGTCCCTGTGATTTCCTGGCCCCCTGGACTGCAAGTCCTGCATAGTCCCCAGGATTGGTAACGTGATATATTTTACTCTATGATTAGATTATATGGCATGCTTGGCCTTAAAATAGGGACCCAATCCAGTGGGCCTGACCTAATCATTTGATTAACCAGCAGAGTTTCCTCTGGCTGTTCTCAGAAGATTAAGTCAGAGAGAATAAAAACATGAGAAAGAATAGATGGGCCCTCACTGACTTGAATATGGTAAGGAATTCAAGCAGCTTCTAAAGGCAATAAGCAGCCCCCTGACAGCCAGCAAAGAAACAGGGATGCCAATCCTGAACCCAACAAAGAACCAAATTCTGCAAGAAGCATAGCTTGAAAACAGATTTTTCAGGCTGGGACATGGTTCAGTGGTAGAGTACTTGCCTAGTGTGTGAGGCTATGGGTTCAGTATTGCAAAAAAAGAAAACTAAAATAGATTTTTTTTCCCCAGAGCCTCCAGATGAGAACTCACCCCAGGTGACACCTAGATTTTAGTCTGTAATTGTGCAGAGAAGAAAGCCATGCTGCACAGGACTTGTGGCCAAAAGAAGTGCAAGCTAATAAATAGGTGTTGTTTTAAGCCACTAAATTTGTGGTTATTTTGTTACCCAGCATTAAGACCTTCAAAGTCTTCAAATGTTATTTCCCAAATTCCAGGATCAGCCCCTGAATTCACATATTTCAAGTGCCTGGTGAGTGGGGGCCCTTTGTTTTGCCCCTGCTGCTTCCTCAGACAGGTTTGTCCTTTTTATTCACTGAGTTTAGGAACCCTCATTCTTTGCAGACCAGTTCAAATGCCACTTCTTTCCTACTCTTTGAGCTTAACCTGGTGTAAGCTGCCTGTCATGGCCAGCCACGGCGCCGCCACGGGAGGAAAATTCTCGGAGGCAGAGTTAAGCTTTTACTACTTTTACTTCTACTTTCTTAGAGCTTAGAGAGGGAAAGAAAGATTTTTCTTCTTAGCTTAGAGTAGAGTAAAGAAAGATAGAGCTTAGCTTAGAGTAAAGAAAGATAGAGCTTAGCTTAGAGAAAGACTAGAGCTTCTTTCTTCTCTCTTCTTTCTTCCTTCTTCTGTCTTCTGTCTTCTGTCTTCCTCAGGAGTCTCGGCCTAACTCTGACCAGTCATTACTTCTTCTATCTGGTTTCTCTTCTGTAACCGCTCTGCCTACGTTCTGGCCGCTCTGATTCTTCTGACCGACCGAGTGACTGCCCGGCTGACTGAATTCTCCGTTCTCCTAACTCAGACCGCTTTCACCCGGTTATATACCTTCAGGTTTGCGGGTGCCTACAGGTGCGTCACATACATATCAGGTGGAACCCATGGCTTCCAGCTAGCTACAACAGCCCTTCCTAATTAGGGCTCCTTCAACCTGGATCCGTTCTCCCTTCTACTGCTGTCTCAGAATGTTACCTTCTTTTTTTTTTTTTTTTTTTTTTTTTTTTTTTTTTGGTACTGGGGCTTGAACTCAGGGGCACTTGACCACCGAGCAACATCCCCAGCCCTATTTCATATTTTTTTAGAGACAGGGTCTCAGTGCGTTCCTTAGCACCTGGCTAAATTGCTGAGGCTGGCTTTGAACTTGTGATCCTCCTGCCTCTGCCTCCTGAGCCACTGGGATTACAGGCATGTGCCACTGCGCCTGGCCTACCTTCATCTCTTATCTAGTGAGTTATGCAACTAAATAGAAACTCAGAGAGGGCAGGTGCTATACCCAGATCACAGAGTAGGAACTTCAAGATAAAGATCTTAGCCCATCAAGAGGGAGGCCAGGCTGCATGGGGAGACAAAGTGAGCAGCAGAGGCAACTTCTGATTGCCCCTGTTCACCGAGTGGATTTACTTTCCTTGTACTCGCCATATTGATAAGTGATTACATAAGACTCCTATACAGACTCAATGATGGTAAGTAATTAACATCTACATTGCAGTTTTTGTGAACTGCCACCTCTTTCCAACAATTTCAACAAGTCTGATTCCCACTCATATTTCCCATTTGAAGCAAATTTAAATACAACATTATTTTAAAATTAGCATTCCAGAATTTTCTATTTTAGGATACTTACCCTTGTGATGACTATTAATAATTTAATAATCACAATGACCTCTTTAATTCTTTCCTTATTGTGCAATTCAATAGAAGGGATCAATTAAAAGATAAAATGTTGAGAAATCATGTTTTCTCTCAATGTTTAAAAAAGCAAAAGGAAGAAAAAGGGGAAGATGTGTAAAATGAAACTGGTTATAGGCCAATCTAATTTCAAAGAAATGGAAAAGCAGAAAAATCGTATTGGCTTTAGTTCAGTTCCTCTAAATCTGAATCTAATAAGGAAATGGAAGTCCCTGTGATGGATAGGAAAAGTGCCATGCTAGGAATCTACCTGACTGTTCAAAGGCTCTGGCCTGGTTTCCTTCTGGCCACCTGCAGCTCAGCAACCACCCCACTATACTCCAACCATCCAAGAGGACACTGCAAACGTGTTCTCAGATTTCATCTCTCAGGCAAACAGCCTTCTACATACCCCTAATATAACCTAAAACAATATTAAAAGACATAAGCTCACAATGAAGAAAAATGGAAAGAAAAATATCCCTCCACCCTAGTATATTTCCCTGAACAATTAACCACTTTTAAGATATTTCTGAACAATACAGAAGGCCACAGACAAACAGGCATCAGTAGAAAGCAAGTGCTAGGCTGCCCACGGAACCATGCCATTATTTGCTGAGGCCTCTGTTTATTGAGATTGCTGTTATTTTGTGATCTCCATATCATTGCTATATTTAGAAGTCTATTTCCCTAATAACAAAAGACCACTAAGATCTCGCCCCTGAAAGAAAACAGCTAAGAACCAAAGAACATATTTGAATTGAAGGCGTCCTGGTGGAGGGTTGGGGAGCAAGATGTATATTATCACAGTTTAATGCTCTGCCCCATCCTGGTCGTTCTCTTAATTATATATTTTCATTGTCAAATTATCTTTACCACTAAAATAGGTAGACAGTATCTTTCTTTAGAGGATGTTAAGTGCTTTTTCAATTTCATAAATTTTCCTTTGAAAGCATTTTTTACCTCTTTTAAATAGGAGTACTTGAAATCTACTCTCTTAGCAAATTTTCAGTATGCATTACAGTGTTATTAGCCGCAGTCCTCATGCTGCATATTCACTTTCTAAGCAGATTCATCCTGTAGGATAATTACAGCTCTGTACCTTCCGACCCCTTCTCCTTAGTCCCCATTATAGGTGGCCACATTCTCCTTATTTCTATGCATTTGACTTTTAAAAAATTTCACATATAAATTAGAATAGATAATACTTTTTTAAAGGTGAACTGTAGTCTTGTGTTTTGAATGTGTTTGATTTGGATACCCAAGGTTCTTTTTATCTAAAGGATGCTATGAAATAAATAAATAAATAAATAAATATAAAAACCATGCTTAAGAGGCTGGTAATTGACAGGTATTGTGGTGCATGCCTGTAATCCCAGTGGCCTGAGAGGCTGAGGCAGGAGGATCACAAGTTCAAAGCCAGCCTCAGCAAAAAAGCAAGACCCTAAGCAACTTAGTGAGACCCTATCTCTAAATAAAATATAAAATAAAAGGACTATGGATGTGGCTCAGATGTTATGCATCCCTGGGGTTCAATCCCTGGTGCCAAAAATAAAAGGTGGTAATTATTTGGTATGAGGTTCATCCTTATACTATGTTCATCCTCAGAAACAATGTTATTATATATTTGAAAGCAATGATTTGAACATGGGCTAGAACAAAGTGATGGACTGTGTCTGGGGTTTTGTGAGTTAATAATGTCTTTAGATTTATGAGGAAATTTCATTTTATGAAAACAACATGAAAAGGCCATCATTGCTTATAATATTAAAGTCTGATATAAAAATAATAATATGTTTTCCAGCCGTAATAAGTAAGAATGGTACTTAAGGGCAGATTCGGCTGTACCAAAGCATCAGGAATAACTCTCAACTTTGCTGGAATTCTGTATAAGAAGAGCCAAAAAGGGCTGGGATTGTGGCTCAGCAGTAGGGTGCTCACCTAGCACGTGCGCAGCCTGGGTTCAATCCTCAGCACCACGTAAGAATAAAGGCATTGTGTACAACTAAAATAAATAAATATTTTTTTTAAAAAAAGAGCCAAAAAAATTCAGAAGTAGTACTTAAAGGTCCAGTTCAATATGCTTGTTTCTAATGAATTTTTTTAATGCTGACAATAGATAATATTTGGTCATTCTGATGAAATATGTGTTATTTCCTTTTGAATGAATTTAAGTTTAATAAAATCATTAAAATATGATTTAGAATATTGATCATATAACATTTTAACGCTAATTCAGAAGATTCAACTCTTATAAACTTAAATTAATCAATAGAGCCTTAACAAAATAATTATTTGAAGAGTTATGTACTAGATATTTTTTAAAGTTTATTACTTTTTCTAAAACCATTTAATGATGAAAATTTAGCTTTGTAACAAAACCTGAAAATATTAATTCATTAACAGATGACTCATCTCCCTTTTAATAAGCTAATAAACAATTTTTGGAGAAATATTTTTGGCTAAAATATAGTAAGCAGAACCACCATCAAGGAAAGCAATGAATGCATAAGCCCATTAGTCTTTAAGGAATAGTTAATACAATCTTTACTAATAAGCATATATCAAAACTTTTTTCCAGATAATTGCTAATCACATTTTTTAAATAAATGTTAGGCTAATACAGCCTAACATTTAGAAATGAACAGTTATTCAGAGAATTCTCACCTTGCCATGGATTAAAAATCAAAAACAACTTTTTTGTTGCTCAGATTTCAAATGGTTTTCCAATTTATCATAAACTCAAGTTGGGGGGAGCAGTGAGAAACTCTTCTTGAACATGCTCAGAAAACTACTACCAATTTTATTTATTTATTTTAAATATTTTTTAGTAGTTGTAGATGAACACAATACCTTTATTTTATTTATTTTTATGTGGTGCTGAGGATCGAACCCAGTACCTCACACGTGCTAGGCAAGTGCTCTACCACTGAGCCACAACCCCAACCCAAACTACTACCAATTTTTAAAAACCAATTTATTACTTCAAAGATTTCTGTCACCTACTATTGTCTACCTGGATTCCCAGTTCACTGGTGAGGCTATTTTTAGACTATGATATCCTTGAGAATAGAGCTTGTTTTTTGTTCCTACAGGTTGGTAAATGGCATGCAATTTCAGCAGGTCCTCAGAAACTGGCGAATGAGTAAAGAATTGATGAAATTTTTAAAAATCAACAAAGAATTAAAAATACTGTTCTTGAATATCCCTGGATAGATGTGAACTGTAATTTGTATTATGGAGTAAAGCAGAGCTGCTTTGGATTTTCATGAACTGGATTTTTCCCTGAAACCTAAGTAATGTGACTATCAGCATGAAAACTAATAGTACTATAATCATTTTTAATATCTATTCCCACCAATGTTACATAATTATTGATGATAATAACCCATCATTTGTAGATGTCAATGATAAGCAAACATTTTGCAAGAAACTGCAAAGGTTGGCTTTAATTCTCAACACAAACCATCAAGGTAGATACTATTACCAACCCCATCTTACAGATGAGGAAAGAGAGGCCTCAAGAGATTAAGTAAATTGCCCAAGTTAACACCACTATTCATCTGCAAAAAGGAGCCTCCTATGCCCCTGAAGTCTGAACTACACACACTGCACCGTTAGGTTTTGAAGTCATTTATGCCCTACAATGGCATTAATTTAAATTAATTTGACATAGTTTCTTTTTTTAAAATAACCTTTAACATAATACTTTTTAAATATTTAAAATTTTATTTTTAACTCAACAAGAACAATTTATTTACTCTCCCTTTAATCAGATGACTCATCCAATTTCATTTTCTATTTTTTAATACATATAGTAACAAGAGAAATGAATCTAAGGACATTGTGTTGAAGCTAACTTTAAAAATAATTATATAGGAAGAGAAACACATACATCAAAGACTTTAGACTCTCAAAATGAACTTTATGATTCTTAATTCCCATATCTGAACCATACAATGTTCCTCTTGAACCCACATACAAAAGCCACACTCAATTTTTGTGGCCAAAACAGTAAACATTTAATTGTTCACTTAATTTCTTTGAAATATATTAATTACATATACATTCAAATTGCTTGCAAGTTAATGCTTGGTTTTGAAAATATTCTAGTGAAAAAGCCTCCTTTTGGACCAGACTTTATCACTACGTAACAAAAGACTCTTATAGTTTGATTCTCTCAGTCCATCTGGGATCTCTATTATTATATTTTAATTTTATTAGAATTCATTACTTATATGATTTCCATTTCATATGACCCCAAACCAAAAACCAGTTTAATTCCATGTTCCTGTTACCTCAAGAGAAAATGAGAACATATCAGAAGATCTTATGTATTTATAATATTAAAAATTATTTTATCTCTTTCATTTCTTTTAAATCTTTCTTTAGGTAGTTTAAGGGTGTTCTGTTTTGTTGTGTGTGTGTGTGCGTGTGTGTGTGTGTGTGTGTGTGTGTGTGTGTGTGTGTGTGTTTGCTTTTGGTACCAGAGATTGAACTCAGAGGCACTTGACCACTGAGCCACATCCCCAGCCCTATTTTGTATTCTATTTAGAGACAGGGTCTCACTGAGTTGCTTAGCACATAACTTTTGCTGAAGCTGGCTTTGAACTCACAATCCTCCTGCCTCAGCCTCCTGAACCACTGAGATTACAGGCATGCGCCACTGTGCCTGGCATAAGTAATAAATTTTATTACTATTTAATCATTATGTGTACCACTTACTCATAAAAACATCTTTGGAAGGTTTATGAAGAGAGAGAGAGAAAGTCATTTAAGTTGAATATTAGAAAAACAAGTACCCTAAATATCACAGGAAAAATCAAGCATATAAAATTTAATTTTATATCATTTCTGCATTCATATACAAGTAGTCCCCAATTTACTAACCAATAGTATTCCAAAAGCTTATAGGTAAGTCAAAGTTCTGAAACGCAACAAATTGTCTTCTTGAAGCAACATCATACTAGGTGGTTGGGTTTTCATATCAGCCCACAAAAGAGCACTTCCACCTTGAATGCCACTCACCTATCATACCAACAGTACCAACAGGAATTCTGAGTGTAAAGAAGTAAGGCTTTAAGAGTTATGCCAAGGGGCTGGGGTTGTGGCTCAGCGGCAGAGCGCTCGCCTCGCACGTGCGCGGCCCGTGTTCGATCCTCAGCACCACCTAAACATAAATGCATTGCATTGTGTACAACTAAAGTAAATGAATAAATATTTTAAAAAAAGAGTTATGCCAAAAGCCAAATCAAGTACTTACACAGTAAATTCATTCACTCAACAAATAATAATTAAGCATCAAAATGCTACAGAGTGTCAGCTTTACATGTTATAATTCTGGAATTAAACAGACCTGGCTCTTAAATATAAACTGGAGATAAAACAATGCCTTGGATAAAATCATGTATTTTAGTTCCCTACCTATTTTCTTTTTTTTTTTTTTTTTTTTTTTTCCTGAGGGACAAGAAGAAAGAAAAGGGGATTTTAGCTTTCCTAAAATAAATTGTTGGAGTAAGTCATGCTTAACCTGGAAACCCTCATCTCTACCCATCTGTACTGCTCTCCCATCTCCTGGGAAACCACCTTCCCAACTCCTGAGCCCAGTGCAAGACCCTTAGTGGGCCAATCACCACAAATCATCTGCCCCAGGCTCTAAATATACCACCTCTCAAACCACTAATGTCTGTTGGGTACTGAAAGAAAAGCAGATAATATGAAATAAAAACTATCATTTCAGTAAATAACTTTTTTTTCTTTTTAAAGAAAAAGTTGGTTGGCCTCAATGACTTTCTAATTTGTATTCTTTTTAAGATAGCATAAGAGACTAACATTAAAACAATCAGACAGAGTACATTTGGAAGAAGTTTGGGGACAGGAAGAATGTCATTCTTTATTCATTTATTCAGCATCTATGGAGTGCCAACTATATTCTGGGATAGATACATGACAGAGATGAAGTATGAGCATGTTTTCATAGAGCCTCAAGTTCATCGAGGAAAACAGAACTTGTTCAAGCTTGATGAACGTTTCCAACAGGCATTAATAAATATTAGCTAGAGGGTGTAAATACATGCCACAGGGAATCATGGAGTGAGATGGGAATGCAAAAGACAGGGAGCCAACCTTGCCTGAGGTGGCAGAAAGACTTCCCAGGCCTCTCCTATACCGGAAGTCCTACGAGGACAGAGACACAGTCTGTCCAAACAACCTGGAGCTTCAAGGGCTTAGAATAAGTTCACAGAGTAGGCCACTTAGTTAAAAATGCATGGAAGGAAAAAAAGGACAGTTAATTTTAGGCTTCTGAAGGACGAAGGAAAATTATCTGAATGAAATAGAAATAGGAGTGAAAAAGGTAGAAAACAGTGGGGCTCCTTGGCAAATTTAAAGAAGAAAAGTGAGGACTTTGGAGAAGTGAGTAAAGGTTAGATCAAGTTGGGCCTGGGCCTTTCAGGATGTATAAAAATTTGAGACTTTTTTTCCTGAGACTGATGACCTCTCTCACCCAGAAACGCAATTTGGATTGAGCTTCCCAACACCATCCCTCACAACAGTTCTGAGAGGGTGTCACAAAGGTTCTGGTGAGGGAGACAAAGAGGGGGAGTAAGGATAGCCTCCGTATGCAAGAAAGATGAGTACCTTGGGCTACTGAGCTCTAGGGGCACAGCTCCCACATCTATAGTAGAATGAACCTTTAATGAATAAATAGACCATGAATATTCAAGTCTTTGGCCTATGTGTCTTCCATGAAAGAAATATCATTCTGTGAGACTTTTCTTCAGAAGTTCAGATTGCTATCCTAAGCACGCTAGCAGTGTTCACTGAATGAAAGTCCAGAAAACAAAAATCTATTTGCTTCCGAATTTATGGATATGAGCAAGTGTGTACTGTGCTGTGTGTGTGTGTGTGTGTGTGTGTGTGTGTGTGTGTGTGCAGAGAGAGAGAGAGACATACGAGAAACAGAGAGAGGGAAGAGACGGAGTCTTGTCAGAGGGCTGGCTTTAGAAGAAAGGAGGATTACACACTTCACTGTTCAAGGGTGACAGAGAGAAAACGAGGCTGGCACCAAGCAGGAAGCCCAATTCTGTCTGAATAAAACACTGCACATTTATGCAAGCCCCGGTACCCGATCTTTTATCACAAACTATTTTGATTGCATAGAAAGAAAAGCACTAAGTAAAAATTATTTACTCTGGGTCTATTATGAAAAGAACAGATTAACTCCCTAACACTTCGTTCTTTTTGAAGGTGTATTTTCTACCTTCCCGGTATGATTTATATTAATGAGAGGTTTAAAACAGGTTTTAACTTAAGAATGATTGCTGATGGTGAAGTGCAGTAATTACACACCTTATGACAGGACACGTGAATGGCTCATACAAGAGAACTGCATAACATGCCAAGCTAATCCTCCTTGCATAAAAAGGGAGAATACTTTGCAAGCTGGCCGATTTTAAGCTCCAGTTAACAAAAACCCTTTTTGTTGGAGTCTAAAACAAGAATGGGTTAACAAAAGCAAGGAGGAAAAAAAAAAATCTCATTTTTTTCCCTTCTTCACAAAATATAGTATTACAGGACTTAAAGGTTTTGAAAGGCCACGATGTGGCTGAAAGACTTGAGAAAGGAAAGAGGTCTTCGCCAACAACAACAAACTTGAAAGATCTCAAGGTAAAGCGGAGTCTCTCATCGGGATGGAACATTATGATTTGATTCTAGCTTTTTGCTGTTGTTTCTTCCTTCCTTTCTTTCTTTCTTTATTCCTTTTTCTTTTTTTAATGAGGTAATGGTGTAGAGAGGGAAGGAGCTGTGATCTATGGCGAGGTGAGGATGGAATGGGTTCACGAATGTTTAAAAGGAAAAACCTTAAGCCAGGGTGAGCGAGTCAATAGTGTTTGTGCTGTTTCTGCATGGCTGCGTTTTCTCATACAAGAGCCACTTCTGGACAATAATGAGACCCCGTAAAGCATCTGCTTAGGGATTATGACCCCGTCACACTGAGAATGTTCAGTTAGCACAGAGTAGCCGTGAGCTTAACTCTGTGCATGCCTGTCTTCCTGTGCGTTTTGCAGATGCACAGTGGTCCTAGATGCTTCAAAATCATTTGCCACTGGGAAAGAAGATAGGCAGCTCCTGCAACACCACCTTTGCTGAAGGAATGAAAGAAATACGTACATTAAAAACTACCAGGTTCACTTCACCACGTCTCAGAACTTCAGACAAAAGACAGGAAGACTAGAGAAGTTGGCAGGGCTTGGGGATGAAGTCGGGCATTTAGATTTTAAAGTTGTAGAGTTGTGGGTGTGGCTCAGTGGTACAGCTGGGCTTGGCATGCAGGAGGCACTAGGCTCCATCCCAGCACCAAAATAAATAAAACATAAAGTTTTAGAGAGCTAAAGATGAAGCCTCATGATCATATTCTTTTTTGAAAGGGATATCACCTTGGAAACTATAAAATGAAAAACTTTAAGGAGCAGGATCCTTGTATATTCTTCTGTGACTCTGAACTGACAGTATCCTAAATTGTGACACAATCCTACAATTAGTTGAACTATTTATCTTATTTTATTTAAACATTTCAAATTGTTTGCCTATCTTCTTTAGCTACAGCAGTCTATGGTCACAGAAGCAGGAGTGCCCACCACCTACTGCAGGCCTTTGGGAAGCAGAATCCAGGGCTGCCCGCTCTCGTCTGGCATGCTCAGCAGGACAGGTCAGGGGGGCAACTCTGCCTCTGGCTCCTTCCTTCTGCTAACACACGCTGCACTTGCTCCTGACAGGATGGAGCAGAAAGTTATCACTTTGTAAGAAAACCAAGGCAAAGAACAGGAAGTTTAAATTTGAGGCATTTGCTAAACAAACGGAATTATCACTGCTCTTAAAAGAGCCTTTATTGCCACGCATTTTAGACACAAAGACAGAAAGTAATGTTGAAAATGTGAAATCCACAGAAACAGAAACGTACCTCTAAATATTCTACTTCTAAATGCAAATTATAATTAAACCATTTGTATCTCTTCATGAGTAATTGGAAGCTAAAATTTCCATTATGAAGGAATTTTTCAAAAAATTTGATCCCAACAATTTATCATAAAGACTGTGGTAAAGTTTAAGATCCAAAGTCAGCTGTTTTGCTGTTATTCTTCAATATCCATTTGCAAATTGCACGTATTGGAAAGTGAGCAAATGTACTAAGGCAGAATTAGTAACTTGTAGTATGAGTTGAAATACTACAGCTTAATTCTAGTCTATCAATTTAGATCTGAAATAATAACACAAAGGGCACTTTTGTTATCATCAGCATTCATCCTAATGTTCAAAAAGAGTACATGTGTAATTTATAGACCATCATACATCCATAAAGCATCTACTGGTTATAATGACTACAGCAAGAATCAAGGGTAATGCTTTATTATTATGTTACATGTCAAGAAAAGGACGCCTAAGGAACTTCTTACGACTCTTGAAAAATCCAGAGTGAAGTCTGAAGTCCTTTGACTCATTGAACTATCAAACTTAGGAGAAATTATCCTGGGGTAAAATGTCAGAGGATTACTCTCTAGATTGGATGGTAGAAAGATTAGCATCCTTAGCATCAAACACAGATCACAAACCCACGTGCAGCAGGAGCATGTGCAATAAGAGTGCTGGGTACAATAATCACATTTAAGAGATCCGCTACCTCCTGGTGTGGTGGGATAAAAGAAGAAGGCTGGGAAGAAGAAGCATGCATGTATATTGTTAATGATTTTTATATTTTACTTATTTTTTAACTTAGTCATTCATTTAAAATGTATTTATTTTTAACTTATGCAAATTTAATTAAAATTATATTTCTTAAACATGGTGATACATGCTTGTTTGTTGAAGTATTTATATTTAATTTGTCTTAAATATTTCAAAATATATCAAAAAAACAGATCCAAGACAATTGGTATAGAAACAATGAGGTGGATTAAGCAATAGTAGGGGATGAAAAAAGAAAAAATAGCTTCAAGGACTACAGTTGGTCTTTTTGAACAGACCTAAAATCATCTACTTTTCTAGGCTTTAAATATTTTATTATTTGGGGGTTTGTACCTTGAGGGCTTCACAAATGGTAGGATTTTAATAAATCAGTCTATTGAGGATAATGATAATTTTATTCAAATGTCATATGACTGAAATGCAACATAAAGAACAAACACCAACCTCAGAAAAAAGACAACACAGATAGTTTAAGAGCTTCCAGTGGGAATATATGAGACCAAATATCAGACTGGTTCTTTTGAGGAATTCCTGGAATGTGTACCTCCACTCGCCTACTGAGGTTTCAGCTTTATTGACCTTCCTCTAGTTCCTGAGTTCTCTCAGGGCCTTCATACTTGCTGTTCCTTCTTCCTGGAACACCACCACCCTTCCTGTGGTTAACTTTCATTCTGGAAATCTTCCCTGTTCTATATGGGTCTCTTTTTTTCCCCATAACTCCATATAGTTTCCCAATGCAGCTTTTTCTAGATCTTATCAAACTTTGCCAATTATCTTCTGATCCATGCCCTACAATTACTTGAGATTACTGTTTCGTGAAGCCAGGGACTGTGTCAGTCTCCATCTTTGCATTTCCACTATCTACACATCCACTGAATGCCCAACTGAGTGCCATGACTATTCAAACATCTCTCCACTTTCTGCTTCCATTTAAAGGACACACAGAATATTCCCACTGTATCCATCCCCTCGTACCAGGAAATATATAGGTATCTAAACGTGTGTATGCCTAGATCTGTACGTGTTAACATACGTGGTTGTCAGATGAAAGAGTCACTACAGAACAAATGGCCTTCTTATATTGCCTGACTAGTATACCAAGGTATGTGTTGAGTGTTGAAAGAAGCTGCTAACAATAATGCTCTACATTTTATTCCTTTAAATTCAGGCCGGGAAAACTTTTAATAAAAAGATCTGCAGTTCAAAGGATGCTGCTTAAAGCTGGGGAAGCAGATGGATGGGGAAGAATGAGTTCCGTATTTAGGACCTCTCAATACTGCTAGACTGACCCAGCTCCTTAGCAGCCATGGGAGCCTGTATATGAGACCTTACTGCTGAGGGCCTGGGGTTCCTTATCTGAAAATGATTAGATTAGATGACAAAGGCAACAACCAAGTTTATACAGCTTTTGGTTGAAAATTTTTTTCAGTCATTCCTTTTTTTTTTTTTAATTTAATTTAATTTGTTAATGTTTTTAGAGTGCAATTCCTTTCATATTACATATAAAGAGTGCAATTATTGAATACCTTTCATATTACATATAAAGAGCACAGTTTTCCAAGTTATTGATTTTACACAAAATATTTTCATACCATTTGAGTTTTTATACATGCACTTAGTATATTGATATCCAACTCCTTCTGCCATTGTTTCTATCCCCTTGCCCCTTTCCCTCCTTTCTCCCCCCAGCTCCTTTAACTCCCCTCCCCCCCTTTTTTATATTTAACATTCCTTCATTCCTCTCATCCCCCCTCCCTTGCTACTATAATTCAGTATTATCATAGCAAAGGAATCAATCCACCTTTGGTTTTCTGGGATTGGCTGACTTCACTTAGCATTATTTTCTCCAACTCCATCCATTTACCTGCAAATGCCATGATTTCATTCTCTTTTAGTGCTGAGTAGTGTTCCATTGTATATAATTTTGACATCTCATCCTAAAAGATCCCTGTGGGTTCTCATGTGTTTTAATGTCGGTTTAATACAAAACTATTATTTAGTTATATTCCATTAGCAAACCAAATCCAAGAAGTAAATTCAGGTAATTAATTCTTTTATTAAAAAAAAAAGTACTGTTGTAGTGTTGCAGACAGAGCAACTCTAATCTTAATGTGCTGTTGGATTACAGTTAGGTGCTAACTTGCCTTCAAAGAAGTCACTCCCCTGTGTTTGGATGCTGCCTAGAAGCAGTACTAGGGCCTGACATTAAAGGTCCAGGGACTGGTTGTATTTGTACAAGGAGGGGAAAATAGTCACCTGGGCAGTAAGTGTTCTGCCAGAAGGAAGGCAGTCCTTGTTGGACTCCGTTGCTTACCCACAGTGCTAGAGCTTCAGCTGTGTGCTCCACAACACAGGAGGTTTTTTTTTTTTTTTTTTTGGTTCAGGGATTGAACTCAGGGGCACTCCACCACTGGGCCACATCCCCAGCCCTTTTTTGTATTTTATTAGAGACAGGGTCTCACTGAGTTGCTAAGTGCCTCGCCATTGCTGAGGCTGGCTTTGAACTCACGATCCTCTTGCCTCAGCCTCCCAAGTGCTAGGATTACAGGCGTGCGCCACCACGCCCGGCTCAACACAGGAGTTTTAATATCATTACTACTAGAAGCTCAAAGCACTTCTTTAAACTCACAATAAAGAATAAATGATGGATATTATATTATTTCCTAAAAGCAGATTTTGATAGAAGACAGGAGTCTGGACATCAATATAAAACACTAGATATTTTTAAAGAGCACTTAAACCATAATAATAATTTTAAAAAGAATAATCATCACACCTCCATGTTGTGTTCCTATAAAAAGCTTCTTAATGAAGACATACATATGACTTATAGATCATATTTTTTTTTTTACAGGTAACTGCTTGCTAACAGCTAAAGTAAATCATCTCCCTTATGAATTTAAGGTTTTCTAGAATGTTCACTCTGGCTTCTGCTTTTGACTTTATTTTTCAAAAACTAACCATAAAATTAAAGTTTCTTTTTACAATTTCTATTTACCCTCCAGTGGAAGCACTTCTTGATTTCATCTTGCAAATTCTTTGTCAGTAATCTTTAGTGATTGAAACAGAATCAAAATTGATTATTTGAATCCTACAAGCTGCTTATGCTTGTAGTTATCACAAAACTATACTATAATCAAAATACCCCTGTCAACTGGGTGAGGAGCTGATATAAAATATCCATTTCACCTCTCTAGGGTTAGGAAAATGCATGTAGAAATGTGTGGTCACTTAAAATCATATTCACGCACACTGGAACTAACTGAAGTAAGAACTCACTATCCTCTCTCAATAGACCAAGCGGTCCTCACTTCATTGCTAGAATAAAATTCCAGAGAATTTTTTGGATTCTATTTAATGAATGAGGATATATTTTTCATGTGGTGTCATTGTTTTACTACTTCCCATGTTTATTTGGACAGATTCATAGCACTGGGTAGGAAATGTATTGGTTGGCAACTTCAGTTTTGGAAGAGAAAGTAAACACATGCTGATTAGCAAACAGTAAACTCTACTGTGTTTAATTTTGGCTTCTCTTAAAAAAAAAAAAATACAAAAAAACCACTATTTGGTGTTGTGTTCCAAGTAGGAGCATTTGTCCCTAAGTTCTTTCCTAACCCCTTACTGGAGGGTTTCCAGAATGACTCTCATTTTTTCCTTCTTCCCCTAACACCAGTGGCAAACGCCAACATTGTTTAAGAAAATACGTGTGCATATGGCACCCTCCTAGCACAGATTTGCCATCCAGTTGAACAGTAGGGCCACTAACCCACACAGACTAAACTGCAAAATTATGAACTGCACAAACATAAACAATTGCTTCCAGCCCTAATAAATTCAAGGTAAAAATCATACTTTTGAAATTCCTAGAAAGACTACTTGACTGAGAACTATCAGGTCTGAGAACCAACACTGGCAAATACGACAATAACCTACCATTTCCGACACTCTGTTTAAATCCAGTCTCTCTCATTTATCTCATGTCTGGATTAACACTGATCCTAAGTTTTCTTTCAGGCTTTAGCCATGCTTAGCCCTCTCGGCATCCCCACTCTGGAGGACCATCACAAGCATCATCACATGCTTGGAAAACCTTGACAAGCACTGCCCCTGGACACACGCGGCTGTTGCAGTATTTCTGTAATGCTCGTGTTTCAAATTAGTGTTTGACCTCTTTACTACTCAGCATCACTACTCATTATCAGTCTCCCATGATGCTTTTGGATGTGCAAAATTTTGTCCCCACTTATGAAATGGAAAAGCTGAGGTATCCAAAAGTTCAATAACTCACTGAATGGCTTGATGGTCGATGCTGTTTTTTTTTACTGACTAAATATTTATTGTGAATCTCCCAGGTTGCTTACAGTACTAGGCATACCCACGCACGTACAAGTGTTCTATTACATTCTAGGCCCTAGAGAAAAGGTGCAAAATGATCAAAGTCCTAACCTACATCAGGTTCACAAGCTAGCAAGGGGAAGAAACATTAAACCAAGAAACAAACGAACACAAAGAGTGTCGGGCCTTGTGTGGTGGTACATGCCTGCAATCCCAGTGACTTGGGAGACTGAGGCAGGGGAATCCCAAGTTCAAAGCCAGCCTCAGCAACTCAGCAAGATACTCAGCAACTCAGCAAGATACTCAGCAACTTAGCAAGACCCTGTCTCAAAATAAAAACTAAAAAGAACTGGGAATATAGCTCAGTAGTAAAGTACCTCTGGGTTCAATTCTTGATACCAAATATATATATATATATATATATATATATATATATATATATATATATATACATATATATATTTAAATGAGTGTCAAGTAGCCACAAGGCAAACTATACAGAACAGAGGAAAAGAGGGTGGGGGTATGTGGTAGATGCAATAGGAGGAGAAGGACTCTTGGGACACATGTAACTGGAGTAGACCTTGGAATGAGGTAAGGGTGTAAGGCCTATCTGCAACCACCTGAGGAAAAAGGATTCCCAGCAGCAGAGTACCTAAAGGCTAAGCTGTACTGGAGGAGTGGTGAGCAGTCAGAAGAGAGAACAGGAAGAGTGTGATCCAGGTAAAGGGGAGAAATAGGGCCACACTGTCCTGCACCTAGAAGTCACCACTGAATGTGGAAGCTACAAACATAAGTGACACTCCTCTAGCTAGTCAGACTTGGGCAAGGAGTACCACGCATGAGGCACATTAACAACTCACTGCACTAAAAGCGCATGCTTCTCTCCCCCACCACACGAAGGCTGTGTGCACAAACAGATGGAAGGGCGCAGGGACCAAATTTCATACACTCTAGGAAACATTCACATTGGCTGATCCTGTCAAATACAAAGAAGTTGCTAAACAGCATCTAGTACCTCAGAGCAACCGAAAGCATTTCCGTCTGTGAAGCCCTGCAGCTGAGGGCTCACATCCGCCTGCTCCAATCAGTTCGTTTCCAAACAAAGGTAGGAAATGGCTGCATCCTAGGATTTCATTGTGGACCCGTGAGTCAGTGCTTTGGAACTCGGTATCTTTGGGAGTGAGTGTCTGTTCACCACGTCTCTTGCCACAGGGGGAAAAAGGTACAGATAAACAGTAACACGATTTCACCCAACTGAGATATAAATCTATGGGCCCCTCCACCCTTCTCCTCAAAAATAAGTGAATGAATGAAGGAAATTCAGTTCCTGCTTTTTTTTTCCCCTTTCCCTCTCTTTTGTTTCCTAATTCCCAGCTCTCCCTGTGTCTTCTGAACAGCACAAGGTCAACTGATGGTGAAAGCACATCACAGGATAACTACTCAAAAGCACACAACCCAATTTATAATAGGAAAAGGAGCTGCCCGTGACGTTGAAGAGCCTTCGGTAACACATCCCGTTGCAACAGGTCCCGAGAAACTCAAATTAAGAAATGTGCCCTGAAGAGCAAAAGGACACAGGAAAATAGAAACTTACCTTTGAAAACTATTTATTCTTGCAGAATGGTCAGGAAGAAAATAATACATAAATTCCAGTAAGTCTTTCTGTTAAAAAATCTCCCAGCATTTGTGTACCCACAGTGTACAGAGAACCAAAGTAGAAAATAACACGTATGTATTTTATTTTCTTTGTTTTATTTCTAAATGAATAGTTTCAGAGGCATACTTAACTATTCTGTCAGGGAAACTATTTCTGTCAGGGAAAGGTACAGCAACTACTGAATAACACAGCACTCCCATTTCTGGTGAAAGTTACAGAAGGAATTACTTATTGTTTCTGATCTAATATCACAAGCCAGTTATTATCTGTGATGGAAAAGGGAAGGGAAAAAAGGTAAGGAAGCAAGCTTTAATGAGAATGAGAACAGCATACCTTAAGGTATATAAATGCCCATCTAAACATCAGATAGATTATTTCATAATGGCATCCATGTGATCCTTGTGGCATAACCACAAGAAACCTACATGATTATAAGGACAGAAGTTGAGAAACAGGATATTTCTATCTAAGAAAAGTACAAATTCTTTTCAGAATATTGGAGAAATCTGGTGTTTTCTACCCAGGCAGAATGGATTGTGAAAACAGTGAAAAATATCCTCCAGAGAGACAGAGTGAAAGAGTTTATGTGTTAAGGAGAATATTACATTTCACTTTTCCAATGTAGAAATAAACTGAGAAAAATTGAGAGGGGGTGGCAAGGATGGAGAGGAATAAGATCATAAAAAAGGAATGAGTAAAAATGTAATAATAAAGCAGGAATGCAGTTTTCACTTATATTAGCTTTTTTTCCCTCCATTAAAAATTATACCTTAAAGTTCATTACTCTTGACGATATTGCCAATTTCTCAAATAATACACTGGTCAAGTTCCAAAATCTCATTACACATATAAATTGCATGTATAAATGTCTTGTGCAGCTTATGGAAACATTTTAAATTTCCTTCAACAAAATTGGGGCTAAAGTTTGGAAAAATTCCTAGAGAGTAAAATCAATCTCTCTCTCTCTCTCTCTCTCTCTCTCTCTCTCTCTCTCTCTTTCCCTTTCTCTGTCTCCCCCTCCCTCCCTCTCAATAAGGATTATATTATCCCACAGTATATCCTGCCATATATCTTTATGCTCCAATTTCCTACCTATTTCTCTATTCAGACATGTATAATGCTTCCATTTTGAAGCATATGGCAGGGGAGCCAAAAGAATTTAAATTGCCTTCAAAATGTGCATCGCATCATAAATGGTGTGAAAAAGATCTTACTATTCAGCTCTCAACTTGGAGCATAAAGCAAAGAAGAAGCAACACAAGACTGCTTCAAACTTTGTCCAAAAACTCAACAGCTTCACTTGTTTATAGAGGTACAAAAAGTATGCGACACAGTTTATAAAACAAGAACGATATACTGTATGCAGAAGTAAAGTTAAAAGCAAAGTATGGTAACAGCCCTATCTCGTTACAAACACTTGGCAGCATGTCCAAAGTACCATGGTCAAAAACATGATACCGTCTGCGTTGTGCTTCTGCCAGAAAGCACTCCCTAAGTCCAAGTCTCTTTAGCCATCATCACCACCTCATTTGGCAATCTCTCCCAAGCCTCAGTTCATCTACTCAAAATTACTCCACAGAAACAGAAAGCAGACAAACTCTCTAGCTTTGTAGGCTGCAAGTATCACAATAAAGTAGCACTGGCCAAGTGACAGTGTAAGATGCAGCTCTAGGTTAGAAAGCCAGGAACAACTATACTCCATCTGCAAAGCTTATTTGTGTGTCAGGTTGAGCGTGGGTGTCTTGCCATGGGTAACTCAGGGCTTCCTCTCTATTCTCACAGCAATTCTAAAGGATCTTTCTGAATCAGCAGCAGCTGACCAAGAAGACACATGGTAAGAATACACTTTGACACCAATTACATTTTAGGCAAAGGAGAGGCAAAGTTACTGAGCAATTACCTGCCATATAACTATTTCAGAGCTGGGCTTTAGAATAATTTCTGAACCTCAAAGATGACATCCCCAGCTACACTTGCATAGAATACGAGGCCAATATCAAGGCTAGGCAAATAGGAGAATATGCATCAAGCCTTTGGTAGTAAGTAGATAAACAGGACATATCAATATTGATACCTATATGTACATGTAGCATTTATAACTAAAATATGGCAACGAGTAATACAAAAGTATAAATATGGGATCGAAAAGGTAAGTGATAGAAAAGAACCAGCTGCATGACTTATGAATTTTCGTTGGACAAGTAAGCAGTGGCTTCTGAATTTTTCTTCAATATACTTTTCTCCAAGGTAGCATATTACATAATTCAAAAACACAGCTACTCTGATCTTAAGTTTACAGCTTGCCATATTTCCTAGAAAATAAACAATCATTAACAACAAATCTCATAGTTGTTTTCCCCCCTCTCTTCTCGTCAAAAAACCTTACACTTTGAAATGTAGATACATAAGCCACTTTTGGATCAGGGCCCACAAACATATGTTTCCAAAGGAATAATATGTACAGGTTAGTCTGGTGTGTACCAGATGTAAGAAAAATCAAATTCAAAAACAAAAATATCAGTATTCAACAGAGAAATACATTTTTAATTAAATCCCCTTCTTCCTCTCCTTATAGATTCAGAATCTGAGAAAACCAATCACAAGTGTAACTTTTTAACATTTTTCCTGGAAAAAAAATCTCAATTTTACTCATGACTCTAAATTCTTTATACACAAGATCACAAAGATAAGATGGTCATTTATAAACTGGCCTGAGTGGGCCTCCTACCATATGCTTGTATTCAACCAAAAGAATTTGTATGAAAAGGCCAGAAAATTCCAAACATAGAACTTATGAGGCAAACCAGTTAGAACAAGGCTACAAAGCCCGCGTCTGTATCAGACTTCTAATATGTGAAACCTCTATTGTCAAAAACCTTAAAATTCTCTGTAATCATAACTAGCAAGGCATAATTTAGTTGAGCATTCTGAATACAAAATGAGCTTATTATCTACACATTGAAATAATTTATGTATTCTTTTCTCAGATACAGGGACATGCATGAGAGTATTAAAAACAAACTACAAAAATACCTATACTCTAGAAGTTTGAAGAGTCCAAAGTTTGAGATGCATGTCTACCTTTTCTAGTGCATTCCTACAAGAATTCAGTCAGACTTACAAAAGTTATCCAGAGAGGTCCAATAGGAAGAAATACACTGGAGAATTGGCTCACCTTTGTCTAACCTGTCCAGGGCATCATGATCTCTCCCCTGGTTCTATACATCAGAGATGTCACTGTAGTGAAAGCCAAGTTTTAATTTAGAATTTAATAAAAATTGATTAAGCATCACAGAGCACAAACAAAGCTGCTCCATAAATCTTTCAGCCCTTTTTGTGCAAGGAAGAAAGCAAGCACTGTCTGCTGAAGCAGATGACAGATGCTGGCTTAAAGATAAGTATTATTTATACTTCTGTACCAGATTTCTTCTTATGCATATCTTATCATGCATGGGTATATGATCAACAAAGCAATTATTTTATATCAGTCAAAGACGTTCAAATGTACTCTGGCTCCATGGGAATGCTTTAAAGAGTTCAGGCCTAGGGTTCAATTAAACCAAGATGGAGAGAAAAGAAAGTTTTGAAAGAAAAACAAATATTGAAATGGTTCTTATTTGAAATGTACTTTCGCACACAGGCTAATGAATATATATGCACTGAAAATAACTTTGTTCTGAACATATGCCTATGCATTTTAAATAAATGATGCATGTTTGAAAGATAAGAGGGTTTACCAAATCTAAACACATCAAGATACATCTATATTAAACTGCAGTTATTTGTACAGTATGTCGGTTAGGAGACAGCACCTTGAAAGGGATCCAACAGTTATGTAAAGAGATAGCTGATTTAACCAATCTGTGAATATTTCAGTCATCAAGACTATAGTTTAAAATTTTAAATCTCATTCTTTCCCTCCTTAGAGGTACACAATCTATGAAAACCAATCACTTGAATTTCCAAAGGGTCTTTTAAAAAAAAAACACAAAACAAAACTTCTAGCATGTAAAGTGAGGAAAAGATAGCCAATGATTGAAAAGGAAAGTAAAAGCAACTTATATTACCTTTCCAGAAATATAATATTTTGCATTATAAGGTTCTTTAAAGTGGAGAATGTGGCAATCTGGCTGTGATTCCAAAACAAATATGAATCAGTAATAGAAACCACCAGGTGGGGAGGGCCACACTCACTGTTGTCTTGACCCTCCTCCTCTACCCCAGCTGCTATGCCTTCTAGAATGGGAGGCAGTTTGGGAGTGTGTCTTGGTTTTTTGTTTTGTTTTGTTTTATGAGGAAATACAAACTAAAGAAAAAAACAAATCTTTAAGCCTAGCCAGAAAATCAACCTACGGTTAAATTTATCTAATTAGGTTTAAAACAAAAACTGTGCTCATCCATTTCTTTTATATACTCTCTTGTCCTTCACATCCCTTAGCATTTTTCTTTGTAAAAGTTCTTTCAGAGAAATGCCAGCCTCCTCTCATTCTAAAAGGCAGAGATGTTCCACCACTCCAAGGCCAGGAAGCCCCCAGCAGGGAGGCTTGGAGAGGGCCTAATGCCGCTGGGTAAGTCCAGGCAAGAGTCCCTGCTGCTGGAGGACTTCCTGCACAGGGACAGAAGAGGCTCAGCCAGCTGCACACACACACCAATGCTCTGAAATGGCACTGGTAGCAAAATTAAACTGTCTGGTTTCTTGGAAATTACTGTATAGCTATCTCTTGAGAATTAGCAATGCACTAAAATAGGATACACAAATCAGTACTTTTATGTTGTAATACTAATCTATCACATGCAATAATTTATCTTTCCTGAATTATATATGAAAGCACATCCATAAGAGTGCAGCAATTATGAGCAAATATTTTCAGGAATTGCTTTTGTGTGTGTCTCTTAAGCATGCAACTCCACATGGAAGCACTCAACAAAATAATTGCTTAAAAATATTCAGGATTCTCTTTCCTATTTAAATAATTCTCCTTATTATATAAAAACTCAGGTTGCTCAACATAAGCATGTGAAGTTTGTAAAGGAAATGGTAGATAAGAATGGTTTTTAAATCATCTTATAATAGAAAACAAAGTTAAAATATATACCACATACTAATGTAGTCGGATATATTGCAGTCACTAATATATTTTGAATCAGCTGATTTAAATGAGCGAAGTTCAAATGGAATGGAACTCATCCACATATTTTCTCATTCAAGGGAGAAAGGATTCTATTTCTTCTGAGTTAATGGAGATGGCTATGGTGAGTTTTACAGATAACTTTCATTTCCAGTATCCACAGATTTCCACCACCACAAAATAAAATAAACCCTCAGTATTCTTCGCAGCATACCAAAGTTCACATCATGCCCATTTCCAATACTAATTGGCTGTTTGGCCGTGGACATACAACTTGACTTCTCTGAGTTTGAATTTGTAGATCTGTTTAAACAAGGAAAACAGGCTTAAAAGTTTGACACAAATGACATGTCATTAAAGCATTTAGCAAAATGCCTAGAACATAGTAAGTGCCCCAAAAAACAGTAAATACTACTCCTGTTGTTCTTGCTGCTGCAATTGTCATTATTACATAGTACTTTTATGATAAAATGCTCTAGCTATAAACATCCTAGCATGTGTCTAATTTCTCTCCTTTTGGATCCCACGATATTGAGTGGTCCTGATTCTGCTCCAATTTATCAGACTTCTTTCTCACATTCTCCTGTAACTCCAATTCTCCTGCCACTTCCTTAAGTCAGCATTCCCCAAAGCTGTACCCTTTGCTCTTTTACTCCCCCTCTGCAATTTCAAACAAACTTTGGCTTCAAAGGTTGGGGATAACAACAAAGCTTAGTCCAGATTGTATTTTCATTTGCCTGCTATACACCACCATTTGGAATGTCCCCACATAAGCAAAATAAAAATATGAAAAAATAAATAAAACTAAACAACTCACCTCCAAATGCAGTGGTTCCCACTATCTCAGTTAAAAAAATTAACATTTACCTGGATGACTAATTAGAAGTCTCAGAATCATCCCTAATTCTTCCTCCCTGCAGCCATAATAAGCCCTCCCCTTTCTATTCCTAACAATGCAGACTTGCCCATATCCTTGCTTCTCCTGACTTTCACAGTAGCCTTAGTCAGCTTAGTTATGTTCAACAAATATAAACCCTTACAATGGGCCAAGCACTTTACACTGTGCATGCAAAACAGATCAAAACTGAACAACCTGGAAAAACCCACACTCCTTCTCTCAAGGTCCTTCAAGTCAAGGAGTGGGGGAGATGTGTAAACACATCATTATCCTCTGATGTTACACCAGCAATAATAGTTACACATAAATTGTAGAGGAGGGAGTGATTATTCCAGTTCAGGAATGACTTTACTGTGGCTATCTGTCCAGAGGAATGTTGAAGGATGGACAGGAGGTTGGCAGTGCGCAAAGAGAGGGAAAGGTGTCCCAGAAGAGAGGTATAGCATGGCTGGACCTCCAACTCTAAGCTCTCTGATTAACTTTAATGAATGTGTTTGAAATTTTTGCTTGTCCAAGCTGGGCGTGGTGGTACACACCTGTAATCTCAGCGGCTTAGGAGGCTGAGGCAGGTAAAAGCCAGCCTCGGTAAAAGCAAGGTGCTAAGCAACTCAGTGAAACCCTAACTCTAAATAAAATATAAAATAGGGCTGGGGGTGTGGCTCAGTGGCCGAGTGCCCCTGAGTTCAATCCCTGGTACCCAAAGGAAAAAATATATTTTTGCTTGTCCATAACCCTGACCAAATTATGATACTTCCCCCTTTTCCGTAAGACCTTCAAAGGCTTTCCATTGTCTCTAGAAAAAAAATCCACATACTCAACACGTGGGGCAGCAGTTCCTACTAGTCTCCAAGTCTTTGGGGTCCAGCCACCATACCTCAAAATCTGTCTTCCCACCACCAAAATGCTGCTCTGCCTGTCACCTATCAAATCCCATGTACCCTGTGTTAGCAACATTCAATTCCACTCTGCTGAAGCCCTCCCTAAGAGGCATATGATCCCTTCCTCCTCTGAGGTTTCTCTCCCTTTGTTGATACCTGCATTCCACACACCTCACACTTGGGTCATAGAGTGAATACCCACGTTCATCATGTCATTTTAGAAAATCTTTTGCACAAACTAGAAATTTCAATGAATAATTTAAAATTACTTCACCCCAAGTAAATAAATAAATAAATAAATAAATAAATAAATAAATAAATAAATAAAATACCCTACATTAAATTCTATGTGGGGTAAGTCCTAAAGTCCTGACAGTCTTAAAGGGCTAGAGTGAAACAGGCAGGTACAAGGATGGTTCCTATAAAGCCACTGAAATCATACTGCTCTGGATTCAATGTTGTATGCCTCACACCCAATTCATATGGTGAAGTCCCAAACCCAATCTTGACTGTACTGTGAGACAGCCTTCGTGGGGGTGATAAAGATTAAGTGAGTTCAAAAGTGTGGGGCTCTGATACAACAAGTTTTCATGTCCTTGCAATAAGAGATACCAGTGAGCTTGATTTTTCTTTGCCATATGAGCACAAAGTGAAATGGTAGCCATCCACAAACCAAGAAGAGAACCTCACCAGAACTCAACTGGGTCAATGTCCTGCTCTCAGGCTTCTAGGCTCTAGAACTGTGAGAAAATAAATTTCGGTTGTTTAAGTCATTCAGTCCATGGTACTCTGCTATGGCAATGCAAGCTAACTAAGGCAAATATCCTAGTCAAAAGAACTTAAATAGTCCACAATGATGTGGGAAGACTGATTTTTAAAAGCTCTGGTGTGGTGCTAAGTACATATAACTTTACAAACAGACTAATTAATGTCCTACTACCTAACAGCACCATCGCCTTTTTTCTTTTTTTTTTTTTTTTTTAATTCTTCTTTTGGGTACTGGGGGATTGAACTTAGGGGCATTCAACCACTGGGCCACATCCCCAGCCCTATTTTGTATTTTATTTAGAGACAGAGTCTCACTGAGTTGCTTAGCACCTCGTCATTGCTGAGGCTGGCTTTGAACTAATGATCCTCCTGCCTCAGCCTCCTGAGCTACTGGGATTACAGGCGTGCACCACTGCGCCCGGCTAGCATCATCACCTTTTAACAGACAGATGCAAATAAAGTTTGAAGGCCTTCTATCAGCTGTCCAATAAATTAGGGTGAGTCAGTGAGTATACCCAGATTAGGATTCTAAGGTTCTGGCTTTCAAAACGCTGTCCAGGAAAAGAAGCCTATTCCACTTCCAACAGGAAAATGTGCCAGTCACACAGCCCGAGGGGCAAGTCTTTGCACTGTCTCATGCCCAGGTCATCTGAAACCCAGGTCATCTGAAACGGCATGGGTACTGCTGCATGGCAACATGGCAACCCAGTAACTTATGGTTGCCTCCATCACCGACTGCTGGGTAACTTCAACAAGTTATATAATTTCAGTAGATGTCAGCTTCCTCTTCTGTAAAAGCATTTTAATACTTACCTTGTAGGATTATTGTGAAGATCAGAAATAAAATACAGAAGTACACGGCCCAATGCCTGGCATACAGTCAAAACTCAGTAATTAGTAGGTACTGTGCATGCTTCAATGTCACCTCATTAACAGTTTCACTCCTACCTAAACTAAAAACAGGATCCGGGTGGTTGTGAATTTTTTTTTTTTTTTTTAATCTGCAGTGAATATGTGCCTATTTGTTTGTTTGGGTGTTGTCTCAAAATTTCTATTACTTTCTTGTGGTAATAACACATTAATTTTCTTCTGGGGAGCCACTCTTCCACTTTCTAACATCATGTAGTTAGGGTTCCTTGAGCTCATCCTCTAGCTCCAAAAACGGGGCAGGGGAGTTGGTCACCGCCAATGGGAATGCATTAATCCAGGGACAGGTTCAAGAATTGCCCAGGGAGAGCCAGCCCAGGCATTTGGGCTTGAACTACTGACAAAGAGAACAATTCCGCCCCCACTGGGGTTGCTCTGCTAATAGAATGTAATTGTGGAACTCATCACTGTGGAAGGAGCACCTATCAGTCTAAGAGGTAGGTAACAAAGAGGAGAACATAGAAAGAGATCCAGAGAAGCATTCCTAATTACATAATACAATATCTGAGTCAAGCTATACCTGAAGGTAAACTGGACTTTTAAATTACATCAGCTTGTAATTTCCCTTTCTCAGTTCACTGGGCTTCATCTCAGTTTCTGCCACCTGGAATTAATATACGACCCAAAGGCCAGCAAGATTTTGATACTTTTCAATGGTCAAAATGACCCCTGAAATAAACAAAAAGAAGTTAGGAAAGTTAAACAAAGCTGCATTTTTCAAGAAACTTCAATGGATTGTTTTAAATGTTTGTTAAATTAATGGGTAAAACTATGGGGGTGTCCATATTAGTGTAAATACTCCTTGAGGCATTGTTCCTAAGATTTTAATAATATTTTGGTAAATAGATCCTGGAATCTAAGGCATGCACAAAACTGGGTTTTCAGTGACATCAGGACATGACCATAAGATAATTTGTACATCTCAGTGAATTATGGCATTAATGACAATAAGATATATTTTGTTAGACACTTATGTATGGCAAATAAATGTTTCAAATTTAAGATTTTTAGTAAAAAATGGGGGGTAGTTATTATTATCCCTATTTTACTGATAAGAAAACTAAGTCTTAAACTCCAAATTAAAATAGTTAAATTGTGGAACTGAAATGAAACCTCAGATCTAATTTCTTGATTTTCTTAAGTATCGTCAAAAATGGCATTACCCAGAAATTTCATATGTTTATAAGATCCTCCCATTTTGCATTCTTACAACATCATGGGCCTTTTCATAAAACCACTGGCCACTATTGTTCGTTCTGCATCTAGTTTCTGTGTGATCCTCTGGTCGGAGATGTTTTTCTCACACTGGCCTATAAGCTGCCTCAGTGGACAACTATCACTGTGTGGGTATACCGTTGGCATTGTCTGGCAATAATAAGTGCTCCCTAAGTATTGAGGGGAAAAATATAGAGACAAAGCAAGGAAGGGGCGAGAGGAGAATGAGGAAAGGAATGAGGAAGGTGGGAGGAGGCAGAAAAGGAAGGAAAGAAGGGAGGAAAGGGAGAAGGTCATTCCACAACCCCTTCACCTCTCCTAAGCACTTTCTTGGGATAAATGAGGGTCTAGCAATACAGTGGTAATGCTGTCCTCACACGATGCATAAGTACAATAATTCCTGAACCATGAAGGAATATAAAGAATAGGAAAAGTCTTGTGGATATCTGTACTGACAAAACCGTAGCCAGTAAACACAAACATGTTAAAATGTTTCATTCATAAATATATAGATCAATCAATCAGTACCTGTGTTATCTATTTCCTTTATGATGACAATATTGTTCTCTGATGGGCAATACTGTCCCCAGGTTGCTAATGTCACAAACCTTTTAAGCATGAGAGAGCAACTGCATCATATTTCAAATATGATTTCTTGGAAGGAAAGATCAAAGACAGAATGAACCATCTGCTCCACAGGAAGAAAGGTGTGTAGAACCTTAGTTTTTTTCCATGAAAACTCTCCATCGTATACCAAGATAAATAGCACATACCTATCACCAAAGCCCCACAGTGACACTCTTACTACCACAATCTAATCGCCCATGGGAGCCCTGAAGCACCACCATAGAACTTGGGTGTCCAATTGCCACTGTCATAGCTATCTATAGAAAAGAGAGTATGCCTCAGGCAAATTCCAGTATGAAGCAAGAATGAACATGCCAAATCCATTGCTGGGAATACAGCATACAGAACGTTTTTATCAAACTGTGTAACCCCATCCATTATATTTTAACCATGTGGCAAAAGGAATAAAAGTTATTAAGGTATCACCTTTTCTAATAAAAGACAACCAGATAAGCCCACTGAGAAGTTTGCTTTCTCCAAAGGAGTTGGTTTCCCTAGACTTACGGCAAGTTAAAAGTTTGTTTTTTGTTTTTTGGAAAGGAATGTGCATGAATACATATCATAATAAATAAGTATTAAATGCTCATTGCTTTTCAGAACTTCTTTTAAGTGACGTCTCTTTCCAAGGTATGGGTAGGATGCACTATCTGGCATTTTACATAATTAAAGATTATAGCATTTTGGTTAAAACAACAAACTAGAAACTTCAAGGAAAACCAGTCCACTGGCATTCCTTTGAAACATACATATAAAGGGCTTTACAGTGTTTTTCCTTGCCTTTGGGTGTTCATTGTGCAAGAGAGGAATTCCGGGTGCAGTAATTGAATGAGGAATTAGAACTTTCCCTCCAAGGTTTTATCTAATTGCATACCAACACATAACGAAGGACATGATATATGTACAGTAGTTAAAGAGTTAATCTTTAGCAACTCTACTAAAAAATCCTAATGGCAGACTGCCCATCATTCTTTTAGACAGAGCTTGTCAGAAAAACTAGGGCAGCTTGTCCAGCTCAGCAGTCAACTGATTACTAGTGAACTCAATGGGGCTCCCAGCCAACCCCTGAGATTGCTGCCAGCCCCTTGGGTATTCAGAGGCCAAGTTCCAATGTGGTTTACTTTGCCAGAATCACATGATGTCAGTGCTATTTTCTCCTGACCAGAATAACCAGTCATTCAGGTTACTGTGAGTGGTATCAGTGAGCCAGGCAGGCACTTCACTGGTAGAGGTCACACACACTGAGGTGCTGCTCCTTCTCACCACGGCCAGAGGCCAGGGGCCTCCTGCAGTAGGCCAGCTAATCCTAGTGTGTCAGTTCCAGAAACCCCAATTCTGCATCCAATGACCAGGAATTACACAGGCTCACAGCACAAGCTACACTTAGAGAACAAAACAAACAGGTCCAACTTTAGTAAATAACCAGCTGGGTAGGAAAACAACAGAAAATGGGCCTTGGCTTTCACTTACATTACACTACTTGAGGTTTAACAAGCAAGTCATGCAAATTCTGTAGGATTTAGTCACCTTCATCAACATATGCCCACATTCTTTGCATGGTAGGGAGACATTAATTAGTTTTCACTTCCATTAAGAGATTTTTCAGTTGCTACAAGATTTGCAAAGGACCTACATTCAGGGAGTAACTGGTTTTTGAAACTTCAGTTACCCTTATCTCTCAACAAGAGAAACTATTCCACTTCCTAAAACACAATGCAGAGGATTAAAAACAAGACCCGTTTGTGTGTGTGTGTGTGTGTGTGTGTGTGTGTGTGTGTGTGGTTTAAACTTTCTTCCTCTAGGAGAAAATATAAGCATCAGGAACAGCAAGGGGGCTCATGCAGCCAAGGGATTTCACTGTCAAATTCTTGAACATATTGCCCAATATTGCAAAATACTTGAAATATTTCTAATTTTCCTCTTTATCACTACTTCTTACAACACTTTGGCATTTATTTATATGAATTCACTTTAATTCACTTTTGAAGAGATTAAACCTTAAAAATAAATATAACATTTTAAAATATTATAGATTTTCTATTTTGTCATTATATTTACAGATTTTTTATGCTTTCTTTTTTTCTATCAGTAAATAAAGCAGTAAAGGCATAACTGCTGAGAAAGAATATGTAGTAATGTGTGACTTACGATTTTCAAACATTTATATTTTTAAAAGAAAACAGAAACTGCTTCAGTTATAATACACAAAAGAAAAATAAAGATTTGATAATTCCCATAGCTGTACTATTAGCACTAAAGACAATACATGCTTGATGGATAATAGAGTGAATGAATTCTGTTATTTACTATCACATACATCCTTAGTTAAATATTACTGTGGGGAAGCTTCTAAGCAAAGTGACTGAGAACCAGATCATAAGAACAAGGTGTCTTAAGATCTACTGATGTAGCTTTACCTGTTGCTCTATCATAGCTTTGTGGTAGGAGAAAAAAATGCCTTTCCATCTAATTGCAACAAGAGATTGCATCTCTGATAATCACCTGTGTTAAATTCAGGTAACTTCTACAAGAAGTCGAGGAATCTGTCCAGTCAGAAAAGACTGGTGATGGATGCATAGAAGGTAGGAGCCAACCAAAAAATAAATGAGAAAAAGAAGGAAGGGAAGGTATGCTGGTATCTAGGAAGGAAGACAAATATGGTTATTTTTATATCAATGCCTCATAATTTTTATTCATTCCATCTGTGAAAAAGTTTAAACAGATTTGCAACAACTTCAAAGCCACTGTTATCACCAGTTATTCAATCAAATCAGGTGCTATAGTTTGCTGTCTCTGAATGTGATAGCTCATCTTTGACTATTCAACTTGTCTTTTGTCCTGGTCTTTTATTTCCTTCTCAGAAGCATCGTATCTTACCTCTAGCATAACATCTTTAATGAACTAACAAATGTTTGAAAGAAAGAAGCTTGCTAGATACAAGTTCTTTGGTGTAAAGGGACTAAGCAGTCGTCACCAATTAGATTATAGCTGGATAATTTGACAGTCCTCCAGGTGATTGTTCCAAGGAAGGCTGGAAATGTGCAGAGACTGAACAGCCTGTGTGTGTGTGCGTGTGTGTGAGTATGTGTGTGTGTTTTTAACTAGGATTAAACAGCCTAAAAACACCCCAGAAGGAAAAAAGCAAGGGAGAGTTTGATTCTTTGACAGTAAAGAAATAATGCACAAATAAAGTGCTTTAAGCCAAGTTGTCTGACATTCTCTTTTAAGAATCAGTAATATCCTAGGAGATACCTCTAAATACCTTTGAGAAATACAGCCAACACAAATCTCTCAAGCCAGCACTCAAGGCTCTCCATGAGGTGATCTCAGTCTATCTTCCACGTGTGGCCTCCTGTCCAGGCCCACCTCCCACCTGTGAGTTCTGTCGTCCAGCCACCCTGGGTAACTTCTCATGCGTTTTCCAGTCCTTTGACTTCTGCTCATGCTGTTCCCCTCACACTTGATAAAATCCATCTTTTGAAACACTACATCTTCATATGATGCTTCCTCCTCCCCCAGCACCAGATGTGAGCCCCTCCGCTGCATCTCAGAAACTCCCCATTTACCCTCCTCTTAAGAACTGAGCTGCTGTGGCCTTGAATTACTTACTGATCTTATCCCCTCCACCAGACATAAGCACATAAGCATGGAGACGTGTGTCTTCCGGGACTTGCACTCAATAATCATTTGCTGATTTGAAGTGAACTGATGAGGCTAATTTATTTTACAGTACTCCAGTGCATTGGTTCTCTAATAGCCGCTCCAAGGCCCTTCACTGATCCAAAACCTCATCTGCTATAATATTAGTGTTTATAATAACACACAGGTTCCTGAGATAAATAATTTAATTATCCAATGCTTATTAATGACTCACCAAAAGCAGAACAATTTACCTGTTCATTTGAATAAGTTTGGGTTTTTTTAATGTTGTTTGGTTGTGTGTCTCTGTGTGTGTGTGTGTGTGTGTGTGTGTGTGTGTGTGTGTGTTTGTGAGCATGCAATACATGTAGATGCGTGTTAATAAGCAGGGGCCACAGGGCTAAGCAGTAACAGTGAACTTCGGACAAACATTTACGCTACAAGCCACGAAGCATTAGCTTATGAAAGTACCAACTTCCAAATTTCAATGTGGAATAAACTTGGATGAACCAGGAGGAGCCAACACTTTGACACTCTTTGTTCTGAAGCTGAGGAAAATGCTGCTGAATTTATTAAATATTTTGCTTCTAAGGGATTAACAACATTTCTTTCATGGGGCTAAAATCAATGATGTTGAGCATCTGACATTACCTTGTTTTACAATCCTTACAAAATGGGTGGCCAGTGACTCAGGGCTTGATAAACTTTATATTATCCAAGCATGATATAAAAGTCCAAAGCATGCTGATGGCCAGATATGAGCTGGTAAGAATCAGATCAAATGTAATCAATATGAACATGTTACATGTGTAAAATGCTCCACAAGTGGTGACAGATTAACCCTCCTAACATCCTTTAAGAAGATAAAAAAAAAATTATGAGTCACTTTTATCAATGGCACAGTTGGAGTCTGGAAAGTTTCAGACTTTCACACGGTCACCACCAATTACCTGCAAATGATCCTGCTCACTGATGGGTCTTGGTGCGTTCTGTGGACACTTGCTTGACTGTCATATGTGAAAAGCAATCAGATAAGGGCCTGAGTGCCCTTCCAAAACATGAAGTTCAACTCTGTCCTAGTTATCACCAGATTCCACGGGCCCTTTGTTTCTCCCTCCCCAGTTATGCTCCTGTGGTATTAGTGAGGCACACAGATTCTGGAACCAAAGCACCTAGCTTCAGTCCACCACATAGCAGTGATGCACTCCTGAAAAGTCCCCTTACTTCTCCCTCATATATGAAATGAAGCTAATGATGGGATGTGCCCAGTTAGGGCTGCTGTGAGGGTGAAATCAAACATTCTACACAACTTGTGTTTTACCAAAAAATATTCATTTTGGCCTACTTTTCCCAAAGGCCTCTCCCTCCAAAGATATTCACATGTAAAACCAAAAAAGCACTCATCAGATTCCAGAGAGGTTGAATTTGAGGGTGAGGGAGGTCTTGCTGCATTTTTGCCTTAATAATCTCAGTTTTTGTCTTTCAACCCATACCAAAGTGCAGTTACAAGGGGGAAAAGTGTGGTCAGAAAAAAAAAAAAAAGTTGATTAACCACATACTTACCCTGCACATTTAAAAATACATTTCCCAAGACATTTTAACTGAACAAGTTCTCCTACCTAAAAAGAACACTTCTCTTTGGCCTAATTTCATTGCTATAGATACATAAGAAAACATATAAGGACAACATGATAGAAGATAATCAGGAAGGAGAGAGAGATTAATAAAAAGATACAGAGAGGGAAAAGGGGCGAAATACAATATTCATATTCCTGCTTCCAAACCACTAACTTCCAGAAGGAAAGTGAATATGCCAGACCATTAAAATGTTTCAGAAACACTAGCCTGTTTGGCAGTCACAGTCACAGAACCATGAGAATCACAGTTACTTAATCACCATGAGCTCATAAAACTGGCCCTAAGGTGACAAGACCAATTGGGTGAGAAGGGTGAGAGGGACCTGAGCATGGAGCGATCCGCTCCAACAGCACACAGTTCCAGAGGCCCTCTGCAAACCTGGGGAGGCGCACAGCATCCTCAGGCTGTCTACCTCCTGGCTCCAGTATCTCCGGTACTAAGCTTCCACAGCTGAGTTTACCTTGCCTTTGTCACTACCTCAGTATTGAGGAGATTCTGCTCTGCCCCCACAGTGAGACAGTTGAGAGTCAAGCTCGTTTGATGTGGCCTAGAAGCAGGAGTACCTGGAGGAACGGCCTACCTAGTACGTAAGACTCCTTTATCTTCCCCACAACACACACGCTGTGTATCAAACCTAGGGCCTCACACATTCCAGGCAGGTGCTCTATCACTGGGCCACATACATCTCCAGCCCAAGACTCCTTTCCTTCATCAGGTAGTACCATCAAACAGTTTGACACCAAAGGCCCTAAAGCCAGATTGCCCTTGTTGTAAATCTGACTTTGACACTGACTAATTAAGTGTTTGGCTTTGGGCAAGTCAGTTAACACAGAGCCTCAGGTTCCACACCTGTAAAATGAGAGCATAAGTACAATGCTACTGTGAATTTTAAATGAGATGATACACATACAAAACTGAACAGGGTGCAGTTGTGCCTTATTCCAGCTACAGAATAGTGGCAAAAGGATATGGGAGATGGGAAGTTGCTCTTCTACAAGATGGATGTTAGGCTGTGAATGCCCAAAACGTACAAAAACCAGCATCCTTAGGTGCCTAGTTCAGTGCTCAACAAACAAGGAAGAAAAATCTCAAAGATCTTTCAACAATAAAGAGATAATTCTGGGCATGAGGTCAACAATGCACCTTTGTCTTTGAGTTTATTAATACAAATAGGCAGAATGATTTGTTATAGTACTGAAGAAAGATGGGATTTTTTTTTTCCAACAAGATGGTTATCTTAGAGCATTATATCAGTCTCTCCTATAATTAGATTTTGTATAAATAATGCAATTTACTAAACTGTCTGAACTGTGTGGGCTTCCCCCCACCCCATTTATGTTTTTAGTGGCTGTGGCTATTGTTGTTTTCAAGCATCTTGAGTGTTCTTTTATGGACATAGTACACATAAAAGAAGCTCTTTGATGACTCATTTTAGAATATGAATTCAATGGAAGCAAAGGTACCGCTTATCATCACCAAGAACATTCATTCAGATCTACTACAGTTTTATAACTGCTCTGATCTAACAGGGCAATTTATTCCAACATGCAATTTAACCAACAGGCTGTTTAACCTCGGATGCTTATTAGTAAAGGAACAATGCTTTCAGGATTATTCTGAATAATTCAGCCCTTCCAGTCAAAGAACTCTGCTGGTGCGTGCGAACAGCGTGTTGTCTAAGTAGCTGAGGGTACCTGTACACATCTGGAGTACGCAGCCCAGTGCTACCTTTTAGGCCTGCTGTCCTGGCCAGGACTTCTACCATGGGGCAAGAAGGTGGCATAAAACTAGACCATAAACTTCTTGGACAAAGACAGATAAGGTCTTACTACTATATCCCCAGTGAATTCTCTTTCTGCTGCTCCTGCCAGCAATACATTTTTTAGTTTGCTCCTGGATGTCTTACAGTAGAAGCCATTCCAAACAAGACTGTGCTGAACGTTCAGTAGGAACTAAGAAACTGCTCTTCAACTATTTGTTTTTCTATTGTAGCCTCATTTTTGAACTACTTAAAAAAAAAAAAAAAAAGTTTTAGACCTTGTCTTCAAAACTCAAATTAGTAAGGACGTCATTTTATTTCAAGCATGTTGCATGAAAACATCATAAAAATAAAATACATAAACACACACATTTATGTGCACATACCCACAAATACACACACTTGTCAATTTGAAATTGAGCCCTAGAACTAACTATGTAGTCCATGGGTCTAGTCACCAAGACTTCTTTCTATAATCTGTCTTCATTTGGAGGCTCAAGTAGTATACTAGTGTCTCCTCAAACCATGTTCTAAGGTCCATGAAATATTAATAACACTTCTATAAGAGGGCAGGGGTCTTGCCTAATAAAATATGTAATTTTGGCAATGAATGTGAATCACAGGCATGCAGGGCTACAGAGAACTCTTAGGTATTGAGTAATCTGACACTCATTCAACATCCACATCTCAGAATGGATTTGTTGTCTCTTCTCTACTGATTGTTACATACAAGGCACCTGAAGTGATACCATTGTCTCATTGTTTAAAAAAAAAAAGGAGTACTGAAAGAAAAGTCAATTTCTTATGATGGCAATGGAAATATGGAGAAAATGAGAGGTTTAAGGAAGTAATGGTTCTTGGACAAATACAGATGCTGGGAAAGAAAATTATATTACAAAGAGCTATAAATTTGGCAATTCATATTCACCCCTGGAAAAATCTCTCTAAATGTCAAGGTCTAAGTTGATCTAAGTTCCTAGGCACTGTGCAAATAAACTGGGCTTGACTGAGTATACTTGGGCAAGTTCCTGTGATTAACTCTTCCATCTAATGGAGGAGGAAGTTCTCCCAAAAGTGAGGACCCGTGGGCTCTGGCTCTGGAAAGAAGAGGAATACTGTGCTACATGAAGGTTGGCAGGATCTTCTGTCAAAAAGGTATTGGTGAAAACTAGATATTCCGGCTGAGTGGGACTGAGTTTGAGAAGCAGGCTCCAACGAGGCCTGTAGACAGAGTCACATGTCATGAGCTTGGCTGCTGCACAAAAACCTCCCAGGGCTCCGGAGGGAGCACTCCCATTAGGAAGAGAACTGCTGGGTCCTGAGAAAACCAATGCAGCACTGGGTAGAAGAACAGGCAGGGAGGAGCCAAGGTGCATTGTGATAAGGGAGGCCAGTGGACTTCAGAGATATGGATCTACTTTCTTTCCAGTCAGTAAAAACTGAAGGCCAGTGGAGCTCTGAGAAAGGCCTCAGGTCTCCTCAAGCACATTCCCCAGAAGGGTTCAGCATCTGTGCAGACGCATCCAGGGCTGATCTGAATGCTGAAGGCAAATCACCAAGACATCCAAGCACTGTGTCCGGTCTTCCAAAACAAAAGTGCTTCTATGTAAAATCATGTGAGTGTCCTTTATTGTGTGATATTTAGTTTATGGAGCTCCTGTAAAACCCATTTGTCACTCTCTAAAGATTTATTTTTGGGGGGCTCCTGGGAGGATTGTCTAACTTTGCCCCAAACTCCCTAAATCTTACTGTACTTCAACTAATAGGGCATTTTCTGTCCTCTAAGTTTTGACTTCCAGTAGAAAAGACAGCCATTTGAAAAGTCCCTTCATGTAGCTATAAGCCATCAACCCTTTCTGGCTATAGAACTAAGGCAACATGTAGGTGTGTTAGTTGGACACATGTAGCACCAAGACTGCAGCCATTGTACACCTAGAGTGACAAACAAATCACAGAGGCTTGCAGGATAGCTCACATCCTGACAAATGGATGGCCAACCCCAGATCTGTCTTTATCAGCAGGTTCAGAAAGAGGCAGCACAACTACTAGTCAGATCTCTGCCCCACCCCAGCAGTCTTGCTCTTTCTGAACTTGTGGACAGTTCATTCAAAGGGCTCCACTGACGGCGACACCAAGTAGCCAGCAGCGTTGGTTCCCGCCTCTCCACCACAGTTCATCTTGGCCTTTTAATGGCAAGGAACGCTTGAGTATTGCAGATTGATGGGATCAAGGAAGGGGTGGAGGAGCCAACAGAGCAGCCTTTAAGACTGAAAATGGAAACCTGATGAGGAGGAAGGAGGAACTTTAAAGCAGCCACATCTCACACTTTTGTTTGAAAGTAACCATACACCACTCCTACACATTTCCGCCCACAATGAGGTGGTTTAGGTGAGTCTGTGATGCTTGTCATTTTTTTTCACTTATCTACACAGTTCACTAAGATGAACTGCACCTGCCTTCACGGTGACTCCTCCCTCTGGCCACCCTCTCCACCCTGGCCTCCACAACATAGGCCACTATTTGATGGTATATTTCAATCCCGGCTTTGATGAAGAGGGTCAGTTTGGCATACAGGTGATTTCCTTGTAGATTAAGTACATTTACTTTCTTCCTGCTGGATCCCTCCCAGAGATACCATCAAACCTCTACCTACGCAATTAGTTTTCACAGGTGGCTGTTTTGCCTCCAGTAAAACTACTTTCTTTCTCCTTCTGCAAGTCAAAGCAGAGAGAATGCACATGAAAACATTTCAGATATGAAATAAACACTTTCATAAAGGCAGCTATGAGGCAATGTGTCATTTCTGACTGATCCGAATTACAGAATGAACTCCTCACACCAGGATGAAAGTTGGGAGGAATAATTTCTGGAGGAAGAAACAGAATGGAATTAGGCAGGAAGGGGTGGGCAGGAAGATGGGAAGAGGGGATGAAGATAAGGAAAGCAAGAGACACAATTCATTCTAACTCATCATCTCCCGGGGTTTCCTGAAGCCTTCTCTCCTTTAGGAAACTTATGGCTGAAAGTCTGAATTTACCTTACACAGAACTGGGAATGAAGAAAGAAAAGATGTTCTTGTGCCTGGGCAGTAATGGCTGGGGAAACAGTTGTTTGCTTTGTTCCTGTGGCACCGGAACAGTTTCAACATGAAACTACAAAGTTTTGAGCTGGAGTTGTTACTCTGGTCCTTTTTTTAGTAAAAAGCTGCCATTTTTGAGGCAGCCATTTCCAAAGGGGGAAAAAAATTCAATGTCGACATAAATCCCTTGAACTAAACATCTGTTTAAACTGTTTCTAGGTCAGGGGTCTGAAACTGTGAAACACTAGGGGTGCAGACATGATTTCTTTCCCAAGGTCTCCAAGTACTGCGGCATGCACATATCCTGCCATATTGTTTAAACATCTGGCTCACTTCCCCCCAGAAGGAAAAGGCTGATAGGGAGGGCTGTTGTGGCTTTTTGTCTTAACCTATAACATGATTTTGTTATTTGTACAGCCTCTAAAACAAACTACTGTTAAACAAGGATTTTTTTTTTTTTAATGTATTACTTAAGGGTGGATGCTTCAGTGGCATTTGAATGGCATGAGGTGGTTTTGTTTCAGGAAGCTGCAAATTCAAGGCTGTTCATGAAGAATTGGTTGAGGAACCATCAGTTCTTCCCTAGGAAGAAAAACTCTTCCAGAAGTTCCACATCCAGCCTTCTCTTTCCTTGATCTAACAAAATAAAGCATGTATCTTTTTTCATAGTCTATTACTCTATCTATATTTATTTATGGGGGAAAAAGAACCATTTTAAATGCTCAAATATAAACTAATTCCAAGACAGGGGGACAAAAGGGGAATCTGAATGTGGCTTCCTAAAGGTCTGGCTCAAACCCCCCTTACACACATGAAACTAAGCACTGGTGCCCTCAGAGGGATTGGAGAGGCTGTACAAAACTATACTATCCAGATTCTTCCCATTTACTATTGGAAAAAAACACCTGAATAATTTAATGCATCCATTATAAAAAACAATTATAGAATTACAGTTTCAAGTCCATGATTGGAGAGTTTAGAGACAGCAAAAGGAAAACGGAGCCTCAGGCAAATGAAGTAGCCATTCAATGAAAGTGAAAGTATATGGTGTCATCTATGAACCCAAATATCAGTCTGTCCTCAGGGTGCCGCAGTTACTTACTCCTCTCCCTATACAAACAATCACTGCCCCTCTGTCATGTTTGTACATCCTAAAACAGGCTGCAGGTAGAAAGGCAACCCCGCAAAACTCTCAGCTCAAGTGAGAAAGAGTGATTTCACTGACCGGGTAGAAATCATCCATGGTTGTCAAATATAATAAAGGGATTACAGTTTTGTTTTGATTTATTTTAATGTACAAAGGAAGAAAGGAGACAAACTTCAAAGGTTTTTCCTCAAGACCAGACTTCCGGCCTCAGGGGGAAACCAGTTTCCCAGTGAACATTATAGAAATATAGAAATGACCATTTAAAATTAACCAAAAAATAAAAGCAAATAGATATTCCTACTAAGACCAGGTATATATTTTTAAGAGTTAAATGCTGTTTCTCCTCCCTCTGTTTTCCTAGGAGGGGGTGACCCATCACACACTCCTACCTGACTTCACCAGCCTGATCCAAAACCACTCTCTGATCCAGGAAGGTTATTTCCCTATTTGAATCATTTATGCTTCAATTCAAAAGTACATATCCAATAATGAATGTTCTAGGAATAAAGTAACTAAAGGAGGATTAAAAATAGATGCCAGGGGCTGAGGTTGTGGCTCAGCAGTAGAGCGCTCACCTAGCAAGCGCAAGGCACTGGGTTTGATTCTCAGTACCACATAATAAATAAATAAATAAAATAAAGGTATTTTGTCCAACTACAATTAAAAAAAACAAACAAAAAAAAAAAAATAGAGATCCTCCTGTCTGTGTACCCAAGAGCATTTAGGTGAGGAAAATATATTACTCTAGTTTCTTTAGGAAAGAAAAAAAGAAAAAATAACAATGATGCATCCAGGATTACCCATGTTAGAAAACTGCTGAAACATAGTTAACTTAGCTGGGAACACCGTGTTAGTGAAATAAAAGGGTTTATTGGGGTGCCACATGGGCAAGGGTAGGGAAAGGAAGGGAAGGGAAGGGGGGGTAGGGATGGAGGGGAATAGGGACAGGCAGGAACGGAGAGCAGGAACAAAAGGCGGCAGGAACAGGAAAGGGCAGAGTTCAGTCCGGGGCTGGCTTAAATAGAGTAGGGGCCATAAAACCCCCTTGGAGTGAGTCCTTGTCCTATAGGCCAGCAGAGGTCATGGGGGGATGGTGGTAGTGGACAAGGGACTTGCTGGTCAGGTTTTTGGTCACACTGAGGATCCTGGGAGCTGTAGTTTTTCACAAGGCACCTGGGGAGGTGTGACCTTCTGCCTGGGAGGTGCAGCCTCTGCCTAGAATCCAACAACCCACATTATAAAACAACAAATATTTCCATTAATCATCCAAAGGCTCTGTTCAGCTATATCTTCTCTTACAACGTTATGTACATATTCTTTCCTGGATCTGTTCTTATTTTCAACAGACTATAATTCCAGGAGATAGAAAAGAAAAGAATTTCAAACAGCCTGGAAAATCTGATTTTTTAAATTTCAACCAGAGAATATTAAGACCAATGAGAAACTTGACAGGAAGTCTGGTCTGGTCTGTCCCCGTACCTAAGGCAAAGCCACACCCACAGCAACCCAAGCAGATAATTATCTAACTTAACTTTAAAATAAACCAGGTTCCCTGACTTCCCTCGCTAACACATTCCTGTGCCTGACACCCTTCTACATGAAATTACTTTTCAAGCTGCAGCCTAATCACATTCAGTTATTACCAATAGTGCTCCACGTGTGGGAAGACAAATGGAGTGGCCAACACGAGGAGATCTGCAAGATCTGTGGAGAGAAAAACCCAAAGATCCACTGGATCATAATTTAGGATCTTTTTGGCAATGGCCTTCAGATCTGGCTCCATAGCAAAGGTGGACTGGCCTCCCACTGTAGGTTGGATATTATATCACATTTGCAACTGGGATATCGATCTGTCTACAAACCACAAATAGTATCCAGCTATGAGGAAACTATAAGGTTCTAAATAGTTGTGTCCCCCAAAATTCATGTTGAAGTCTAACCCCAATGTAGACAGAACAGAGTCTTTGTATTTGGAAATTGAGCATTTATGGAGGTAATTAAGGTAAAATAAGGATAGAAGAGTGGGGCCCTGGTATAAGACTAGTGTTGCTTTAAGAGACACCAAAGAGCTTGTTTGCTCTCTCTGTCTTATGGACACAGGGAGAAGATAGACAACTACAAGCCCAGAGAAGAGGCCTCAGAATGAAACTACCTTGCCAGCAACTTGATCTTGGACTTCCCAGCCTACAGAACTGTCACTGAAGCCCAAGCTGACTACCAAGAACACCAGCATATGGACCACAGTGCCCCTCCCTATCTGAATACTCACCCAGCTTACCCTGACATCTCAGAGACAGCATTCCTCTCACTTCCAAGATGACTCCTTCTGGTTTAGTTTGCCAGGCATTGAGTTAGATGCTAGAGATAAATTTTTCAATGAGTTTTCAGTGTAGTCCAGAGACCAGCTCATATAGTGATGAGCAATTTCAGTTTGTGCTAAGTCCTCTGATGGGGAAGTACAAAGTGCTCTAAGAAGCCTTTAGGGGACACAACAAACTGACACAAGTGGGAGAGGGGTGACTTACTTCAAAACATAATAGTCCAGATGGGACCCAAAGGACAAATCAGACCCAGCCAGCTGAAGGAATGGGGTCTTAGGATGAGGACAGTGTACAAAGGTCCTGAGAGCTGGGAGATGTGGCCTCCCCTCCCATGGTCACTGCAGACTTGCCTCAAGGGTCCACCAGAACCCACAGATCTTTTCTAGAAGCAGTCCCTTCCTTGACAGCCCCACTTACTTCTAAGTCCTCAGTAACACTCATCTGTAATCCTAATCTCAAACTTTCATGTCTTCTTAATATTCTTTTTAATTGACTACTAGCTATTGCAGCAGGGCATGTGATCAATGGCTTATCTAAAATCCAAATTTTATATACTTTCCTCAGATCTGCTCTTCCTCTAGTTTTCCTTTTTTGGGAACAGCCTCAGCATTCATCCAGTAGTGAAGTCATCTTCTCTTCTCTCTTAACTTCCTGGATCACCAAGTTCATCACCAAGTTCTCTTTCCTAATTATCTCCAGAATCTGGACATTCCTATTGTTTCTGTTCTCAGTCAGATCCCTAAGCATCAAATTGGAGGAGTGATTTTTATTTATTATTATAAATAATGACTTCATATTTCATTTAATTAAAAGCTGCAATCCACTAATGTAAATTAAAATACAAAATCCAAGTGATAAAGGCAGACAGGAAATAAAAATTCTATCATGAAATGCAAACAGAGGAAGACAGACAAATGAGCACAAATTTTAAGCTCTGAGCTTCCTACCATACATGGAAAAGAAGAAAACTAGATAGACAACACAGTTCTTATTATAGGAATTGATTGTAGCAAAGAGGTATGCTAACTTATCAGGAATAAGGTATTTCCTGGAAGGTATTTTTCAGAGAAATAAATTACAGGAGAATTAAATGAGGGATCCTGAACAACAAAAAATTAAGCAAAGGTCTTCTATATATGGATCTTTTGCATGTAAAATGTTTCTTTAAAATTTCATTTACAGTGAAGACCACCTGAAGTTAAATCATGATTCTTCAAAGACCAATGGTAGGGTAACATATCTCATTTCCTCAGAAAGGCTTTCCAGAGGACCTTAGCTCACAAGGATCCCCACATCTCAGCTCATTTAATAATCACATCACCTGTATCACTCCATGTGTTCCCTCACAACAGTCACAGGTATCTGAAATGACTTATGAACTTGGTCAGCTTCATCCATCTCCCTTGTACAATGCAAACTCCTAAAAGCAGAGACCAAGTCTCTCTTCTCCCTAAGCCTTGGAAATGTCACCGGAATGTAGCAGCTACTCAATTAAAGAAGTTTTAATCAAACAAATGAACAAGCATGTATCCTCTTTTATTTTCTAACTCCTTATATACTATGCTCTATACATAAGAAGAAAACAGAGATAATACAAATTTTATATGAAAATCAAAGAGCCTGACTTAAAATGACCTCCTTCTTCGTTTTCCACCTCCTTCTGCATTTTGCTGTCAGATTGTCCTCTAAAGGATGATCTAATTATAATGGGTAGAAACTTGAAAAACCACCCTCTGGAAACTCTTCAGTATTCGAAGTCCACAGCAACCCTAATCTTTCAGCCTAGCCTCTTTAACTCTCCTCCAAGCCCCTGACATAGGCTAAAACCCTCCCTGTGATCATTCATGACCCCCAACCACCAAATGCCACCCCACTCCCAATGGCTTGCCCTTTCTTGTGCTATCCCCAGGTTGCAGGAGCCCCATGCCTCCATTCTCCTCTAAGGAAACTGCACTCATTTCTCAAGACCATTTCTTAAGTCACAAGAGCCTTCTTTGGTTTCTTATGAATTACTGAATTGCTTCCTCTACACTCCAATAACCCCTTTTTATCTATCTGTATGGCATTGTCTGCCATCTGTTTTATATGTTAGATGGTTAGGTTTATGTTTCTCTTTTCATTGCTAAATTAGATTATAAACTCCTTGAGAACAGGGACCAACATTTTATTGGTTTTTGTATTTCTCCAACCTTTAGCACACTCCTAGACATATAATAGGCATCAAACAAATAGCCACTGAATTAAACATCTGCAAAATTGTAAATACTAAAGAGGCAAAGATACTGGTTGCTTTGGATTTCAATTTTATATAGTGGAAGGCCTAGGTACAGTACACCAATTAGTAAATTGAAGATAGTATTAATTCCTACCTTCCTATATTAGTAATTGTTACATGTGGTTATAGTTTCAGGAAAATAACTTATGTTAATATATATATTTATAACTTATTATAATTATATATTTTCGTAACATGACTCATGTTATGAAGTGCTCTACTATATTAAAAATATTTGTATAGATGTTGTCCATAGACTAAATTTTTACTTTTAAATCTGACATCACATATAATACCATACCTCATTCTGTGCAGACTTGTAAATGATTCATGCACTTTTTAATCAGCACTTGCCAACGAAAAGACATGAAATTTAAAAATTGTACATCAAATATGAAACTAGTTTTTCCCTCCTTTTTTTAACATATTACACCTGAGACCCTACATTTTAAGATATCTTCTAAGTACAAGGTTCAGAACTATAATTTTGCCATCCCTTCATTACTCTCAGTACTGCTCCCCACCAAGATTTAGTTTGCCAAATTACAACATCCTTTCCAAAAGTACTACCAATAAACAGAGAGGGCAATGAATGAATTCACCCATACACATCTGTCAGGCTATTGAGCAATAAAGCACACAGGCTACGAGAATGGTATTGAGACATATGTGTTCTTACCATCTGCACACATTACAGCAGTGCACTGAGCACATATGATATGTCTGAAGCCTAATTTTACACATGAAAAAGAAAAGCATTCATGCCAACCCTCAGCACATTCACTCACATCAGTTTCACAATTGCAGGCTATAAAGTTACTCTACATATGCCTATCTGTCCAAATTTTTTTTCTTGTGAAAAATTATTAAGGCAGAATCAGATATATTCTTTAACCATAGGATATTGACTTTAATCTTATGTTAATAAAATCCCAGTCACACTAAAATGGACTACTGGGGAGCAAATTTGTTTCCCTTCTCAGAACTCATAATTTTTACTTTAACCACTCCTCAGAAAACTACAGAATAGAAAGGAAGTTGAGCTGAATGAAAAACAAAGTAGCAAGCTACATATATTGATTAATTTTACATTACATATTTTGCAAGGGCAAATTCATTATTTATACAGGTGCTACCTGACCTCTGTCCAGTGAGTTATTCATTTTAACCTATTAATAAGCACACTATAAACAACAATGAAAGTTACGTGACCTTACACAGCTGTCTCAAGCCACTGTACTTCCATCATTAAGGAAACTGTTAGATGACCCTGTTGTCAGAACACACTAAATCTGTCTGAATAAGGGAAAACAAGACTTTTTCTCCAAAGTGTAGAACAAAAAATCTGGGGAGAGATGCCCCAGGCACTACACAGTTGCTGTGGTTATTTATCACATCTTATGTACCTGTGTTTTTGGAATAAGCCTTCCAGGAAGCTTTTATATGGCTTGTGGCACATATAATCAGTTGCTTACTGCCAAGGAAAGGACTTTTTCCCCAGAAAGACAATCTGTACACACTAATTTGAAAGACAGGGTAGGCGCTGCAAGTGTTTTAATAGCCCATTATCAAAAATTATCCCTTGGCTATAAAATCCCCAGACCATTGGCTTGAGATCAGCTCAAAGAAAAATGAGATTACAGAATTTAATCTAGTGAAGGGGAGTGAGAGATGAGTTTTAAAAAGCTTTAGATCACAAAAAAATAAAAGAAAAAGAAAAAAAAAAAAAAAGGAAAGAGGACAGAAACAAGATCAGCTTAGATAAAACCTTCCACACATCTACTTCATATAAATCTGACAGGTTCCAAGATTGACTTTAATTTTAAAAAGTAAACTGTTACTTTGCAACATTTTAATAGGGAGTGGGGAATGCTCAAAGAAAAATTATATAGTGAGGTGACAGGAAACAAAACAGCATTTTGTCTTAAATTTGCACAACCTAATTTAGAGCAATAAAGCAGAACCTAAGAGTTCTGGTAAATGTCATGTCCATTACATATGTGGATAGGTATGAAGCAGAGTCTCTGTAGGCCCTTCAAAAATTGCACACAGCCGCCTTAATGCAAACCAGAAATCTCAGACTGCTGGATGAACACTCAGATTCGTTCCCATGTGGATATTTAGAGAGGGTCCCCTCTGCCCCCATCCCCATCCCCATTTATGTATATTTCAAGAGGCCATAACCATGGAGGTGGCTCCTAAGAAGACACCTCCCACCCCAACAAAATCTGGCCCAACCCCTGCAAGGACATCAGAGTCCTAGAGAACCTCCCCCTCTCTCCCCAACCTCTACTCTCTGATTTCTCCTCCCCCTTCTCCTCCCCCCACTCCCCTCCCCAAGAGCATCTGCCTGGCCCAATCTCGCCTGGGCCAGCTCCAATAACAACATCTGCTTGGCAGCTTTTCAAGCCCACGGATAGTTATCTAACTGAGGCTTTTGTGCTGTACTGTTTATTCTATGTGAAGAAATGCCTCCTTAGTTGAAAGAGTACTTTAGAAAAACTGTGCAGCTATTAGCAAGTGAAGCACAAGGCTAATAACCCCCACCTGCTCATCAAATTAATTATGACATCTGAGTCATTATAACTCAGAAAGAAAACACGACTGCAGATTTGTCACATGTAGGAATAAACATGTATTAGGACCAGGGAAAAATATCAGATCAAGAGACTCAGCTGGACAAAACACATGCTTCTACCTTTCAGAGACTGGGAATATGGACCCTATCTTTCCAAGTGAATCTGACGAAGAGGGATGGGTAGTTGGCCAGACAGCCACACTGTAATTACATGGAGCAAAATAAGATAAAGTCAGGGAATAGGGAACCTCAAGGAAAAATGTCAAATTCAATAATAATTTCTTTAAATAATGTAAAATGTTCTACAAAGCCATTCTACAGAGTAAAAATATACTGTTCATAATGAATGTGACCTCATATAATTTGGTCCATCTTAACCACATTTATAAGGACTCAGGATAGAGGATTTCCCCCATAGGTACAAAAGAATATTTTAATGGTGTTAATAAATGTGGTAACAAAATACATTAAATATGAAAAAAAACCTGTCATGAAGTTATTGCATTTCCTAACCATGAGTGCATAAAACCAGCATTGTTAAAAGGCAAATTCCATTCAGTGGCCATAAAAAAATATATATATATTTCATTTAAAAGTCAGACGTTTCACATTATAACTCATGATCAATAATGTTTCACTAATATTTCACATTACTGAAGATAGCAAGTGTTCATTATATATTCTGAACAAATCTTAAATAGCTACTAACCTCTCATCCTTTTCCATATATTTCTGGCACTTGGAAATATAACATACATTTTTAAATATCTTGTCCCCAAAATTTGGGTCTGTTTTGTATTAGGATTTGGAAATAAATATAAGTCATTTTTAATAATGTTAAACTGCTTTAAATAGAACAGGAATTAATAGGAAGATGACCCATTCACTATAGCCATGACATTTTTCCTGTTCATAATGTTAAAGGAAATAAGTTCTGAAAAGATATTTGAATGAATCACAATAGTTTTATTTTTTAAATGCTCCTACTGAAAAATTTTGAAACTATAAATTTTAAAGCCACTTTACCTTTCTGCAACACCTTTATTATTCAAAGAACTTTTTTATTCCTTTGTAGTCCTCCTGCTGCCAATTTTAGAAAACACAAGCTCTTCTTTAAAAGCACATTACCATTTTGCTAAATAACATCAGCCTGCTGCACTTCCTCCTCTACCTCCAGGAAAGTCATCCATTGTAGCAACAGCTAGAACCAATTCTTACAAATAATTTTTTTCATCTATTTTATAAAAGCAAAACCCAGAGCATTGTTAATTTAAAAACAGAACAACATACTACATTTCCAGATCCTTTGAGGTTTAACATAAAATGAAAGCAAGTCTCAGGAAGCAATACAATTTGTTTTTTTCTCTCAGTAAAACAATTTTATATTAGAGACTAGCCCTCAGTTGATTTATGTAAATATGTTACTTAACCTCAACTTAAGATATAAATCCAGAGTAAACATAACAATGGCAATCCTGACACTCTACTTTGCCAAGTCAGAAGATTTAGTCACCCTAGACTAAAAATGAATTAAGCTTATATTGAAAGTGTCAGTCCTACCTCAAGAAAACATACAGTGCCAGAGTTGGCCAGGGACAAGATCACGCATTCGTCAGCCAATAATTTCAAACCCCACACCAAACCAAAACATTCTTTTTAAATAGGTGCATTTTCTGTCTTTTTCCTCCTCATCAATCCTGAAAAGAATCTCAGTGTCTCTGTTTATGATCTGTGTGACTCTTTAAATGAGGAAGGGGAATAAGATTTGAATCCTGTAAGGTGACAGGGCCAGTGTCCCAGGTGGTGTGGTAGACTCAAAGCAGTGAGGAGTTGATGACGTCCTTCTGCAAATGAATTTCAAGTTGCTTTTTAACAATTGGTTACCACAATTGCTAAATTCCTTTACCATGGTAGGTAACAGCTCTGTGTCCCTATGAGACACAATTGTGGAGGATCCGGCAGCAGATTTTTGTCTGTTTCTCCAGACACATTCACACATAGGTCATAGACATGCTGGTCAAGCATGCTGTACAGAAAGGTCTGTCTGTCCAAGCCTACAAGCCAAATAAATTATTCTGTGGAAAAAATATCCTTAGCAAGTATCAGTGTTATTATCAGTCTGACTTTGAAAATTTTAAAGGCATGCCAGAAAAAGGGCGACAGAAAACCCAGCAGTTCCCAGATCATACACAGAGATTCTCATATCCACTCAATCTCAGCACGCATCTCCACCCCTACTTCCTTCCCAATGGTATGTGGTCTTGAAAACACAAATGTTCACGTTTCCTGAAGCTGAGCTGCAAAGGAAAAGTCCCCTCCCAAGAGGCAGAGCTGCAAGCTTGTGGTGCCCCTGAAATTGTTCACTATAGTACAACATAATGTGACACTCACCACAATTAACCACAAGGAAACAGTCTTTGTTTTCACCTCTGATGTTATATAATAGATAAGACCTGATTTGAGATCCTATCAGTGAGCACTGTTATCTTCAGAGTCCTTTTTAAGAGGACCACAATTCTACAAGGCTAACTTGTAGAAGTGACTGAATAGCTAATGTTCCTCTACAGCTCATCTTGACCAATACTCCCTGCTGGAAGAACAGAAAATGATAGATGCAAATTATTTTTCAAAAATTGGACATTTTTGCAGGTAGTGCTTCCAAAGTAATCTTCACTCTCATTCTTTCCCCTTTCTCTCTGACATTCTTTCTACACAAACACACACACACACACACACACACACACACACACACACAGGCACAGGAAGACATCCATTAATATTAAGAACAGTCTTCTGTAATGTTTTTCAGAATTTCTCAGGGGCTTAGGAGGGCTGCAGCCGTGCCAAAATTACAAGCTTTCCTCTAGTCAGAAGAGATGTCTTTTCAAAGCCCAGCCCTCATTTTTCAGTCTGATGTAAGTAAATTTACCTCTGTGTGCTGGGCTGAGCAGCTTTTCTTTGTCGTTTTTGTTTTTCTAATAGCTGCTGCTCTGGCAGAGCTATTCATTTCAAAGGGAAGTTAGAAGCATTCTTCACTCTTCCCCTTTTAGATTATTTGCAGTTACAGGCTCTTCTGAAATCTTAGATTTGAACAGAAACCTAAAGCACAGCACCATTTTAAAACAGCAAATCACCAGCATTCCTGGGATCACATTTCTCTAGAGCAAGTATCCAATAAGAGGCACAAGAATTAGGTCTAAATAGGCTAAAATTCACATACTAAAAAGAGAGCATTATCTTTTTCAAAAATAAGGCCTATTCCATTCTGATAGCATGCCAAAGGATAATAATCATTTGGAAACACTGCTTAAAAACACACCAGACCAGAGGTAGTAGAGTTATGTTTGCTTCCTAGCTAGATGAACTGATTTCATGAAAAGTCAAATGAACTATCCCAGGATAGTCAATTTTTTGGAACCATTTTTTTTAGGCCACATATAAGAGAGAGTAGGGTTTGTTTTTTAGAGAATTTATTTCATGAGAAGGTCAAATGAACTGTCCCAGACCGTAAATGTAAGACGATCCATGATAAAATACAGTCAGTGAACTATCACTGATGTTCTTAATTTGCAGTGCCCAGGTCCTCAAAGGGCCTCAGTTTGCAATGGCATGACTTTGCTCTTGATCCTTCCAAGATGGTGGTCACCGCATGCACAGAGTGGTAATCCTGTGAATTTTCCATCTGTGTCACATAATCCAGAGTTCTTTAATTCTCTGTTTATCTAATGTCAACTTCTTTTTTTGATCAACATTCATCTACTCTAATCACTGAACACACTTGAATTCATAATGGTTCTGGGGTTTTGGCAACTGTCAATCTCAAAGTCAAATAGTAAGAGGAATAATATATTAGTATAGTTGGAGTAAACAGTGAAGAAAAAGCACATGGTGCTATGGTTAAGAAATCCTGCCAGGCCAGGAAGACTCTCATTACTACCTCCTGAGTCATCTCATTCACTAGCATTACCTTGAAGAATAATGTCTGTGTATATAAGTGAAACCCCTATTACACACCAGGGCTTAAGTCCTTAGCATCCTAATTTCCTGGTTGTGCATATTTACCTAAAGGGAAAGGAGTGCAATGCTAACCTCCATTGCATACTCAGGAACTGATGTAAAACTCAGCCTGCAGTAGGAAAAGAAAGATGCTACATTCTTGGGGCAATGTTTAAATGGTATATTAAAAAGATAAATAAAACATGAGAACTAACTCTCTTCTCCCCTCCTGCCTCTGTTTTTTCTTTTACTTTTGTGTGAATTCATTAACTTTACTCTATCTAATCCTAATAGGACTAAATGTTTTGATATTCAAAACCTCACCAGAACACACACACACACAAAACTTCCTTCAAACTAGTTAGGAGAAAAAAATACAACTTCTCACCCATAATAAAAAATGCAGAACCTCTCAAGCATATATGAATACCTCAATAGATTACCAATTTGCAATAAAATGAGTAAGAAAATTACTCAAATAATTACATGGTCAGGTCCTGCAAATGCATTTTTTTAATTTAGCAAAAATGTTCTAGATTTGTCATACCCAACTTTTTTTTTATTATGAATTGGTAAATAAACTATGGAATTTCTTTGGACTTGAGGATGCAGTGAGAAAAACAGAGAAAGATATTATACTGAAGCCCCAACTCTAGACTACCTAAATCCTAACTCTAGACTATTTACTGGTTCTTAGTCCCATTTTCTCAATTGTAAAATGGAACAATATCTGCCCCATCCAGTAGAAGTAAATATTAAATAAGATATTTTTAAAAAAAGACAAAAAGTATTTTTTAACTTGCAAAAACACAGTACAAATAAAACCACCAAATAGGAAATGCATTACCACAATCTGCATACTATTGCCTTCAGAGACATATGGCCTACAGTCTAAGAAATGAAGTGGAAAAGAATGAATGCCTGAAATGGGTGGGTCTGTAATAGTTACCTCCCACAGAGAAGGCTGAAAGATAAAAGTATAAAGGCCATTATCTCTGGACTCAGACAAACTTCAGATTAATCCCACCTTTGCCATTTCCTAGCCCTGTGACCTTGGGCAGTTTATTTAAACTCTTTGAGCTGTAATTTCCTCATTTTTAAAGGAGGAATAATAGCACCTATCTTGTAAAGATTGGTATAATACTTAAGTACAATACAACATATAAAAGCATCTAGCTTTTAAAAAGAAATATTCATGCAGGAAAATGAAGACCACATCAAAGACTTATGGACTGTCTGTCCCAATATAACTTTATATAGTCACCTTCCAAATATCTTCAAAAGTCCTAGATTGAGGGAGAGAGGGTCTACATTGAATTCAGATTATGTGCTTTAAAAAATATCCATCTTTCCTATATTAAGTAGAAAAAAAGGGAAAACGCTTTGTAAAAAGTTTAGGAGGAGTAATTTCTCAATTTATGAATGTTTTTCATCTTTTCCTTGTAATGAGTTGCTATAACTAAAAATATATTCCAAAAATAAATAGAATATTTTAACCTTCTTAAAGGACAAAATGTTTTATATGTTGCATTTTCAGAAAATTTATTGTTTAAAAAAGTTTGTTCTTATTTTTAAAAGAAAAGAGAAAGTGTCTAATTATACAGGTTTATCTTTTGCTTTTCACAATTCAGAATTTTGAAGGAAAGTCCTCAAATACCTCAAACAAGTGTAATACACATGGCTTGTTGACAGACTTATTCTAAGCATCTTCAGGCAACATGTACACACATGCGCGCGCAAACACACACACACACACACACACACACACACACACACACACATTTTTGAATCATTAAGTCATTTGGAAGAATCTCCAGAAGTGTGCCGAGGCATGTTTTTGGTGTTTTGCCAAATTATGTGCTTCTGTTTGTGGCTTTCCAATATGGATTAGACAGACACACAAGCATGTACCGTTTGGCAAGTAGTGACGATGGTCTAGTCTGGATTTAGTAATTTAAGCTTTTCATTAGTCCTCTTAGGTGAAAGAAAAGAATTAACAACAACTTGTTTCAGCTCTATCTTTATATCCCTTTGTCATCCATTCTTGTTCACTTGCCACAGATTAGAAGCCAAAGGAATTTCAGATGTCCTCTGCAGATAGAACTAAAGCAAGGGCTTCAAGCAAGGGGTTCAAATGTCAAGTACACTTCTACCAGAACCTGAACTTGCGTTCACTGTTTTTCTAAGGCTATAACTCTGCTTTTCTGACTTCCCCAGTACTTGAATATCTAGTGTGCCCTCCTTTTTCTCACAAAGAAACAAAGATAAAAATTACCTAAAGAGGTACAAAGTCACTTGAGATTTCTGTGTTTCTCCTGTTTAGAAATTATCATGCACAAATGTAAACCCCTACATAGTAAAAGTGCTCCAAAGATATATCTGACTCCAGTCACCATTTCTGGGAGAAGCTTTTTCCTAGCCGCCCTCCTTCACACCATAGTTACTCTGAACTTTAGAAGTCATATACTTAAGGCCATGAACTTTGGTGCTAAATTCAGAATCAATTCCAAATTAAGCAATCCCAAATTCTGTCACAACCATCCTGATGACCTGCATGTCTCTCTAAACAGAATCAATCAGATTGTTATGACTGTCAGCCCCTCTCCAGGTCACCCACAGAACACCAAGGGAAGTACATCTGACTAGTACTTAACATTTTCTTCTGTAGTAGGTAATAATCCTGATGCCCAATAGAAAAGTTCACAGAAACCAAGAGGTAAAAAGGATTAAATGCTGACAGTGGACCATTGTTAATTGAGTCCCCTGTGTGAAGCTACGAAAGATTAGTTTATACAGCTGCTGCTATTTGTCATAACATTGCTAACAAGATACATATGTTCAATGAAAGTCTTATTTTGGACCTCCAAAACTGGACAGTCCAGTGGTGTGAAACGTGTTTGATTTCCACTCTAAGGATCACTCTACAGAAGGAAGACCAGGATATGCCTTCAGGTTGTCTATATCCTAGAAAATTTGTTTTGGGGGTTGTTGAGCATGGAAAACAAAGGTGGGCTAGAGATTGAGGGAGAAACCTGTAAGGAACATTACCATGATGTAATGCTACTGGTTAGTGGGAAATTTAGACCTTTAACTCCAGCATGGTAACTAAGTAGCAACTTTCTCTAGAGAAAGCCAAGAACACAGAGAGAAAAATGTGTCCAGTTAGGACATGAAGCTAAGCATCTCATTTGTCCCTTGTATTTTCCAGCAATAGAAATCTCTGCTTATAAACTACAGGCACAATGAGAGGGGAAATGTGTTAACTAACTTTAGGAGACTTTCACTAGAACATCTCAGGCTAACACTCTAAAACCAACTCAATACCAAAAACCATTATCAGTACTATGTATTAAATAAGATGTTATGAATAAAGTGTTTTTTGTCATCAGAGTTTTTTTCATTTTAGTGGGTGATGGGGAGATATGCATTTCAGTGCGTATTTACATATGAAGAGAAAATGCTTACATTCCACAAAGCCCTTTTTTACACATTATCAAAATTTTTTCCTCAGAAATATTGTTAAAAACACTACCATTTACAGATTGCGAAACTGAAGCTCAAATCTCAGTAAATGATTATAGCATCAAAATAGGAAGCAGTGTCTTTCCATCATTATCCTTACTTCTTCTGTGATAATAAGAGGATACCGTGTCTACTAATAAATTGTATTATCTTCCCATTACCTTTCAGACAAACATTTTACCTAACACTTGATTATTATAAGATGGAGAGCTTGTTGGGACTCCCCCCATATACACATACAAAAAGAGAAGTAAAGATAGGCAGGTCAAAAAGCATGACTTCAAGGAAACGGTTTTCAGACAACAGGGATTCAATAATTTACTTTGATGGAAAAAAATATAAATCTAATTTGAAGTTGCTCATCAACAACTCAAAGTACCAACTAAAGTATCCAGGATGAATATTTATGTCCACAACATGTACAGCAGCTAGTCTGAATTTGCTCCTTCTGCACACTCCTTTCATACTCTTCCTCTCCAGTTTGCTATCCTATTATGAGCTGATTGAAGAGGCCATCTTGAACCTCAATGGACGGTACAATTACCATAAAGCTCCCAACTATAAATAATGGTCTTATAATAATAATGCAAACTCAAGAGGTGAGAATGGTGTTTAGATTGCTTTTGCATATTTGTCATCTAAAACAATCCCTCTTCCCCCACATCTTTTGTGCATTTGAGTAAAGCACCAAAATACACTTTCAAGTAGCAGGATTGCTTTGTGAGCCGCTGAAGTGCCCATTCCAACCTTATTAACTTGATCCAAGATGGTACTTCAAAATGACACACTTTGGAAATGAAAGGTAGAATCCAGTATTTTAATTCCCAGGAAGATAAATTAATCTGAATCATGTATACCTAGTTTAGTATAAAGTCTACTAAAGAGGTTATTCCTATCCTGGATTAGTCTCACTAAGCCAGCTTAGGAGCTGCTCTAAAATAATAATTTAACAAAATGCCTATGTCCAAATCCTGATTCTGCCACTTGCTAGTTGTGTGACCTTTGGGCATAACCATTCTGTTCTTTGGCATCCTCATGTGTAAAAGAAGATAGAGCTTGTCTCATAGGATTGATGTTAAGCAATGGCTGAATATGAATATGTGTGTGTGTGCATGGGTTGTCTGCCTCCCCACCCCCCTCATTTAAAAAGAGAAACTAAGAGCTGGAGATGTAGTTCAGTGGTGGAGCCCTTGTCTAACAAGTGCAAGACACTGGTTTCAATCCCAAGTGCTGCAAAAATGAAAAAATAAAGAGAATGTATTCACTGCCTCCTTCAAGTCTTTATTAAAATATTATCAAATATTACCTTAACAGCAAAACCTACCCTAACCATATATTTTTTTTGGGGGGCAGGGATTGAACTCAGGGGCACCTAACTACTGAGCCACTTCCCTAGCCCTATTTTGTATTTTGTTTAGAGACATGTCTCAGTGAGTTGCTTAGCGCCTCACTTTTGCTGAGGCTGGCTTTGAACGCTCTATCCTCCCGCCCCAGCCTCCTGAGACACAGGGATTATAGGCATGCGCCACCATGCCTGCCTGACCTAACCATTTCTAATACTCTAATCTTCCCCAACTGCAGACCCACACTTTCTTTATTTTAAAACTAGATTTGAGACAGTATTTCCTATAAAATTGGTGTTCCTGTGTTCAGTATTCAATTTATACCAGGACTTAAAAGAATGAAGTCATTTACTGACTACTCTCCTACACCAACCACCCCATAAGGAATTCCAGCCCTCCACCAGACATCTTTAGGAAAGGTCTAACAGCTCAGGGTGGGCACACAGTAGATGCACGTAGCTCCCTGGAAGATGCATCTCCTGTGAACAATGGAACTCTCTTCTCAGTGAATGGGAAAATGGGAAAAAAGTATCCTGAGATACAGGAGGTACCCAGGAGCAGGTCTGAGGGGTACAGACCCAACTAAAAATTCATTTCTTCAGAGGACCAAGATCCTCTTTTATATTTTATATCATTGTGATTACTAAAGAAAAAAAAATAATAAGGTTTTCATCTTTTTTTTCTCGCAAGTTATTCATCTACAATATTTCTTATGTAAAACAAAGTATAGTGATACATAAAATAATTGCTTCTTTATGCCACAATGTGCAGAGTGATCCAAAATGGGAAATAACATAATTATATAGAAAAATCATTTTTATCCTAATAATTATGAGAGAGACATATCAAAAAATAAATAAATAAAAAAGAAAGAAAACAACCCTGAAAATCTGCATCGTGGTTGCTAACTTGAACCATGCCAATGAACATTCAAAAGATTAATCAAAGGCTTGACAGTTGTTAACAGTTCAACATGGTTCCCATAATTATCCAATTAAATATATAATGCAAATAGTAGAAGTCTTATGGGTTCCATAGAGCATGAATATCAGGCTGCTTCAGAAAACTATTAACTGTAATGTACTGTCTGCTGAGTCAGAAAAAAGTGAAAGGAGAGCTCATGCATTTATAGAGGAAGGCAAGGAGAAGAAAAATAGAGTGGAGAGACACGTAACTCAACCACTCTTTATGTGGTCATATAAACACAACAGACAGTGGTAAAATCCAGAAAACAAAATTTAAGTAACAATTATTGTAAAACCAAAAGAATGCAGAGCAATGACTTTACCCTATAATTCCTACTGGCTGCACTACATCCACAGCATACTTCAACCACACTTTTCTAGCTTGCTGCTAAGTTAGAAACATGGATGTAATTATAGTTGTTGGCTTTTGACTCTGTCTATAAACCATGCAGAGATAAACTGCTATTAGTGAACATACCAACTCCATATAATTGTGTTTTGACATTATAGGTGAAAACAGAGAGAAGGAACACTAACCACAGCAATTATAAACAGCGTGCTGGAAGGCACGTCAGGTCACTTATGACCTGGACTAAACTGCTGTAATCCCTAAGCTGCGTTTTCACATGTTCAGATGTACACACATGCACGCGCACACCCCACACCTGTCTTCTTTAGGAAAATGAAGTTAGTAAACATAAGAACTACTAAGTTACTAAATTATATATTTATAAACACCCAAAGGGATATAAGATGCATGCTATGTGGGACACGTATCTGTCCTTTAAAACTTTTTATTATATTTTTAAAAACCAAATGTAAAGTTTAGAAGAACAACTTTGTGGTAAGTGTTCATTCTAAAACTATTTTATTTTGCAGCTGTATTTACTCAGGGGAAAAGAAGAATTCAGGAAATCTGATTCAGTATGAAAACTTTGGCTACTGTATAAATTGAGTTTAAGTTGCATTATTTAGAGGGTGATTTTTAAATGCTTAAAACATCTCCTTACATGGATTTTGTGCAATAATCATCCAATTGTATACCTCATTTTATTCGCTGTAGATAGAAATATTACATTCATCTCTTTTTGTAACAGTCGTCCCCTCCCCCACTCAAGTGGTACTCAAGGATGTTAAGATGGCAATAAATAGCCAATAGATATTGTTTAAGCACGATGCTCTGGGTTTAAGCATCAATATCATGTTGAATGACTTGTTCTCTGAAGTATAACATGATTTATATAAACACCAACAAAATAAATGTGAAAATCAAAATAACATCATATATGGTAGCACACTTTGCAGAAGTCCAATTTATAAGTGATAAGACTTTTTAAGGAGATTTTTTTTATAGAAATAGCAACATAAACAAGACCTTTAGAATGTGTCAATACCATAAAAATAATCTCATCTATTTGGAGATTTCTTAAAAATATACATAGAGTTGGTTTTGAGGTTTTTTTCTTTTTTTCTTTTTTTCTTTTTTTTTTTTTTTTAATGTGCTTTTAATATTTGGTCTTCTTAATAACCTGATCAAGAAATCTGGAAGACAAGAGTATTTTCCCTTTTCACAGATTAGGAAACAGATTCCTGAGGGTGGGCTGACTTGCCCTAAACCACCATACTAATGAGCCCACCCAGACAGAAAGCCAGGTGAGCTCCTGATGCACAGCTCCAGAGCCCAAATGCCTGGGTTCAAATCCCTGCTCTTCATCTTCCTCATTGCTATATAAACTTGGGTCATGATTCAATCTCTGACATAGTACTTTTCTTTCTAAAAAGAAGGTGATAATGATGATAGTGGTGACTTCTATATCTGTTTGTTCTGAGGATGAAATGAGACATGCTATGTAAAGATTAACGCAATGCCTGGCATACAGTAATAAGTGCTTAACAAATATTAGCTGTTGTTGTTGTCGTTACTGTTATCTTAAAGCTAATCTGGTCAAGATAATGGTGACATGGTTAAAATATTAAATAAATAACCACATAAATATAAAATGCAGATATTAAAATTGGCAGTCTAAAAGAAAACTGACATAAGTGAATATCACTATAATTTTTTTTTTTTTTTTTTGTGGTACCAGGGATTGAACTCAGGGGCACTCAACCACTAAGCCACATCCCCAGCCCTTTTTTGTATTTTATTAGAGACAGGGTCTCACTGAGTTGCTAAGTGCCTCGCCATTGCTGAGGCTGGCTTTGAACTCGCGATCCTCCTGCCTCAGCCTCCCAAAGTGCTGGGATTACAGGTGTGTGCCACCGTGCCCGGCTTTCACTATAATTTTTGAGGGGTCTGGCAAATGAGCTACGTGGGCTGTTCTTAATGCTCATACTTTATAACATCCCTCCACTCACTGGACACAGGTTAAAGGAATTTAAATTAAACTGAAAAATATATTTATCTATCTATCTATCTATCTATTTATTTATTTGTATTTAAACTATGGTAAAATGCAGCCATGTACTATAATACCCACTTTATCTTGGGGATCAAAGTTCCCCTGTTTCAACTGCCACATTCCAGTCTGGACAGTACAGTTTCTGTGTAACTAACTGGCGAGTCCAGCATCCTGATGAAAAGTTCACTGCTATAGGCTCTAACATAATGTCTGAGAACAATGGACTCCTCATTCATGCTAAGAGCAATCCTGATAATGTTCAGTGCTGCATGAACTCAAGTTGATTCAGCCTGGGACTTCACTGTCCTTTATATAAAGCATCTGTGAAGGGAAACAGAATAGGAAGAGGGGGGAAGAAACACCTATATTCATGTTTGAAGACAAATGCCTAAAGTTAATACATTTAGGTGTCCCATGCCAGCATCTAGGAATATGGGAGAAAGCTCTGTTGCTTGTTGCTCACTAAGAAACAGAGCAACAGTTTCTCAGGACAAACCAATGCCCTTCTAGGAAGACAGAAAGAAGAAACACTTGACATTGGGCAAGAAAGACAACTATACAAAGATTTCTTCCTCTGGAAAGGACCACGCTGAGATTTGCTCTCTGTCAGCTCTCTAACTCTGCTTCTCAGACAGACATGATTATAAAATGAAATTTGTATCCCCTGACAATGCAAAAAGATGCTTTTTAAATTTTTGTTTTATTGGGAAGGTTGAAGAACAAATGTTTATTTATTCATTCATTCATTCACTTATTTATGCTGGGGATCCAACTCAGTGGCCCACACATGCTACGACTATGCTTTACCACTGAGCTACACCTCAGCCAAGAACAGCCTTCTAAATGGAAAAGTAATAGCAGGGAAGCTGGACATGAGGTGGGATGGAAGTAGTCATGGGTTCAAATCCTGACTATGTCACTTACTAGCTGTCGGACTGGACATTTATTCAACATATTTATAACCTTGGTTTCTTCATCTGTTTAATGATAATAATGCCTTGGTCTTCAGGTAACTAATGATTATATTAAATAATTCAAAGGACATTCTCAACATGCTGTATCTTACAATCAATTAATACTATCCTAATAAAACAGCAACAAGAAGAGAGATTTCTACTTTCTGAAGAGAAAGAAGGGATATTTCTGGATCCTTCCACTACATTATCTTGCTCACTAAGATTCAATGTCTTATCTAAGCAGAAAGCCAATCCCTTGAATCAAAAAGAAAATGAAACAACAGAAATAAAGAGTGGAGGAATTTCTGTCCTGAAGAGCCTAGGATGGTGTAAAATTCTCACACCCGCAGATCTAAATAATCTACAAATCAAGCATCAAAAGCTAAACAAAGAAAAAAAAGTTTTTAATTAAATATTGATTTTGTTTAGAAATATCGAACAAAGAAATTATTGTGAAGAGCAAAATACATATTCTTTGTCCATTTCCTTCAGAAAACTCATAACAGAAAGAACCCAGAGTACACTTACTCGTATGCACACACAGATGTCAACACACCTGAGAAGAGCATCCCAACCTTTCAAACAAATAAGAATTAATAAAAATAAAAATTATTCTAGCACATAAGGGAAATCATTAATATAGCATGATATGAGTGAGATAGAAAGGGTTTATCAAAAACCATAAAGACCACAGTGCCTAATCTTGAAGAGCTGCATTACTATGTATGGCTCTTGACTTGGTTAATCCTCTCTTCAAGGCTGTTTTAGTTTCCCGATGTATCCTTTGTGGCCTGCACAATAAACACATCCAATTCCAGGGTCTCATACAAAAGCATAACAGAGTAGTAGAAAACAACAAATGAGAGAGACGTCTTAGTTTAGGAGAAAAGATTAGCTGGGAATCACTCTAACTTCACTTTGTATATCAGAATTAATAAATCAGAATTGAAAGAAATAAGTCAAAAAGATAAAATGTAGCCGGGCGCGGGTGGCGCACGCCTGTAATCCCAGCACTTTGGGAGGCTGAGGCAGGAGGATCGCGAGTTCAAAGCCACCCTCAGCAATGGGGAGGCACTTAGCAACTCGGTGAGACCCTGTCTCTAAATAAAATACAAAAAAGGTCTGGGGATGTGACCCAGTGGTTGAGTGCCCCTGAGTTCAATCCCCGGTACCACAAAAAAAAAAAAAAAAAAAAGATAAAATGACTGATCATTTCGATCCTTTTAAAAATGTCTGAATAAGTAAAATGAGCTTACAGGATTTTTAATATGCAGAGGTTATCCCTTACTATGCAACATTTTCCTCATTCCTTTTACCCTGGTATGAATAGAGTAAATTCACCATCTAGAATTAGGGTTAAGAGCTCAGGAGACGAACTATATGTATTCAAATTCACACTCTGTCACTTGAACTACCTCAGAGATCTCTTTTATGAAAGGATAGTAAAACGTCCACCTCTGTGGTTACTGAGGATTAAATGAGTCCCACGGGTGAATTGTCAAAACATTCCTGATGCCTAGTAAGTGCTCACTAAATGCTTGCCAGACTACTATATATGACATCCAATGGCCACAAGTGGGAAAGCATCACAGCCTAAGAAATCCTACACTCAGCCAGTGCAGTGGCATACACCTGTAATCCCAGCACTTTGGGAGACTGAGGCAGGAAGATCGCGAGTTCAAAGCCAGCCTCAGCAATGGCGAGGCACTTAGCAACTCAGTGAGACCCTGTCTCTAAATAAAATACAAAAAAGGGCTGGGGATGTGACCCAGAGTGCCCCGGAGTTCAATCCCCAGTACCACAAAAAAGAAAAAAAGAAAATCCTACACACCTTTACTCAAGTTACTGCTGAGTCACTATACAAGGCCTGGAAGCCATTAACTCATTTGGCCCTCAAAAAAAACTTTTAAGATTGGCATAGTCTCCATTTTGCACAAGAAGAAATGGAGCTTCCGTGACCAAATGTTTATTTGCTGAAAGTCACATAGCTAAAAATAAGAGCTTCCAACTTCTAGATACTTTGCATGGCTCCTTCTCCATGCACTCCTAGTCATTTCCACCCATGATGGTCCACCACCAGACTGATGTCTGAGTTGAAGAAATTGTGACATGTACCCCAATGCCACATTCTATTCTTCTATTGGTTCAATTAAGTGCAAGTGTTATTACAAAGCCTAACGTGTGCTACTCCTCCAAGCTTCACTACACTTTTTGACTGTCTCACTTCTGAATGGGACAATGCTGATATCTCTCAGAGCCCATTTGCAATTGTTCCAGTTAGGAAAAAAGGACTGAGAGCATCCTGACAGGTTTCCAATTTCCTGAAAGAAACATGCTGCAGCATGTCCAATAGCATGCTCGTTACTACTATATAAATCTTACAAACATATTTTTTGTCCTATAGATGAAAAAATTATACTTGCTCATCAGAATGCATCTATTCTCATGACCTCACTATTTCTTCAGGAACTGTCACAAGTTTTCATGTTATTTCCTTCAAATGATTTTGTATAATCACTACCACTACTTTCGTCACCAAAGTATTTAGTAAGCATTGCTTTTCAGTTAAGAAAAAAGAGAAAAAATCCAATAAATCTTCTTAAATTGCCTTCCACTACTGTAAAATCAGTAAAATGTCTGTCTTCTTTATATTGTAATTCCAGCACCTAACACGGTGCCTGGCACACAGTCCATGCTCAGTGAATATGTGTTAAATGACTAAGTAGCTTGGTTTTAAATAGAATGGCTTTAAAATGCCATAGTAAATGACAAAGTGAGACTGACTCCTTCTCAAATTTCCACGATCATAATCTTGTTAAATGTGCACATCATAATCAACATCCAACTACACAATCAACAAAACCCATGACAAATATATACACATACACATATATCCCTAAGGAGAATAAGCAGAAATATGCAAATGAGAAAACATGCCCTCTAAGAACTTAAGTTCTCTTTCAGTTAACTGATGGTGTGGTGGAAGGACAGAGGAACTGAGAACTTCACACACACTGTTCAATTTTATCTTTAGGTTTTATGTTTTGTAAACGTAAAAGATTAAAAGATACTTTAAAGAGCTATAATACAGCTATAGTCACAGGATTGCCACTGGTTTTTTTTTTTTTTTTTTTTTAATTCTTTCATTTCTTTTGCTTTTTTTTTTTTTTTTTTTTTTTTTTTCCCCTGTAACTACTTATAAGGAAATACTATATTCTGGGAGAGGTATAATTTACAGAGGGCAAAATATATTAGGAAAATTCAATATAGAAAGCAGGCTGTTATTTTATTTTGGGGTGTGTCACCATATCATCCACTGCTTTAGCAACAAAAGCATGAATTTGCATCAGATCACACTTTAGTCTGAAAACAAACACACCTCATAAGGCAGAAATAATTTTTTTTCCTACTGAGTTGCGGAGCCACACTTGATTTTTAAAATAATAATAATGATGATGTAAGCTAGACCCAAAACTGAATTAAGCTAACTTCAGAACATTTAAAAAAATATTTTTTGCAGAATATTCTGCCTTCCAAATTTTTGCCTACAGAATTATATTCTCAATTGTAAAACATCTTAAATTATTGACACATGACAATTATTTCCACTAGTGATTATAGATAATGAAAATATCAGAATTAATAAAAAAATTTTCAATGTTTTAAGATATATTTTTTTAAACATTTTAAATAATGTGTACAGGATCTACACTGAAATCAAAAAGCTAAATATAAGAATAATTTAAATATTAGAATTTAATATTACTATGTAGTAATAAAAAAGTTAAATTAACCCAGGCCATTTAGTATTCAGTATCTGGATTAAGAATTCATATTAGATTCTTTGATTAACATTTTTTTTATCAAAACATCAAATTTGTCACCAAAATGTTATTCTTGGTACAATATATATCATTATCACTATGGTCCATTTACATAATAAGGAGATTCCTGGTTATCTCTTTTGTCTTGTTTTTATTACACAACCCCTGAGAAAACTCTGCTTAAGACTCACCTCCTCTCTGTGACCTTTCCATTACAGTCCCACAGGGTCTCTCCCCATCAGCTCAACAAATCTAACTATATTTAGTAGTTGGTGAGATGGTTAGTGGGTTGTATACTTGTTCCACTATCTTTTGTATTTTTGTTGCTCATAAACACTGAAAATGACCATTACCCTTTCTTTTCTACTTCAAACTTATTTATTTCTGGGTCAAGGCCATTAATATTTTCACTATTTTTTCCTAATTTCTTAAAATATTGAAAACAATAGTTAGTACAGAATTCTTGTTTCATAAATGTACTTCTTTTTTTGTTTGTTTGTTTGTGTGTGTGATGCTGGGGATTGAACACAGGGCCTTGTGCATGTGAGGCAAGCACTCTAACAACTAAGTTGTATCCCCAGCCCATAAATGTACTTCTTGACCATTTTCCACCTTTATCCCAAATGCTGTATATTTTTCTTTAAAAATTAAAGATCCTTTTTTTTTTTTTTTCCTCAACCCACTCCCCAAACCCCCAGTACTAGATATTGAACCCAAAGCATCTCACATACTGGGTAAGCACTCTATCACTAAGCTATATCACCAGTCCTTTCTTTTTCTTCTTTTTTTCTTTTGTTAATTTTATTTTGAGATAGGCTGTTGCTTAGTTAGAAAGCTGCTCTGGAACTTGCAATGTTCACGCCTTAGCCTCCTGAGTAGCCAGGATTACAGGCATGTACCACCATGCCTAGTTAAAAGAAGCATTCTAATAAATTAAAAAATGCCTACTTCTTTGACTATGTGATGTACATAGAATCATATTAAGCAGATGCCAGAATCAATTTTTTTATATAAACATATATACGCACAACACACACACACAAAACATATTTTCAAAAATCTAAGGACTCATAAAATAAATAACAAAATAACAATTAGTATTCACTGAATGCTGAGGAAAAGTTCTCAATACTAAAACTTTTTAGGCACTTAAAATATATTATCAGTAAAAATATTTTGAATGCTGTAATATTTTGCATAAGACAAAACAAATTAAATTATTCCTTAGAGAATAATCTTACACATAATATTGAAATATTTCTTCCCACCTTATTTGTGGAATTATAATTCAGTGCTAACAAGACAGAAAGGGGAAAAAACAAATATATATATTCACATACACACACACACACACACACACACACACACATACACACACACACAAATATAAATGACCACTCAAGCCCATGAAAATGTTTGGGATTTTAAAGTCTTGGTTTCCTACATAAATAAACACCAATGCTTCAAGTACTCCCTGATAGCCAACAATTATAGATATGTTCACTTTTGTTTTCAATTATGTTTATGTCTGGGATTTTTCATAACTCAAATTAAAGTTCTTATGAAAAATGGATAATGTCTTTATGATCCCAGGAAAGGCTACTTCTTTAGGTCACCCACTTCTTTAAGTCATAGCATTGTGATTTGCTATGGTTTTGTATTGCACATTTAAGGGATGAATTTTAAGACATTACATAGCACCTATAATATCTGAATTCTTGCCATAGAACTACAATATTTGAAAAATTGTCAAATTTAATATTTTTTCTTCCCACTTTAGACACGGCACCAACCTTAACCTAAGGCTCTGCCTCACAAAAGGGAGATCAAGTCTTCCAGAATGCTCAGAGAAAAGTGGTGAGCATTTATGGGTAAAATACTGAGTACCTACTATGCACAGGCACTATGCTGGCTGCTGACTAAAAGAACTGTAACTACAAACATTTCAGTGTCACCTACAAGATGATAGCTGTGGTACTAAGAACTTCATAAGCATTTTCTCATTTTTACCCTCAGAACTGCCAAGTAAATTGCATGCCACTCCAGAGCTCAGGAAACTGAATCTTGAAAAATTAAAACTAATTTACCCAACCATGTAGTAAATGGTATAAAACCAACATTTAAACCCTCTCCATGATCTAGAATATATTCTATCGCTAATATGGACACTACACATAAAGTGGTGTTATTTTACTCATTCTTAAAATTTAAAGCATATATAAAGTGGGCATGACATATTACACACTAACCAAACACTAGTGCAAATACAAAAGAAAAAAAAATCCCAGTAAAACTCAGATTTTTCTCAATATGAAGAACTTCCCTTGTATTACCTCAATAGAAATAATCTGATTTTCCCCCAATGTTCTATAATCAGTATAAATAATTCATTTGTTCATTCATTCAACAAATACCTGCCAACTACCTGCTCCCAAAACTTTTACACTGATTTTAGTTTCATTCATTCACATAGTATCGATCTTTCATTCATCTATTTTTCCATCTACAACTTAGAAACATACCTCCAAACTTTCCCCAAAACCATTACACCAGAAATTAAGCTTCTAGCAGTAGAAGATATTAAACTTTTTCTAATATTATCAATATCTCTCCTAAAATTTATTAGCCCCTATTCTGAGGTGACATGATACCCCTAAGCACATTACAAGACACACATAAAACATAAATTACAGGGGCTGGGGTTGTGGCTCAGCAGTAGAGCGCTCGCCTAGCATGGGCGCGGACTGGATTCAATCCTCAGCACCACGTAAAAATTGTGTACAACAAAAGTAAATAAATATTTTTTTAAAAAACATAAATTACAGACAAATCTTTCATGTTATAAAAGAATTCTTAAATTAACAGAATATTCATTGAAGGGTTCTTTTTTAAATTGGATGCCCCTTGTGAATTTAATGTTTTGTTTTTCTAAAAACTAACTCAAAAAAAAAAAATTATTAGAAACATTTCTTAAATAAAAGAAGGTTTATGGTTGCATAAAACATTAAATTTTTTTTTTATTTAACCAAGATGAAAGATACTACACAAAGGAAAATGGAAATGTGGTAATTATCAAGTAACCTAAAAACTATAGACATCCACAGGCAATTACCTGTGGATTACCAATTCTCATAAGCAGCTCTCGCTTTTTCTTTTTTAAATATCTGACATATTTAAAAAAAAAAAAAAAAAAAAACTTCAGTTAAAAAAAAAAAGTTTTTCTTATAACCAACTGGTTGAAACTTCAAACATGGGGGATCTTTTATGTTACTGAAAATCTAGCAGTGCATTTTTAATGGGTCCTTTGTGGTTTCCAACCACTTACTAATCCATGATATTAGTTGACTGTAACTTGAAAAGTGTGTTTTCCATCCACTGAAAAAACAGCAAGGCAGTCATCCTTATGAAGACCATGGTTACAGATTGAAGAATTAGAATATTTCCTATGAAAAGGCATAAAACAAGAAAGTGAACTCTAGAATCAGTTGAGTTCAACAAATTAAAAATTACCATATGTTTAATCACAAGTTTTTTCTGTTCCTTAAAAAAATATATTATTGCTGCTTTCATAGAATAATGCTTTTCACTACTTATTCTTATTTTTGCCCCGTAGCAGTAAAACTAACACAAACAACCAAAGTGGCTTCGCTTAGATTCAATATTCCAAATTGTAAGGTGAGAGGATCTCTAGGGATTCGCTAGACTCTAAAATTTTAGGAATTAAAGGCTGCATTCTTAAAAAGTAAGATTTTTCATCTGGAGTGAACAAAATGATTTGATTACTGAACTTTGAGCTAAGCAACACGAAAACATTATTCAATAGTCCCTTACACATGTTCTATTTCTCTTTAATAAATAAAATGTATTAAAACCCGGCTGGGATTGTGGCTCAGCGGCAGAGCGCTCGCCTCGCACGTGCGTGGCCCGGGTTCGATCCTCAGCACCACGTAAATATAAATGCATTGCATTGTGTACAACTAAAGTAAATAAATAAATATTTTTAAAAATGTATTAAAACCCCTTAGCAAGAGTATACTAAACCTTATTAAATATTGCCTAGTATGAAGGAGACTGTCCCTCTACCAAGATTATCAGGAGCCAAATTCCTAAAATGCCAGGACAAAGGAGGACAGTGGATGTCCTTCAGATTAGTTTTCTCACCTGACAGATAAAGAAACTGAGCAGCTGAGGAGCCCAAAGACTCCAAGATACTTGCAAGCAATAGGGCCACCAATTTTTTCTCTTCCACTTCACCAAGCTGCTTCAATCACTATGTGGCCCAGAGTGAAACTCTATGTCAGTAAATAAAAAAAATAGAAGAAAATAATTCCATTGCCAGGTCACTAAATAATTTAGAGCCCAATTTTTATTCTTTTTCTTCTTTGTAATGCAAAGACCTTATGTTCAGAAACTTACAGTTTAAAGTACATTAAGTAAAATCATGTCCATATGCAGATATGTCTTCTCCCATATGCATCTTAAGAAAATAACAAACAAAAAAATAATTTATCGTCAGCCCCTAGAAAACAAAAACTGAAATTAAAAGAAAGAATGGAGTAAATCTAAATTGTATATTTTCATTCCTTCTAAAAGGATTAAATAACAGAATTCTAAATGGTTTGTTTGTACTTTCCATGCAATATGTAGATTAACCATGAAATTCTGTTTGGGACACTTTGACATCTGTTTTCAGTGCATTACAATGAAATCTGGGGACTTGATACATACATTTGCTGTAATAAAACTGTCACTAATCAGTGTTTTCCAAAATATTGCCCATAACTATTACTATTCAGTAGTCTCATTTGCATGATCTAATATTGTTGCTACATCATGTTTTTCCCTGACAATGTGTTAGCTGGTCCCAGGCACATGGTCTAAAATGGCTGCAAACCACTCACTAATCTCAGCATCCCTATACTACTCTGTACATACGCATGCAATCTGTCCAAGGATTGGAACTAATACTTCATCCATCACGAAATATTTTTCCTGTTACTGGAACACCAAGGTTGAATTCACATCCTGAGTGTGAAAAACTCAACAACAATAAAGGAGCCCACACTGAGTAGGAAATTATGCCTCATGGGGCTTCAACCACAGGAGACACAAACATAATCCCAACTCAGGAGTCCCTTCAGCAAATCCATAATGATGCTTTCTGAACAATGAATGCAGAGCCTTTCATTAGCTTAACCCATTTCTATGAACTACAAAACTAGACTGGTCCAGACTTTAAAATAGGGTCTATTCCATCTTTACTAGGATTAATAAATAGCTATATCAATGACAAATACCCAGAATCTCAAGTTCACAAGGTATTAATGGAACCACCTAGGTATTTGATTAAATAAATGTTTTATTTACATAATTGCATATATCTGTGCATCATGTACAAAACACGGATCTCATGGGAAAGTAATTCTGAGTCAAAATGTGGTATTCACCAAAAAATAAAAACTTACAAAAACTAATTTGTTTACCTATACTGATTCTAAATGAATTCCATGTTTCATCAGTACTTGGAACTATAATCACATTGCTCAAGAGTCCAATATAATTTCATTTTGTCCTCCCATGAACTCATCTTAAACCTGAAATATGTTACTCTATACACATGTTTTATATTATACAAATGATGGATACAAAAAGCAGATTAATTGTAGGCCCTAATGCTGTGTTTGTTGGTACTAAGAAGTCATTCCAAATGTTCCAAAAGGGATTAATGTAGTATAACAAGTCTATTTAATTATTGTAAGACCAGTGATCCTCATATTACTATAAGCTGCTTTCCCCTTATTTGGAGACTGTAAATAGCACAGAAATTGTTACATGGTAACTGAGAGTCACATCCTGAAATACTGATGCTTCACCATCAGGAGTAAAGAATCATATCAGCATCTCTTGAGAGATTACAGAAGACAACCAGTATTTTAAGATGCACGGGTATGCTTTATTTTAAAGTTCCAATGACTTACATCCTAAGTGTAAGCAAAGCTTTTCAAATGCATCAGAAAGACCTAAAACCAAATTCCTCTGCCTTCATGTATAAGCATTTTTATTTTTGTGTATCCCATGAATAAACAGAATGGCAACTAAACACAAGAATGTTCTCAAAAAGAAAAAGCATGCCATGGATTAATAAAAATTATGTGCCAAAATCTAAACAAGCTAATCAATGTTCTGATTCTGTTCTGTGCACACCCTAGTTACCCTTTAACTAATGGGCAAACAGTGAAACAACATTTCCTATTAACTCCTTGCTAGAACCCCTAGGTATATGATAAACATTATTCTAAAGTACTTCATATAGGAATATGATGCTTTTTTACAGTGCATCAGTGTGACCTGTGATTTAAGGTATTTCCCTTGAAAGGACTGTGGATATGGGTTAATCTGTCCACTTGCCAAACCTGCTGTGTGAAGTGAATAAGGGGTGCAACCCACTAGCCATGGAGAACCAAGCACCAGCCAGCTAGTTCCCAGGGATCTGGAGCACAAAGGTAGCTCCACGAGCACATGGACCCAATCAACCAGAGCCAATGAAGTCAAACACGGCGACCCCCAAATACAGTTTGGTAAGGAGAAGTAAATGTTTTAACCACTTCCCATTTGGCATCCAGTTGTTTTTAGTAAAAGTGAAATCACTCTACTACATAATAAATATTAACTTCTTTTCTCTAGAGCTTGTTTAATTATTTAATTTTCTTAAAGTCATAAAAAGCTGAAATAGACTGACTGAAAGGAGAAAGTTAAATGGCAATAAAATCAAAATAATTCATATAACCAATTAAACAATTTGAGGTTTTGATCCAACTAAGGGTCATTTTTAAATGACACATTCAGACTTCAGAGTACAAAAACCAGCAGCTTGCTCCTTTGAAAGAATGATCCACCCTCTCCACATCATCATTACTTCTGTCCAACCAAATCTAAAACATAAGTGTACTTCTCCCAAATGTTAGCAACTTAATTTTTTGTACATGAAAGTTTTATGCTTTACTGGGGCGCAATGAATTACAAGTACTCACTAGGATACCCTTTAGTCAACACTAAAGTTATTTATTCAGAGAGTCATGAATAAAATTATTTTATTCCTTCCTTCCAAATACTTCTAGAGTGATCAAGAACTTTTTTCTCTGGTAAATCTGAGAAGAAGTATTTCTAAAATTATACAGCTAATTTTAATTTAAATGAGTTCTAACAAGGAGCAAACTTCACAGGCCGACATTCTGAATTTTCACCAATCAATATTGATACATGCCACTGTGATTAGGACTTTTGTTCTCTCTTTGGAATGTCTTATCATGGGAGAGTCATATAAACTAATTAACAAACCCTCATTCCAACATTCAATCATTCCTTCTCATCACTCTACGTGTCTTCCTTACACCATATTCCACCATCTATAGTAATAATGGCTATTATTAACATTACTGGTTTTACTTACATGAATTATTTCAATTAATCCTAAAACAGCCGTGTGAAGTAGACATTTTAATCCTTATTTTATAAGAAAGAAAATCAAAGCATCTGGAGCATAAGTGACTTGACCAAGGTCAAATAGCTGATAAAGGGCAAGACCAGAACCCAAAATGTTAGATTCTAGGAACATACTGTCTTAGACTGAATATGTATTACCAAAATTTGTAAATTGAAATCCTACACCTTAAAGTGATGGTATTTGGAGGTGAGTCTTTGGGACATAATTAGATCAAGAGGGTGGAGCCCTCATAAATGGGATTAGTGCCCTTAAAAAAGACACCATGGGACTACCTCACTCTTCTCAGCAATGACAGGGTACAAAGAGAAGGCAGTCTGTAACCCAGAAAAGGCCTTTGCCAGAACTCAACCAGACGGGGACCTGGTTTTGGACTGCCAGAACTATGAGAAGTAAATTTGTGTTTATAAGCCACCCAGTCTGTTATGTTGTTATAACAGCCCAAAATAAGGCACTTTCTATGCTCTGCAGAACCCAAGAAGACATGAAGAAGGGAGATTTGCTCAACTCCAAGAGAAATCCAAACTCAAAGGATAACAGAATAATTTAAATTGCATATTATTTACTCTTTAGTCCATAAATAAGCCTTCTACCTTATTTCCTGCCAAATGTGAGCCCCACTTCTCTTTTCTTGTAACTTCAGTACTCCTCTCCCACTTCCTACAACATGCTCACACGTGCGTGCATGCCTGCACACAGACTCACACACAAACAGCACCCACCAATTATCCCTGGTCCTCTTTAACTCCACAGCTGAGATCACTTTAAAAGTTTTCAAGGGAAGAACTGAGGCAGACGTCTGGAGAAAATCATCGATGTTTTTAAGTTCTTTAGGGCTGGTTGTTGCTCTCATACCACAGTCCCACTGCCATGTGACCCATTAGCCCATTAACCACATCCAAACGCAGCTCTAGGTTGGCCCTACCACTGGGCTGCCAATGAATGAGCAGAAAGGCAAGAAGGATGTTTCCTACTCTCAAGTGGTCTTTATAGGAAGGGAGAGGAAAATTGGGCTACTGACTAAAATCGGATTCAGTGCATTTCATTCGCCTTTCCTCCTCTGCTCCCATAGGATGCTGCATTATCAACATGATTAATTCCCAAAGTGTTTAAATTCCTTAGTCTTGTAAATATTCCTAGAGAGGAAAAACAGTTTAAAACAACAACAACCAAAAGAAAAAGAGAGCACAAAAAAGAAAAAAGAAAGAAAACCTCTCACCTGCTCGTTGCAGATATTTTTAAAATGGAAATACAAAATTCTTAAGCTATTCCCCAAGGTTCTGGTGCCTGTACCACATTGTCCCTCATCTGTCAGTGTATCCACACACATGTATAAACAGTATGCGACATACAAGGAAGGAAATGCACATTCTAACTTAAACTTCCTTTTTTCCTCTAATAATTTAAAAATAAAATGTAACAGCTTGGATTTTAAATATTTAATCTGGCAAATATAGGAAAAATCATGAACTATAATGTCATATTTGGCAAAGAAAAGTTTCATAGGATAAAAATATCTGTGTTTTAACATTTTAGAAGACATTTCCAATATTTTAAAAATAAAATTATTTCACTGCTTCAGAAGAGAACGGAGGTAAAATTCTCTATTTCTGCATATGAGGTTTTCATGAAAAGTAGAAAAACAATTTTATATTCATTAAAATAGTTAATCATACATACTGGCAAAGGGCCCACTGAAATAAAATCTTCATATTTACTAATGGTTCGCTACTGTTTCATGAAATTTAGCTATTTAAAGGTTTCCCTTAAAACTTTAATATAAATTATAAGATACATACATCAGTTACCAGATTACTCTCATGTTTAAATAGTCTTGTTTTTATCCTACATGTTTAGTGTATACATTTTTTCCAATACCAGGCAAAGATTTATAGTGTGAAGTTTCAAAATCGGCTCTTTTAGGACTTAAACATTAGCAACCAAATGTGTAACTAAATTTACCACATTAGCCCTATATAATGACAGTAAAATATTTTTATTATAACAACTGAAAATGCTGAAAAGTAATTGTTAGGGAAATCATAAATATAAAAGGCTGAAAAGTCAACCTCAGAGGAGTGGGGAAAAGGAAATTGTGATATGTATCATCAAAAGACACAGACATCGAAAAAGCAGAATAAATCCAAAGCCCTCCAAATTACAGAATACTATCCCCCACCTCTTGTAGCAAGGAGTGCTTCAAATTTGTCCTCATCACTATCAGCAAACAAAAGAAATTCACTTCTACAGCCAGACCATGTCAAACAGAAGACGTAGCTGCTGAGAGGGACGCCTTGAATCCAATGGTGTGTAAAGTATGGGCTGAGGCCTTTTTGTCAGCTATTACCATAAAAGAATAAGAGGAAACAGTGACATTACTACACAATAGAAAGGTCAAACAGCTTGCAGCCATTTCATGACCCAGACAAGTCAAGGTCAAGGGATTCAGGTAGCAACTTAGCCAGGGCATAAGTTACAGCACAAATGAATTGTTTTAACACATCAGCTTTGGTCAATTAAACCTAACAAGGCAAGTTGCATCACGTAGCAGGGTTCCTGACACCAAGGCCAGAAGCTGAGACCGACCTCATAAAACAAGGCTTTTAACATAGCATAGCAAATTTAAGGTAATCCATCCAGAAACTGCAGATGTCAGAATAATAAAATACAAGTTGTCCTAAGCAAGAACATTTTTCACACTTTAGAATTGGCTAATAGAGGGGTATAGACTTCATATTGACATATTTGTGTTATTAACATAGGCATAAGTATAATCCCCTACTTACATGAATTACAGAATACGCACTATTTCAAGTAACTTTTTTGAACATCTGTACTTATGATTAGATTTTTCCTATGCACTTACATTCATTGTTAACACTAATAGATTTCTGCATGCATTTTTTTTCAATGTGTACAGAATATTAGGTTTTTAAAAAAATCTTTACCTTTATTCAGTATCAGAATATATGTATATTACTGTCATTGAATATTAACCGGTGTTTGTTAAATACTTTTATGTGGTTTTATGGGATATATATATAAATATATATATATATATTTTTAAAAGTCAATGAGTAATATTTATTCCATTTCCCACCTTGAGAAATAGTTAAAGCTAACTAGAATTTTAAAACAACTATTTAGCATTAAAGACTTTTTTTTCTCAAAGGCAATTCTTACTTTATTTTGTACTTGTTTAAACAAATTCTATTTCAACTAATTTGTGCTTCATCAATAACTTAATACAGGCTCTGAACTGCCCTAAAATGGGATTCTGAAAATATACAACCTGCAGGCAACTTTCAGCTAGTAAAATTACTTCATCCATCACCCCATATTTTCAATTATATAGTCTTTATTCAGAGTTCTTTAATTTGACTGTGATTCATCAATGCAGTCCTGTTTATAAACTATCATCATAAACAGAATATGTATGTCTGTGTGTTTTATTATAAACAGTACATTTATGCATATGAATTGTTTGCTTTTCTCTTCTTAAAATATTGCTTCATTTAAATTTTGAGGATTTTTTTTTTAAATATGCATAGCCTTCAATTCAGCCTCAAGGTCTTCCCATCTCATTGGTTAATTGGTAGCCATTTCTTCCAATTTTCTGAATAATGGAGCAACCAAAAAGCACAACAATTTGAGTTCCATCACTCTCACATCCTGCACAGTTCGGTCTAATACACGCTAATCCCACAGACTCACTCCTTTGTACACTCTGAGTTTTTGAAAGTTCTCAGCAACTCAATAATTTATTCTCTATCCCAAATCCCAACAACTGAATTCAGTTAGATTAACCACATCTCATAATCAGAGTTCAGGGACCTAAGAATATACAACGAACTTCACTGCCACAGAAAAGTGAGCATGATCAAGAGGAAGCGTCCCCTCTTGCTATGCTTGGCGCTGAGGCATGCTGCTATAATGACTCAAGTTTCTGATGCCATAACCACTGGTCCTTGAGATTTCTAAAATTGTTCCTCCTCCACAAGGATGGAGGGGGGGTGGAAAACTTGCTTTGAACACTATGCTGGCTAATCATTTGTTCCACCCTACCATGTACACTGAAAAACTCAAGTGCCACAAGTTTTACTCTCATCAGCTTCACACTAGAAATGCTACTCTTTCATAAACTAAAGAGAAGTATTTACCCAAAACTTCGTTTCAGAGTAAGGGATCCCTCTTGCTTTGGTCCATAATTTTCAGATATTCAATAATGAGCTATTTTAATGAATATTTCACATGCTATTCCCACTCTCTATAAAGCTTCAGCTAAAAAACAAGAATTATTCCTTTCATTATAAAGTCAGTTATTATGTAAGCCACTTCAGTGATGACAGATATGAAAACCAACTTATCTCAGTTTTTAAGAATTCCGAGAATTCTGACTCAGCCTCCCTTTGGGTCTCTCCCTCTTCAGGTGCTGAAATTCTAACAGGTCAGCAAAAATGGCAACAGGAGTGTCATAACACAAATAGGGATTTTTTTTTTTCCCCCAAGCTTACTAGTGGATTTTTCAGTTTAACCTAACAGGATGAATGCTTATGAAGAGAAAGACCTCACTAAATTGAATATCTTGGGTTGTTGTTTCATATTAGAGTGCCAAGTTCGAAAGGAAAAAGTTAATGGAGGATTAGAACTTTAATTTCCTTTTGGCAGCTTCCTCCTAAATTCCAAATTTAGGGAAAAACAACTAAACAATTTTAAAAATCCAAGTAAGTTATTTACACATCTATATTACTTCTGTTTGGATGTGTTTATTATATACCACTCTAGAAACTTAAGAACTAAACCAGTGGCAATAGTTGGCCACTGTAAAGAGCTCCTGCCTAGCCCTAAGTCTCCAGGCACACACAGTTTAACTGTGTCTAACAGGGAGTCACCCCTTGGGAATCCCAACCATCATCTCCAGCCGTTGCAATGCTCAGTTCCCCAAAATTACCATTATTCTTCAGCGATGAACATTATTTTTGTTCTCACATATAAGGAGTTATTTGGAGTTATTTTTACCACACAAGAGACATAACATAGTACATCCGCATATCCAAACACACAAAATCTAGATAAATATTTTTTATTTCAAAGTGTGTCATGTTGTGTATATGAGGGGAGGGCATAAGATGAAGAAAGATGCCTAATGCTATCAGTAGGATCTTATCAACCATTGATGCCTTCACAAAGTAGTACAATAACTGTTGTTTTAAATATTTAAAAATCATAATTACTGTAACAAATGAATTTGCTCACTCTCTCCCTCCCCCACCACTCCACTTCCCTTTGAAAAGTGAGATCATATTAGCAGCAATGCAAGAGCTTAGTTTGCCATATCAGAACACAGATGCCAAGCTTTCCCAGCTGGCAACCAGGGCCTCGGTGTTTAACTCTTGAGTTGACTGGCAAAGCTATCTTGTGGCAGGGTCATCATGGCAGAGACAGTGAACTTCTGGCCCCTTAGATTCTGTTTTCTTCTTATCAGTGAGAAAATTGCTAAGTATCTTATCTCACAATATATGTTCCCACAAAGGTCTCATTAAGCCAAGGAGCAAGACATGCCAATAAGAGCCCTTCTTTATCTTGTGAATTGTGTATAAGCAAGAATGCAAACAAATGTGCACTAGAGTTCATGAGTTCACTCAAGGACAGGGTGCTAGATGGGGAAACTTAACAGGGTTCCCCTAAATCAAACACGCATACCAAGTATTTCTCCTACACACAAACTTCATGCTCTCTGAGCATTTCACAGTGCAAGCACACCAAATCATCCTGCAGAGCAGCCTCATTTTAACAAGTTATGAAAGCTTATTTTTCCCCTTAATGGGAAATACCTGCAAATGAAGTGAAATTTATTAAAATGTTAAAATGTGCTGTCAACTTGCAAACAATTATCTACTTAAGCTTTTCATAAAGAAATAATTGTTACCAAAAAAGGATTCTGAAACCCAGTAACTGAAGGAGGAAAATAATTCTTAGCATTTGCTTCCTCACTAATGACATGTGACAACCAGGAAGGGTTCTATTTCAAAAACAATGATTACAATTTCCCCTGTAAACAAGTCACATTTTTCACAACTTCGATATATACCTTAATTATTATAACATTTAACAATAAAACAGAAGTTGCCAACAATGGATCGCAATTTTAAGAGTTCAACAAGACTAAAGGAAACTACTTGTTCATGATAGCAATGAGGTTGCTGAACTCTGTGTAGCTCTCCAAAACATGTTTAATAAGAGTGCAAAGTACAGTCTAAAAATCACTTAGCTGACTTGGTTTAAACTCTAATCTGTTAAATTCATGACAACAGTTACTATCTCTTGAGATCTTTAAACCTCTCAGTATGTTGTAACCTCTCTCTGTCTTCAAAACCCTTCCCTGCCTCAGAGAAAGCCCAGTCGCCCCCACCAACACCCCCGCCTTTCTTCTCTTCAGACAGGACACAGTCTGGCGACTCAAGGCCTCCCATAGGCCAGACTTCCTTCTGTGCAGCCCTTTGGGTAGAACTGCTAATCCTTCTTATTAATTAACGAGATAATGGTGGTTAACTGGAAAGCAATATTAATGTTAACTATGTAGGAAACTTCAACCAAAATTATTTTAGCCTTTTGGTTGTTTGTCCAGGTATGCAGAATTGTGCACTGAGAATTTGGTAATATTTTGATGCATAATTGAGAAATTCAGGAATGACTGATTTATACCAGACCTTAACATGTAGGTTACTTCATTAAGGTTTTCTTTCTTTCTTCCCCCCCCCCGCCCCCTACATTCACACTGTTATACATTACCAAACAGGGAGAAAAGTAAGGTCCTCTCAACATGTTTCTATAAAACTTGGAAGTGTGGAAATTGAGGGAATTAGAAATTGCATAAGAAATAAAAAGTGATGTGATTGAAAAGCAACATTCAGTCATAATGGATGCATCATACCCCACTAAGTTCAGCCTATCATCCATACACTTGCCATAGGGTACCCCGCATCTAACAGGACACTATGTCCCAGGAAGGTATGTTGTACAAGGATTGCCTGGTTTTTGTTTTGTTTTGTTTTGTTTTGCTTTGCTTTCATGAATGCAATAACAAAGACAATATGGGGAAATAGGTACCACCTGCCCAAGAATCATTGGACATCTCTAATATCTTTGGGAAAATGGAGAATAATTCAGAGCTATTTTTCCTTTAATCTGCCAAAATCTTAAAAAAAAAAAAAAAAAAAAAAACTAAAAAAAAAAAAAAAAGGAAGGGTTTTATATTAGCTAAGGTTTGCTGCAGCAAACAAGCAAGCAGCTTTCATTCAGGGATTGTCAAAAACTTTCCAGTGTGCCCACTGCAATGCGGATGCCAACCAACGAATCAAAGGCATTCAGCAACTAGACAAAGAGGGTCTGATGCCAACCTCGGTGCCACTGGCAACCATTATTGGCATCAAACACAGTGTCTGCCTTTTTTTTCCCTCTCGCCTGGCACTTCACAAACAAAATGGCGGTTCTTGTAGCAACGAAACAGCCGAAGCGCAGCCCTCTGAATCAATAACATCAAATGATTTTATGGATTTAAATGCAGTTATTCCCAGGTGATGTGTACATTTTAGGTAAAATGGGAAAGCATGTAATTTTATAAACAACTATATTAAACATGACCCTTTACTAATGTAAAGAAATAGTAAAATGGACTGAATTGCGGGTCAACCGGACTATATGCATAGAAGAAGCTGAATAACAAAGACATTGAGCTTTAAAGAAAATACTGCCCTGTGATGCAAAAGCCTATTAAACTATATATCAGAAATTATTTCAAAATTTATAAATTTTCCCCAAAACCATATCAGATGCAGATGTAGCATTATAGCTTGTGTCAAAGCTCTAGTAACTCTTTCCATATTTCAGAAAAGATGAGGCTGCTGGGCATGAAGAAGGGGAAAAAAAAAGTGTGGGTTGAACCAAAAGAGAGAGAGGAAGAAAGAAAAGCATGGGAAGTTGGTCAACAATGGAACTTTATTATACATTGGTCTTTATTTCATCTTCCAGAAGAGATGCAGAATGTGATCTTGTATAAATAACCAAGAGGACTATTGACATTTCTAGATCTGGAAATTGTCAATATATTGTAACATCACTCCACACTGCAATGCGGATGCCAACTAACAAATCACAGGCATCCTGAGCTAAACAAAGAGGGTCTGATGCCAATCCTGGTGGCAGTGGCAACCATCTTTGGCATTCTCCCTGTTCTTTCTCATGTTTTTCTCCTAGTTGTTTAGAAGTGAAGAGAGAGAAAAGGGGGGCAAGGTAATTTTGCTGCTCTTTCTGTTGCAAACATTACATTTTTCCTCTCTGATTTTTCTTTCATGTTTTTCTTCTTATACTTCTTCACCTAATTTATAAAACCGACTTAAGTAGGTTTTCATGTACTTAGAGGAGAAATAAAAACTCATGATACATGTAGCTCTTTGATTGACTACAGACTTACTTTTAAAACCTGCTTTCTTTAATCAATTGCATTGCAAAATGACATAATTAACCTACACTTGACAAAGAAAAAGATATAAATTCTGAAAAAAAGAAAACACAAAAGTACCCTGATGTGACTTTTTCAAAGCAAGATCCACCAGATGTTAAGAGGAAATCATGCAGGGGCAGGTAGCAGAGGATATACATTATTAGATACACAGGGCAAAATGATAAAAGGTTCTTACAACAGAGAATGCTGAAACAACAACAAAATCAACATTTTATCTGAAAATATGGTCTCCAGGAGTTGTTTAAAACTTTATAATTATCATGAGCAATGGTATAATGCAGAAGGCATTTATGCAGTTTTTTTGCAGTTTTTTTCTTTTTTCAATCTATCTTCACAAATCCAAAGGATACGTTCTTTATTGTCAGTTCATCAAAACTAAGAGAGTTGGCTGCCTGCCCCAGGAGTAAAAAATGCATGCATGCACACCTCAAGGACTAGCCTTCAAGCAAGTTAAAATGTGAGCAGCAGTGAGATGGTTGCAAATCTTCTCTCTATATATTAAAAAGTTACATGACCCACTTTTTAAAACTTTACTTTCAGCCTTAATTTTCACAACACAGTTACAACACATTTATAGTCAATCCAACACATATATGCAGCCCACCTTAAAAATGTCACCTCCTAGACAGCTGTCAATCAAATTAAGTGTCATGTGTTAATGAGCTTTTATTTTAGGACACACAAGATGAAAATATATTATCCCCAAGCCATCATTATTTAGACGTTAGTTCTTAAATGCATGGAAATAGTAAATGCAATACTTTATTTTTAAAGAAAACATAATATTTCCAAATGAGTGATATCCAATATCATTATTTAAAATCAGACTAAAATTTTTTAAATGACATCTAAACATATTTCTAAAAACTATATCAAGGAAATATCAGGATAAAAAGCACTTAGTAAATACCTAGATTTCTGAGTCAAAAGAGTAACTTTATATTTTACTTTTTAGGATGATAATAAAGGACACAGCAATTTATTAAATCCCACATTTATATAACACCATCATATAACTGTCTGCCACCTGGCTATCTGCAGGCCATTTTCCCTCCCACCAGGCCAAGTTCGGAAATGACCCACCATCTGTGGCAGCTCAAACTTCAGGCCACTTTTGGTATGCTGATTTTTTAAATGACATTTTACTATGGACTGTTGTTAATGCAAAGACATCTATATCTTGACACACTGATTTGAAGAAAAGAAATTCTCACCTACTTAGGGAAAATGTCTTTTAAAAAGTAAAAATAATAAGGAAACATATTTCATTAACCCAAAAAATACTCAGAAACAATATCACCTATCTGGAATTGTGCAGGCAACATTTATAACTCTTTATCGAGTTTTTAAAAACATTGGTATGGTATGCGGTTTCTACATTCTTCTTGAGATTTATTTTAAACCAGTGTAACCAGTTCACTTTCTGTTTTTGTCCTATAATGTTCATTAAGGAAAACTGCAACTTCTCTCCTTGGTAAGTTTTATGAATTTACATTCAAGTAAACTAACAATTTAAAGTGTTCCCAAGTCACTCTGCGAAAATAGCATACACTTTTACACAAAAACTATATTCCATTACATCTATAGCGAATATTGCACAATCAAAAGTAGGTGTTGGTAGAAATATTAAAATCAAATAAATCTAGGTCTACGTAAGATTATGCTTTGATAGTGGCTATCTTAAGCATTTTACAATAGTAAAAACCTAATTCTATTTTTAGTTCCAATAGCATTAGATCCCTGAACAAAGTTCACTAACCTAGTTAGTTATGAGGCTAATACAAAGATTACTAAATAGCGGTTTCACTATTCATAAATAAAGTTGCATTTCCAAATTGGGAAAAGATGACTAGCTACAAGAAACACAGCGTAGCACAGAAAGTAAAGTGTAATAAACTATATGTTATAGACTACTCTGTGTATACTCATGCGTAAAAAACGCGTGTCTTTGTGGTCTTTCTTTAAATACCCAAGCCTATCCACGTATGAAAGCTCCGTGTCTATTTACATGACTCACACATGGCAGTGGACGTGTGAATGGAAGAGGGCACACCACTGTACCCAGAGAGGGCGGAGGACATTTAGGGGCCTCAAGGACCATCTAACCCAAGCCAGATATTCTGTAAGCAAGGTTTGTGGACAGTGTTTGCCATGCTAGAAGAAAGAACGATCTGCTCCTACCTTGCTCCTGCACGTAGTATGCCAAAAACAAATCAAGCTCCTTAACTGATACTGTGATATGATGTGGCTGGACACAAAGTGCTGGGTTTGTGCAATGTGGGGATTTCATGAGCCGCTCTCCATCGGTACTTTCCAAAGGGATGCCTTTGAACAGGATCACCATGACTAGATCCAGACGCCAGACTTTGTCTGCCTGTCGCAGGCAGTCGATTCTCCTAATCTTACCCTTCTGGTCGGGATTGGATAAGACACAGCACGGGTGCTTCTTGCCAGTCACGGTGAGCACAAAGTCCTCTCGGTACTCCTGGCGGATATCTTTGCGGAGTTTGGCCAGGAGCCTGGATGCCCACTTCTGTTTGATTTCAGGCTTTTCACTGAGAAGCTCATCTTTGACTGCTCTTTCTTCATCCTTTGACATTCGCTTCTCATGCTTTTTAAAGTACTTGCGTTTTCGAGCCTGCAGGTTGAACCAAGTATAGGCAATTGCACGGACATGTGGAAGAAGTGCCTCGATGAATGGGTGAAATTCATCCTGTAGAAGACAGGGAGGAAAGAAGAGGTGCATAGTCAGTTTAATTTTAAATGCTCAAAAAAATAAGACCACAATGCATTCCCAATTCAGTACAAAAAGTTATGCATGAAAATAGCATTCTTTTCTTATTTAAAATGATCAAAATAGCAGGACAAGAAGAAAATAAAGAATGCCAAGCTGCCCCCTCTCCACCAAAATTCACAAGTTGATTCTACCTCCTACAAAGAAAATAAGGTTTTATTTTGTATTTCCGCTCTGGCCCCATCCCCCTCATTCCCACCCCAATGCCATGCATTCTACATTCTTTAAAACATATGCGACCAAGGTGCTTGGCACCTAATTTAATATTTAAATATTTGATTGACCAACTAACACTATGCAGTACCATTTTACAAAGAACACAGTGAATTTTTTTTTTTAATCGGAGCAGAGCTGTTCAGAAGGCAGGAGCGATGCCACAGTTCATTTCTCTTCTCTGTGGCACAGAAACACAAAGCATATAGATGCTCAGTGTAATGCCACACAGTTCCCGCTTTTGGAGCATGCTCTCAGCAAGAGGCTGCTGGTGGCACAAAGAGCATGCGCCATTAAACTTGATCCATTTTCTTATCAAACGTCCAACATTCCAACACTGAAACAGCACCATTCCAAGAGTGGTAACTAGAGAAACCGGTATACAGTGAGGGAAAGTGGGCAAAGGACACAGCCTGTCGTATCAGTGTCCTGAACAGAAGGTTTCCATACTTTGAGCAGTGCATTCTCTCCCCGCAACACCATCACCAGCTCCCAACACACAACATGCATTCTCTCGGTCTCTTATGCTCTCTCACTGACACACACTCCTGCATTTTTAAACAGAAGTTTTTAAAGTTGAAAACAAAAATTACATGAATGTTCTTTCAGTAGCTTTCCTATAGAATATGAAGTCCCACAGAGTCAGTTAATTTGTTAACTGATCACATGAGTATGGCAATTATTCTAAACCCCTTAAAAATCAATCTGAGGTGAACAATGAAAAATGGCAACTTGGCACCAACTTTACATTCTTTGTGTCTCTGCATGCTGTGGCAGGGGACACCAGGAGTGCACGGCTGGTCAGTTACTGCTTTTGTGGAATCCATACAATTCATTTGCCATGAAGATGAATTATCGGACTGGACTCGGGTACACATATGGGTTGCTTGTGAATCCTCAAATGTACCCATCTTCTGATTTCAGTGATTTACCTTTAGGTAAATTCCTGCCTGTTTCATCCAAGCCTTTTTTAAGAGAGGGATCAGTGAGGTATGGCAAATTGTCTCTACCTACAGATATTTCAAGTTTCAAGTACAGCCAGTGTTTCCTTACTTCCTGACTTAGGTAGAACCTATCTTATAAGCTTAGGTCTATTGCTGTTCCGAAAAAGAACATAACGTCCTGTGCGTGCACACTGTATATATGCAATAAGCCAAGATTTGAAGCAAAGGAGAACTTTCACTGTGACCATTTTTCTGATCACATTGACTACACTGCCATGCCAACCACAGAACAACTTTCTCTAACTGATTGTATCCCAAGTTAGAATTTACATACTCATGTTAGTCACCCTGAACTATATGGAATAAATTCTATATAACCAGCAGACTGGCTAATTCTATTAGGTAAGATGATAAAAATAAACTAATGACACTCCAACAAAGGTGTCCCCCCAAATTCCACACAGCTATAAATGCATTTTAAGCCAAAATTCAAAGCTTTAAGGCTAAAGACTGCAACATGTTAATAGCTTGAGGTTCCAAAGAAGAGGGGTAGGTCCCATTCAATCAATAATGTAGTTATCAAGTGTCCCAACATATTGCCGTAAAATGTTCCTACAGCAGAATAAGTATGAACCAAAATTTTATAACAATACAGAATGCAGATGATCACATCACAGCATGAGGCATAACCCAATGCCACAGAGGAAATCATTAAACCGATCAGCAGTTTCCAGAGGAGATTTGAACAATTCGGTTACTATGTGAGCACATTAAACTAGGCCATGGAAAGAGTTAAACCACAATCTGTTCTTTGTGTGGGAAGGCAGCCCTGCTCACAGCAACCACAGCCCATGATAAGACCTCCCTATCTTCATACACTTTCTGATGCCATGCTTTCAGCTTTCACTGTAACTACAAAAACTTTGTTTATCCCCCTTCAAAATATATGCAAAAGGAAAGCCTGCTCAAGGAAATGTGGACTTAAACGTGCTTTGGGAACTCACTTCCTATGACCTGACTTTTACTATGATTTATTGATATGACTAAAAAACATGCATATATGCACTCATAAACTAAAAATTTGAGAATGTAAACAGTGCATGGGGTAGCTTTGTTTCATTTTATCCTTGTCATGCTTCATAAAATGCAATATTTTCTTAACAGATATTAAGCAATTCGGTACCACTGAAGTACTATGTCCTTAAGTACTATGTTCAGTGACATTTCATTTTCTTATAAAGACATCAAAAATATGTTTGAGTTGCAGAATTTAACCATAAACATCATCTATCGTGTAATAAATCTCAAAATCTTAACAAGTTATTTTAAACAACCAAAATGCAAATTTGAAGGTTGAATTTGGAAACTCTTAGCCAGTGCACACAAAACATTGTTTTTAATGTTGCTTTGTGTTTGCTGTCAGTTATGCCCAATATTGTTTTAAAATGCACATATTTCTTTACTGATAAGTACAAGTAGAAAACTTTCTCAGGCCACCAAATTGCCTTACGAATATCTTTCAGGGCATCACTATTACATGGATTCCTTTTAAGTGAATCACTTATTTGATAAGGAGACCTATCCCCCCCCACAACAAAAAAAAAAATTTTAAGTGGAGATTTGCTATATATCACATACATTTTTGCATTAACATGTCTAAATGTTATCTCTTAAGTGTGATTGTTTTCTAATCCTGAGTAGCAATATATTCTTCATGACTGTAAATGACATGAACATGGTGCAGAGTAACTGTCCTCATTCAAAAAAGGGGGGAAAGGAATTAAGGTATTCATATGTTCTAATGGGTTATAATTATAACATTAAATAATTATAAAAATTATTTTTCAAAAAATCAACACATGTAAATGATTTAAGATCTAATGGCTCTATGTTAAGGTAACTTGTAAGCTTGCTTTTTCAGAATTTTTACTAAAATACATTGATATTCAGTAATCCTTTCTCTTATAAAACTTCCTTTAGTTAAACTAAATTGATAAGTAGCCAAGTTACAAACTTCAAATATAAACAATCTAATTTGACTAGGCATATTTATTTTTCTTCATAAAAACAATGGTTTCCATGAAAAGGTAGAAAATTAGACCAATATAGTGATGGAAGAGAAACTACTTAGATGCTCGTGAAGCATCATCCTTATATAATAATAAATCATGAAAAAAATAAAGTACTTAAAGAATTGGAATGACAATGAAAGAAAAAAATACTCAATTTCATTATGCCCGTTGAAAGTTATACTATTGACAGTTTATATTTGGAAAAAGTAAATATTAAATGATATATGATGAGTATTAATTTTTCTTTTACACCTGATTTATACTAATGTATAAATGCTGATTTATACTGATGTACTGACACTATGCATACCATTTTGCTAAATATCAAAAACTTTAATGATCACTCATTTTATATTAAATTTTTTTCTAAAACCTAGATACTTTATTCCAACAACTGAGATACTTTTGAAAGTTTTCAACAAATTAAGAATGTTACTTTATTTTGTATTTGCACTTCCTAAAACATGTTGTGCTACAGCTATAAGGCTCTTTGCAATAAAAAACTAAGCTACAGATCTGATACAAAAGTAACACTGTTAATGTGTCCTCACTTTTGCAATACCTTACATTACCTATACAGTCACACTGAGATATTAAATGAGAATTCTAAAGCTAATATTCCTTATCTAGTATAGGCCCTAAATCCCCAGTTTTAATACATCAACTCATATTTATATTATTAAAATAGTAGAGAATATTAGTCATCATGAATTAGTGTCGGTAATGTGTATCCTTGAATACTAATGTGCTAGCTCAACGATTATGCTGTATATGCTCCGAACACTCCATATGTCAGGATGCTGCAATATTATTTTTAACTTAGCAAATTGAGATAAAACTAGTCACTTTTCTATACATATTTAGAGGAGACTAAAAATGCAATGTAATCATTAGGAGTGTTTCCCAAAAAAAAGCCAATATTGGAAATATAAATACAGAAAAGACAATTATTCAGGTGAGAATGTGATGCAGAAGTTTGTAAGTGAAAAGCTTACTTTGATTTGTTATGTTTGATTCCAATGTAAAAATAATACAAATGGATGTAGTTCACCAGAAAGAGGGGGAAATTCCTGCGGGTGTGTACTATTAAAGGTAACTTGTACAACTAAGGGCAATTCATTATACCTGAAATAATTTCATCATATTTGTTGGCTATAATCATTGATAGCTTTTAAAATACAAATAACTCAGCAACCCATTTTTCCAGTTTTGTTAAATTAAAGTGCACGTTTACTTGCTTAAAATAGCCATATCTAAGTTAATCATACTCGGATGCCAAACAAAATATAAACAATAAAAAATGTGTCAGCCAAAAAGCTACAGGACTGTATCCAATCACTGAATAAGCCTTATCATTGTTTTCATCTTCATTCACAATTTATGAATGCCTCAGTCCTTTTGAATCACAATGGCTTCTAATTGTCATACAATTGAAATCTTAATTATTTGTCCATTTTTAAAATGCTTCATCGTGATTTTAGATGTTTTAAAATTTTAACACACTCAAAACTAGCCAACACTTCTTTAACTGTTTAGTTTTTATGCCAATGTCAAAGATAATAGTTATCAGTTACCAATCATGACAAATACTCCTAAAAGTAAATTGTCCTATGCCTTTAAAGACTTAAAATATTGCTTCAAATAACAATTCTGGGCAAAGCTATTTAGTTAACTTTATCAGTTGCTTAGTTCGCTAGGCAACGATGAAAACTGCGCCCAGGTAAGCCTGTTCGGTCTAGTCACTTTTTCATTTAACCGTCTGGTTCAAAGTGATATAAATTGTGTCTTTTTAAAAAAGTATAAAGCCAGTGTTTTATTTCATAACATTGTTCCTAAAGTCTTAGGATAATTTTCAAAGTAAAAAAAAATAAAAATTACCTTACTTTTCAAGTATTACTTTATGCCTTACGAACTACGCCCAAATATCGTCAAATGAACAGGTCTCCACAAAATGAACATGTCCTAAAAGTCCCTAACATTCACCACGACCAACTAAACTCATGCCAACGTAAAGACCGCCTTTGTGGTATGGTCACTGGAAGTCCCAAGTGCGGGTCACTATGGACCAGGATTTTAGGTCCCAAATAAAGCAAAGGAATGGGTCCCCGGACCACAACATCGGACTCCCTCCGTCGCCCGCCCACAGCCTGCAGCAGAGTCCAGAGGCGCCCACACAGACTCGTGCAGGAGTCCCCTCGCCCAAGTTCACTGGCTGTTTTTTAAGAGCTCAGTTCCCCCCTAATGCTCCTCTAAAGAGCCGAGTCCACTTCTGCGCGCGAGCGGCCGAGAGCGCGGCAGACACCTTGGGCAAGGGTACCGTGCCACAGCCAGCACTTGGGGGGCCGCCTAGGGGCTCATGCTAGCTGGCCTCGGCCCTGCCCACCCCCGGCAGCGTTGCCCAGCCCTGGCGCCCGCTCTCCGTGCCCAGGGCGCGGGGCTGGGCGTGCGCAGCGGCCGTGGGCGAGGGGCCTTGCGCCGGCTCCCACGCCGTCCCGCAAAGCCTGCCGCCACTTCTCGGAGGGACTGGGATGTGCCGAGGTTAACTAAAGCCGTTAATTGTCTGCAGGACGAAAGCAAGAAAACAAAACAAAGGCGTCTGGGGCCAGAGAAAGCTCGAGAAAGTGATCGAGACATGTACCTGAGTGAGACAGATGGGAGAATACATCATGACTTCGCCTTAAAAACGCACTTTCCCGGAGATGCCCAAGAAAATCTTCGAGAAGCAAGAATTTCATCTATTCATTTTACAGTCATCTGAGCCCCGCGATGCGATCAATCAGGACGGGGCTCTGCGCTGGATCACCGCAACTTCACAACAAACCCAGTCCTCCTTAAATAGCCAAAGATTCAAGTTCACTCGGCGTGCTAGATTTCCCGGGGTGAAATCCAATCTACACTTTTAACCCTCTTGCAGTCCGAGCGCGCTGGCCGTGCTCGCCGAGGCCGCCGCCGCCGCTGGTGTTAGCTGCTTTTCGCCTGGGTTTGGGGATTTGTTTTCTGTTTTGCAGTTGTTGTTGCTGTTGTTGTTGGGGGCTTGGGGGGTGCGCGAAGGTTCGGTGTGGGTTGGATTGGGGTGGTGGTTGATGGTGAAATGCTTTTTTAAAAAAGGCGGGGAGGGGGGCGCAGGAGGGCGGGCGGCAGGGAGAGCGAGGAGAATGTGTCACCGCGCTGGGAAAGTTCAAGGTTACAGCCCCGAACACTGCGGCAGGATCGTGGAGTGGTGATCGCAGGCTAAACTTTGCCGCGAGCCGACCATGTGTGTGCGCGAGGGGGAGCGTGAGCGAGTGCGCGCGGGTGGCGGGGCGCGCGCGGGAGAGGGCCGGGTGGGGGCGGGGTGGGTGGGGGGAGAAGGGAGAGGCCGGGATGAGGGAGGGGGGGGCGCGAGCGCAGATCTCCCGGGCGGAAGAGTCTAGCGGAGCGCGGTCCCCGGCTGCAGCCGCCGCCGCCCGCGCCGGCTCCTCAGTGCCCTCCCGCCGCTGCCGCCGGCCCGCCCGCCTCGCCCCACGTCTGACCCGGCCGAGCGAGGAGGCGGCTGCTGCTGCTGCTGCTGCTCACAGCCCAGGGGGATCGAAAAGATCTCCAGAAAAATCCCAAACGATAAATCCCGCTCTCCCGCTCGGCTCCAAACTCCTCTCTTTTCTGCTCTGGGCTCTTTTTTCCCCTCCCCCTCTCTTGCTTTCTCTCGTTGCAAAACTTGGAAGTTGAAAAATTCACCGGTTCCACCCTCTGGACCCCGCTCGAGCTCTCTCCAAATCAGACTTAAGGATTGTTTTATTATTTAATTACACAATCATCGCTTTACTCCTCCTCCTGCAAACGCGCATTCCTTTTGCACCAGCCTCTCCACACCCCCCGCCCCCCACCTTCCTCCTCCTCCTCCTGCTTCTCTCTGGCTCTCTCCACCCGCCCCCCCTCCACTTGTTAAAGGTATCATACCGGTGCAACGCTACTATGACTTTTTTTTCCCCAAAAAAAATATAACCCGCCACCCTTCCTATACCACCACACACATACACACACCCCAAAAACCCGCCCTAGGAGAGCTATTTCGGCGCTCGCTGCGGACTCTTTAAGCCGCGGGAACATCCTAGTGGGAGAAGGACTGAACCGGTCTGGGCCCGAGAAAGGAACGAATGGAAAATTCCCTCACACCCAGGCCGCCCCGGGGCCGGAGCTGGGGTGCCGACACTCGCACCCGGGGCGGGCGCGGTCCACTGAGCCCGCGGCTGAAAGGAGGAGGGAGAGGCCGAGAAGGCAGTCGCCTGAGCGAACTTGGGCTCAAATAGTTGGGGCGCACCAGCGAGGACATGGAGGACACGGCGCCCAGACTCTGGCCCCCAGCCCGAAGCCCTCGTTCGCGGGTAGGAAGCGGGAAGAGGTCTCTCCAGCGGGCGACCGCACCCGGGACAGCTACACCAAAGCGGTGCTTCGCCGCGGTTTGCCGCCTTCCCTGGGGGTGCCGCGTGCACGTGGCCTCGCTTGGAGCGGGAGGACCCGCCGAGCCGCTGCCGCCTCCAGCTCCCTCCTCCTCCCTGCGCCCCGCTCCGCTCTCCTCCTCCAGTCGCCCGGCTGGCTTTTTCCCAATCCCCCCACCCCCAGGGCCCGGGGCGCGGGCGGAAAGCGGGTCCTTCCCCGCCAGGGTGCAGGCAGGGCGGGGCTGCGGCGCGCCCGGGGCTGCAGGACGGGGGCGCGCGCGCGCGCGCGCGCGGTGCGTGTGCGGCTGCAGCCCTCCTGAGGCTGCCGGCCCGGAGCCACTGGGCGCCCTCGTCCGCCTCACTCCCGCGTCGCTGCCCCGCCCCCATCCCGGCCGCGAGCTGCAGGCCCCGTGTGAATGAACTTGATTCTGGGGATTTTGAGGGAGCGGCTTGCCTAGCACCCGTTTACACACACACACACACCGCCCCCCAAATTCCGGTTTTCCGCTTGGAGTGGGTGGGGAAGTGGTGGAATCAAAGACTGCCCAGACAATAGAGAAAGGAAAAGTGAGTGCCTGGGGCTCGGCGTCTATCCCTTGGGGGCTGCGGGGCGGTTGGGGCTGTAAAGGGGCCTAGTCCGCCCCAAACCCAAGGCGGGGCCGCCCCCGCTTTGAACTGTTCTGTGGAGTGTTTCCAGGCTCACCACGGATCCCCCTTGCCTCCTTCCCTCTTCCTCGCTCTCGATTTTCCCAACTTTCTCCTCCTTCATAGTCTCCCGCTTCTGCCCACCGTCCCCTCTTCCCTCCCCCAGCGGACCTGGAGGAACCAGTGACTTTTTCCTTCACCAAGTGGGAGTTATCCACATCAAGCATTTCACAACGACACATCAAGGAAAGTAGGCAGGTTCAAGTCAACCATGAAATGGTCACTTTTTAACCCCGTCCTGTCCTCATTAGGGAAATGCTCAAACACAGTCCGTTTTCAAAAAGCGCTCTTAATGAGGCGAGCTTGCCAAGTCTACCAGCTGCAGCCCCCGTAAACCAAGAGCCCAGAAAAGAAAGGCGCTGGGGGTGGGGGTGGAGGAGGCTGCGGGGGATGGCCGGGGGTCTGAGGAGACAGGTAAAGTCGAGGAAACTGCGAGAACAGGAACTCTGGCGAGTTAACCCTTTAGGGCACGCGCCGCTGGAAACAGCCTCCCCGCTCCCCCCGCAGGCAAATCCTCTAGTCAGCGTTCTGCCAACGTTAATTTCCTTTGTGCCGGTCATTTCTTCTTTTTGAAAAGCTGGGATAAAGTTGACAGTCTTTATAGATGAAAGAAATGAGGTGACAGCCGGGGTTAATCCAAATAAATACTCATTTTTCTCTCACAAATTGTAGGCAACCTCATCTTAGATTTAAAAAGAAAAAGACGAACAACCCAAAGCATCACTTTGTTTTGCACATTATGTGGCATCCCTTTTCTCACCCTCACCAGATTCTGCAGGGGAAAGGGGGGTGGGGAAGCTCTACTGATAATACCAGCTTTAACTACCGGAGTTTCCCTTTGAACAAATATTCAATTTAACTGGAGTTAATTTACCATAAAAGACATCCCCCTTGGCACGAATGTACTCACGTCCTTGAACACACCTCTTTGAATGCCTGGACTCTAACAGAAGCCATTATTTCGGGGTCTCTTTAAAAATCCTGTGCCCATCTCTCTCCCTCCCTTCTCCCTCCCTCCCTCTCTCCTCACCACACCACCCCCGGTGAAACTCTGGCACCCAGAGAGCACTCTTTTCAGCCAGAGAGCCCAGAACCAGCCTTGTCCCCTGGCAAAAGAGGCCCAGTGCTGAGCCCTGGGCAAGTGTCTCCAGACATTGCTACCCCTCCTCCTCTTACTAGTTTCCCTTCCCAACAAATTATTTCCTTTTGCCACCAAAAGGAGGTTGCATTCAAAAGTTTCTCACAGGCTTAAAAAGGAAAAAGGAAAAATTGACAACCATTAAACAGAAGAAGTCACAAAAGCTGCAGCAGCACCAGGGGCCAAGAAGCAGCATCAGACCCAGGTAAGACCCAGAGGAGAAGATCTGGGGCCTGCCAGGCCCAGCCCTTATGGGTTCAAATCTCAGATGCCCCACTTTGTACAGTGCTTATGGTTAAGTACACATTGATGACCATAGAGGAAGCTTGGTAGTTTGGGGGTTTGATTTGTTTCCAAGAAGAAGGAAAATGAGAAAGGAGTAATGGTGAGGTGAGGAAAACAAAAGGAGTGAAGAGTAAGCAAAGAGACACCCTGGAAGGGTGTTTTGGGGGTGCTCAGTATATATGGCTTTGACTCTCAGGCCTTGAAGCCAGTCAGGATGACTGACACCTCCCAAAGCACTGCTTCTTGTCAGCCAATGACAAGGTCACTGCAGGCCTTTCAGGAAGAACACTAGAGGGGAGTCTTTTGTAACTGATGGACTGTTAGCTTTGGGTTCATGGGACACCTGGCTTCTCTGTTGTCTCTCAGCACTTGTCAACCACCTTTATTTTGAGAAATACCAAGTAGAAGAGGAGGAACTAAGAGAAAGTACATACTTTCTATTCACTTTCCCTTTTTCCCAGCATGTCTGTGCCATGGAATTGAAAGTGGTTTTAAAGTACCTCTGGAAAGCTTCTGACACTGTCAGAATGGGCCAACACTCAGACTTTGTTCCTTACCGCTCCCAAACTCTATTTCTGTTCTCATCCTCTCTACAAAAAGGCTTAAAGCACTGTTATGACAGGCCACTTTCACTCATCCTGGAATCTGGCTGAGGAGCAGGAAAGCAGTGAATGACTCCCTCAAGAAAATCTGATGTCAGTATCCTAAGGATCTCTCCCCTAGGTTATCTATTCCCTGCCATCTTATGGGGTAGAAAACTTTCTTTTCTGACAGAAAGTTTATTGGTTTCTAAAAGGAAGTCCAGTGCTTCAGGTGACTGGATTTTTCAGAACCCAATTGTATATTTAAAAATAAACATTGTTACCAAGTTTGAGCCTTTCACTCACTGACCTCCAGATAGAAGTTTGACATCTCAAGTATCTCCAAGTAATGTTTTTCTTTTGACGTCTTCTTTGTAAAGAAACTGCAGGATAGGTTACAAAACCTGGGCAATTTCACATTTCTCATAAGGCTTCTTGGAGCTGAACAAAGCTGTCATTTTTAATACACCCAATGACTTTCTTTTTTTTTTTTTTTTATTTTTAGCTCTTACATGTGATTTGCAGGGAAGTTCAACAATTCCACATGCCCTAGCTGCATCGCCAATATCAATATTTTAAAACTAAATCCAAAAGAGACAGATGACCTCATGACCCCAGAAAATAGGCCTGCAAAACTCCCAAGTATCCACTATACCACATCCAGGGATTTTTCTTCCGAATGAACCACTAAAATCATACATGTGTAGCCTGGAAAAACACAAATTTATATCCACAAGTAGCAACACCAAAATCCACTCAAAAATGCATATATAAACAACCAACAAGTACTGAAATTGCCTGCACTTGATGGGAATTGCAAAATCATGCCCAGCTCTCAGAGTCCTTAAACTACTACTGTCAAATTAGGGTAGCAATTTCTCCCCACTAGAGAATTCACAACCAGTTAGTTTCCCCACCCCCACTCCAGACTTTTGCCTTTCACTGAAATGAATAAATAACCTTGGACTTTTTTTCCTCTCCTCTGGGAGCTGTTTGGTCTCCCCTGAGGACAAAACTAACTGAGAAAAATGATGCTGTTAATGTTGCTGCTGAAATGCCTGTACTCAAACTATTAAAAAAAAAAAAAAAAATCCCACTAAGTATATCTACATCTCAGGCACATTTACAAATTACAAACCTAAATCTGAACACTCACTGGGCCAGATTCCTCCATTTAGGGTTATGTGGTTTTCACTTCTCTACTGAAATGAGTCCAGTTCGTCTACAGAGATTCCCAACTGTGGAAAACATTTGCTCTCTGGATTACAAAGTCATCAGTTGGCCTGTAACCTTTGCATGATTTATTTCAAACTTTGAAAATCTCAGTTATAGTGGCCTTGCTTCCTTCACAGTACTACAAAGGTTACATACACTGTCTTATACTCCAAACAGTGCCTTCTCTGCTGATGTTGAGAGAGTTGTAATTACAGTATTGCCCTTTTCAAAATAGCTAACCTTTAAAGTAAAACTATACATTTTATTTGTACACATAAATTGGCTTTTGTTACCCATTCTAATTTTCTTTGTGAAATGTGAAAACAGATCATTTTTTAAAGAGATATTTAGATAACTGTCCAAAATGGGAAAGTAGTCCTAACATTCTGGATTAAGTACAAAAAGTGCATCACAGACCAACTTAAACTTTCTGTACCCCTTAATCTAGTCCTTCCTTTGAAAGCTACTATTCTATTTCAAAATCAAAACAACACATAACAACAGAATTGTGCATTTTAACTTACAAATTAAAACTTAAGAAAAAAACTACATAATTACAAAGAGAAAACACAAACAATTGGGCCTTTACAAAATATATGTTCAGTAAACTTATCTCTGAATGTATCTGAAACATTTTAACAGCACAACAAGCTAATAAATTTTAAAGCAATAATACTGTCAAATTGTGTGATGCCACAAACTCCAAAAACAAAGTTACAGATGTTTGTGACATCACATTCACTCAAAATTATGCTGCTGCTCAGTCTGATCACATTAAAATTAAATGAATGCCTATGTCTGCTAAAGAATAAAAGGAATTTATTTTGGACATCAAACAATGAATCTGTCACCATTTATTGTATGAAACACTCAGCTAATCAATTTCCTATTAAAATAGCTTTCAACAATACTGGGCTTTAAAATTCATCAGGGCCAGTAAAAACTTTTCCCAGTGCACAAGAATGCAGTCCCAACCACGGACGATAATTACCGTTCTAATACTTTTATTGCCCAAGCACTTTTTCCTGTGTTCCCCATCACTAGGCAGGGATCTGTAGTATATTGTATCAGTGAGTTAGAGTGCTTGACCTCTGCCCACATATGATTTAATAGGGACTTTTCAGCACTGGAGCTTTCTCCATCTCTCATACCATTAAATGAAAACATCAAACCTCAAATGTAAAACTGGAAACCACAACGTTTTGTGTTTCACAACTCTTTGCAGTTTTTACTTAGGCTGCTTAAAGGTCAGCTTATTTGCCTTACAGTGCTCTTCCCCATACAGTAAATGCACTAGAAAGTCACACTAATTCTGATTTTGATTAAATCTTGAACTCATCAGTCATATACACACATGCACCCTGCTTATTTACACGTGCATTCTTCACTAACCACATAAGTATGTACGTATGACTTCCTGGACTTATTCCATTTTAAAGCTTATTTAAATGTCTGTTAAAGTATGGGTTCAAAAGTTAACTTTTTCCCGCCTGTTGGAAGTTAAAGTTACAAAGGATGGTGCTATAGGATCTGTTCAAGGAAAGTCAGAGTTAATCTTGTGTATTTTGGCGCCTTTTCCCTACCAGCTACTGTACTTGGGGGATTGGGGTTGGGGGGGAGGGGGGTACTTGGAGATCTTGTCTGTCCCGTCTCAAGTTCAATGGCAGTTCTTCCAACCAGGAGAAGATGGCCATGTTCACAGCCCTAATAATAATTCCAATCACGCCACTTCGGCATCTTGTGTCAAAGTCGAAACTGGCTTCCCCGCCCCCTTCGACCTGAAAGCAGCCAAATCCTCACACACTTCGCATTCAGCCACAACTTAATGGATGGGATATTGTGCATTAAAATGTGTCCCAGACATACTGGGGAAGAGAGGACAAGGGAAAAGGCAGACACACAGACCCACACAGATTTAGGCAGAGCTGGAGAAATCCTAGAGCAAAAACAGCAGAGTGCGAATAAAAAATATTGGGGGGGGAGGTTCATCCTGGTGGAGGAGGTCTAATAATTGCGTGCAGCAACTTTTGAGAAAGGTTGGGGCAGGAAACTAAACTTTAAAATGAACATCAGTTTTTAAAACTCCAACACACCATCACCTAAACAGTACTTCGCTCACTTAAACTAATGTATTTCCAAATGAAAAAAAAAAGTAACAAAGTTGTACCTTAAAATGAAGAAGAAAAAAAAAAAAAAACACTTCAAGAAATGGAATGGGTTACAAGGTGCAACTTAAGTATTTGTGTAGTGATTTTTATTCCCAACACTGAGAGAAGAAGTGTAGGAAGTAGGGAGTCAAGAAGGGAAAAATACTAGATTCTGCACGGTTTGGATTCCAACACTTCCCGCCATAAAAGTGTGTCGCATGTATTAAAGTTACCAACGCTTTGAAAATAATACATATTTGCACTGGTTCTGGAAATCCAGCACTACAGCTCACCCTACAAAGCAGAAATGACACTTAGGAACGGGGTAAAACGTCACTTTACAATGCACAAGCAGGAAATAAAATCTGCCTAGGGTGGGAAGGAGTGGAAAGGACAAACAAGACAAGAAAATAAAACCCATCGTTTCAAAGTCACATACCATCGCACTGTATTGCACTAAATAAAAGAGATCTTGAGTCTGTAACAACCCAGAGCCGCTGACTTCACGTGTCTCAGGTACAGATTTGTGGATTTTCTCAAGGGTTGTTTTGGTGTCTCTTTTTGTGTGTTTATTTTTTTTTTAATTCATCCAGGAGTAGTCTTATATTTTTAAAACTTGTTTTTTTTCCTGCACTGCCACAATTCTTGGCCCAAGAAGAAAAGGAGGTCAAAGTCAAGTCTAAAAGCAGGCAGTCCCTCAGTCTGGATATCCAGTTTTACTCCTCTCACTTGCAGAAGGCTCTTTCTCGTAGTTGACTTGAACGTCGTCCAGAGTGAGTGTGTGTGTGTCTGTGTGTGCGCGCGCGCGTGCGCGTGTACTTGGTGGGTTTTATTGTTGTTTTAGTAGAGCTGCTCTAGGGGTGGGGGCTGCGCTGGACAGATGCAGCAGGCGCGGCCCCAGGGTCGCGCGTTCGCCCCTTCCCGGCCTTGAGATTGGCCTGGCCGGCGGCGGGGTTGCCCCGGAACCGCCACCCAGCAGCGCACCCTTGCGCGCCCGAACCGAATCCTCAGCTGCAGCCTCCCTGGCTTTCTCTTTCTCCAGCTCGCCGTCCGCCCCGCCCCGGCCCGCCCCGGCCGGTACGGGCGCGCGGGAAGCGCGGCTCTTCGCTTCCGCCTGGCGGCGGGAAAGAAACCGAAAGGAGGAGCCGGGGGCGGGCACGCCGCGATGCATATTCATCAGGGCGCCCGCGGCCGAGGAGGCGGGAGCTGGCCGAGTGGGTGTGGCGGCCTGCGCGGCGCGGGCGCCCCTCGCGGGTGGGTGAGAGTGTTGGGAGGGAGCCTGGTCTTTGTGCCGCCGGGTGGGGTAGGAGCGCGGCGAGGGCGTGCCTGTCTGGGGGCTGCCCCGGCTCGGTGCGCCTTTGTGCTCTCCGACTGCGCGTCTGCGGCGCGCCGCGGCCAAGGGGCCCCTCCGCAGGCGTGCGGCAGGGGGAAGCCGGCGGAACTGCCGCGTGAAGACTCCAAACCAATAATAATGCTAAAGGTTCAGAATTGCTGTTGCTTCCCTACTTCCCGCCACGTCGCTGGGCTCAACTTCGCCAGGCCACGTTTGTTTTCCTGTAAAAAGAGTCTTGAAATGTTCCTCACTGCGTAGTGTTATCATTAAAGCAACCACCAGAAAGAGGGCACTTTGACTTTCTGTTTCTATGCATCCATGTGAATGTCAAAAATTCGTCAGTAATTCATGGGTTGGTGGAAGAAACAAGCAACACCAAAGAAATACACAGAAGTCTCCAGAAGTGAGCACTGTAGAGATTTGATAGTGAGTTAACGTTCACTAATATAGCAGTTTTAATTAGTTTAACTATATGTCAAGGGTTTTTTACTTTTTGATTTTTGTTTTTGTTTTTGTTTTTTGCTTAGTTCTAAAGTAATCCAATCAAGTATCTGTAGTTATGTGGTAAAATAATGCTGTTATGTAATTCTGCTTTAAAAGTTAAAGTATTAAAAGTAAAAATATAACACTAGCCCTAAATTTATTTAATACTAGCCCACATGTGTTTAGAAAAGATTTTATTACAGAGATCTTGACTAATTATGTAATTGCACAACAGACAACAATAGCTTCAAATATCCTCTAAAAACCCTGTTCAATTATGTGATTACCAATGAGACCAGAATAGCTCCCAATGAATTGTTCTTACCTCTCTATTGAATGTGAACATGTCAGTATTTTAATCCCAATTATGTTTACTCTCGAAGTCTTAAGAGAACTTAAACAACATTGTTCAGATTCCTAATTCCTGCTATACACATTAAAAAACAAGGAAGACATTTGGCCTCATTACCAAAAAAAGAAAAAAACCTCATACGTGTAGATACATTATATAGATGTTTGTACATGCATGATATACATGCCTGTTTTCAATGACATTTTCAATCATGAGTAAGATTTTTCAGTCCTAAAAATAAACGACCTAACTAGGCTTTAGAAAATACACAATTTAAAAGATAGGTTGTTAAGTTGCAAGTTTAATAAGAGTCCAATTCCCTTTAAAAAAAAAAAAAAAACTGTATATATCTACATAGTTATGTAGTTGTGGGAAAGGAGATGAATAATTGGTGAGGAGGATGAAATATACATATATCTTCACCTCCACGCTCAGTTATAACTTCATAGAAAAAATTAGTTTATAATTTCTATCTTGCTCAAAGTTAAGTAATTTTTAACCACCTAGCCAGTGTAGCTATAATTCAGTCTACCCAGGCAGTCAATTTAAGTGGGTAACAAATAGATATGTTTTCATTCTAGGATATCCTAACAGTAGTTTTATGGTCAAATAAATCACACTTAGGACTAGGGAACCAAATATAAAATATGAAAATTCAATGAGGTAAATAATAAAGATTATTTAGGGTAGAGGGGGGAGTGTTTTACATGACCAATGTTACCAAATACTAATACTTCTTCAAGTGTGCCACAGAAAATCTCTGTTATTATTGTCTGAAATCCATAGCAGAATTACCAGTGCTTCTCAGTGTCTATTTTATGCAAAGGAGAAATGACATTTTAGAAAGAACCTAATTTTGTTTAGGAAGTATCTTTTTTAAAATGAGAAAAGGAATAGAAAAGGGAAGAGGAAAGAATTTCCTCCATTCTCATGATGACTTGGAGGAATCTAGGGTTTGTGTCACCTGTCAACAGATCTCTTCCCAAGCATGTTATTTAGAAATAAAATGTACCATTGCATGTCATGTACAGGCTTTCATAGATTATCTTTTTCTATTTACATGCTATTTGTTTTTTTAACATGTAAAGCTTATAAGAATATTTACTCCTATACCGAGCACTCTTCTGTCAAATATGTAGACATATCATATATGATAGTCAAGGTTTATGAAATAAGGAGAAGGATTTTCAAGAATGCCTTTATAGAAATCTGTCTTGCTAATTCATAGTCACCTCAATGTATTGTTGCTTCTACATTTTTAATTGGCGAACGATCTTCATCTTTTAATCTATAACATCGCCTGATTTTCTGGTTTTCATATTTTGTGATATAAATAAATATGTAGAAATTAGGGAATGTTTTAAAATAGGTGCTTCTTTTTAAATTGAAATGAATATAATTAAGGTCTAACATCTTTTTATATTCGTCTTTTGTTAGAAATTATAAGTAATGATTCATTTTTTAATATAAGCACTACCCTACACTACTTAAGCATTTTGGACCTTTGGCACATTTAACTGAAATTATTTCAGTTTTTTAAAAAGAGTGCTTTTTCTGCCTAAAGTTGTAGGCACAATTCATTACATAGAACGTACCCGAAGCTTTGCAAGTGCATTCACACTTTAGATTTTCTGATTCTTCTAAAATCAATTAACTGGTAACACAGTTTCTGTATGTTTTTTTTTCAAATTAAGAATTTTTTTAATGTACTAGCAACATCTGCGTGTGTTTATCTCTAAGAATAATCACTATATAATTATTTCTAAAAGGCATGCATTATTACAATGCTTTATGTCATAATTGAAGTAATTCCTCTATTCCATCTAAACCAGTAATTTTCAGTCATTACCCCAAAGGTGTTTATTTTTGCCTCACTTCTCTATTTCTCAAAAATATGGGAAGTATGTTTTTATTTGTGATTTTTATATTATTAAAGGATACACACTAATTTATTGGATTATTATATTTAGTCCATTATTATACTGGAATTCTTGGAAATTTAATGTATATAATTAGGATGGTGGAATACTTAAGACTCAATACTAAATAAAGCATACCCTATCTTTCAAAATTGAGATGATTTAGAATTTATATAGAATTTTTAAAATATATGTAATGTATTAACCAATATAAACATTTATGTTTCTTATTGCCTACTGGTAATAGTTCCAATTGTTTCTTAACCATTTTAAAATATTTAGAAAGACTTGAACTGGGACATTCATAAAGTGCCAGATTTGATCATTTGTCGGAGATGTCTCTGCACAACTTTTATTATTATAAAGAGGAGACTGCATACCTAGTGTATCATCTTGTAAGAGGAAAACCCAATCATAAGTAAGAAACCCTGGTAACTGTTTTTATTTTTCATTGGTTATAGTAATCTTTAGCTATAATCCATTATATCTTTTCTCTAGACATTGATTGTAAAAATAAACACAGTGTCATTCCCACAAAACATAATTACTCATCATACAGAATTATCTCTGTGGAAAAGACTTCAATACTTTTGCAAATAAGCTCCTGCAATAGCTCTGAAACTCCACACGGCCCAGGACAGACACACGGGGTCATTTTCTAGCCATTGAGAGTATGGGTACAAAAATAAATATACACGCACAGTGTTCTTTCTCTCACTAACTCCATGCTGCACCTGTGCACACATAGATCTGATGACATCTGCTAACATAATAAATCTCAAGTGGTTTGTGGTGTCATCAAAAACCTGAGATGGTGGTATGGCTCACAGCCTTACCAACCCCAGGCTATGGCCTTGTTAAATTTCACAGCCTAAATAGAGACAGATTCAGACTAATTCCATACACCAACCAGAGGTTTTCAAGAGCAGGTTAAGGTGATTTACCAAAAAAAAAAAAAAAAAAAAAAAAAAAAAAAAAGCAGCCTGTAGTTATGACTCAATATGTGAAAAATTTGCTCTCTGATTCAGTGATGGTAAATCAAGGCTGTCTACTAGCTTCAAAAAATAATTTTATTGCACTTGTTAAGAATTCTGAAGTTAAAGTATCAATCATTTCTTAACCTACTTTTGTTTTTTAAGAGACTTCAAAAAATAAAATATGCATAATTAAATCTTTATATCTTGCTTAGTCATACTTTTATATAACTTCAGAATTTCAACCATCAAAATGATCAAAAAAGAAACAATACATTTGAATCAATTTCAGCTGTAATGATTAAATTGAGTGAAAAAAAAAAAGCAAGTGTTTTCTCAAAAAAATTTCAGGATATTTTGGACCATATGTAAGGTTTCTGAAACAACAGAATTACTAAGATTTTTTTTTTTTTTAACCATTTTCAAAAAACAGAGGCATCTGGCAATCCAGAAATTAGTGAGGCAACAGGATACAAGAAAGCGCTAGACAGTCTACTGATCCTTCAGTATAGTCCTGGCAAAGGACCATCCTGCCTTTTGCTCAGTAGGCCACTTTCAACAAGAAAGTCAGTGTCAAGCCCCCTGCATTCATATCCTGTGTTTTTTCATCCTCAGTGTCATAGATCCTTGTTGGCATATCTGGAACATTCTATGTCATTTTAAATTGTCCATTACTTAAAGAAGATCAGCAATCATATTTTGCGTCTTTATTCTATAAGACAGAAATCCTAGGTGCAGCCCAGAGAGAGCAGAGGAAGAATATTCCTTCTATCAATAATGCACTGCATTCTTAGCTTGGGTCCAGACCTTAGCTAGGTGCTGCCATGCAAGAATGGATAGGTTTAGAAGATCTCTGCATTTATAACAGGGCCTTTGTGCTAATATCCTCCTCCAAATTTGCTTAGAAAGGAGTAACCTTTGCATGGGGCATTTTTTTAAAAAAAACCTCCAAATAAACACACACTAAATAACAACTCATGGTTTTCTGCTCACTTTACAGGCAATTGATGTGGGTTTGTAGAATGAAAACAGTCTTAATAGAAACCAAAGAAAAATTTAACGAGGGACAATAAGTCAGCTGCCCTTCCCACCCACTTCACCCACTGAAACAAAACAAAACCCTCATGTAATATGTTCAGAGCCAAACTAGCAAGTTTGAGAAGTTTTTGATACCTACTAGGCTTCATGATGTGGGGAATATTTTTATAAACAACAGGAAGGAAAAAAAAAAAAAAAAAGGAAGCAGTGTTAGGTGGGAAACTTCTGGCATGTACAGCCGACTGCGCATCCAGCAGTACCTTCTACCAACTTATTGTTCAGGATGGGTCACAGCAAATACAGAAGTCAGGCTAGAAAGTTTCACAAATTACCTAATATCCCTGCTGCTCCCCTTTTCTCTTCCATCTAGCAGCAACGTGATTGCCTTTAATATTCTTGCCATTGTCTTTGCAATTTTTTTGTTATACAAACTAGAGACATTTTAAATGAACAATTAACAAGATTTTTTTAGAATCCACCTATGGTCCCATCACCTAGAAAAAATTCGTTGCATTTGCCTGTCCTTCCATCCAGTATTTACTTATGTATATGGACACTGTTTGCCTAGTTAAATCTTACCATGGATAAAATTTTGTTTTGTAACTTTTCCTCCTAAGTCTGTTGATATTAGTGAATGGTTACAAACCTGTAGAATGTGAAAACTGAAAGACACGTTTCAGACTTCTAGATAGAGATTAAGAAAAATCTAATAGCGTCTTCTGTTTTTCCTTCCTGAATTATTATTGTTAGGAATACTGTCAACATTTTAAAACTGGGATATTTTACTTAAAAATCTGGATATCCTGTTTTTCTTTTTTTTTTTTTTTTTTTTTTTGACAAGTGTTACCCAAGAGGTTGGAGCAGAGTAGCTGCTGCCCCCTTTGGCTGGGACTTGGTCTCCACAGTCCCCATCACTGCTGGTTTTATTACACTGTCCTACTTTCCTCCTTGATCTGGAACAAATGTTCTTCTTATGGATGAAAAATAAAAACAAGGTTTAGAGAGGTAAAGTGACCAGTTTATGGTAGCCAAGCTAGTTAGTAGTAGTGCCGGTATCATAAATGAAGCCTCCCAACTCTAAACCTTTAGTTTAAAGGTTAATTTCAGAGCACTAGTATGCACAGCCTCACCAAAACTGCTGTGACTACAGGCTCCTTTGTAAACCAAATGCCTCAAGATAGTCACTCTCCACCTTTCATGCTCCAGATCATAATTAGCATTTAATATCCAGAAGCCTAAGCCCCCATAAATCCTGGGCCCTCTCACTTACAGTGATTCCTCTTCTTTCTCTTATTAATCATTGAATGCAAGTGAGGGAAGATGATCAATTTATGGGGGTAACATCAAATCTTCTCTATGTGATTAAGAAAGCAACTCATAATAAAAAATAAATAAATATTTTATGATATTCCTGTCAGATATACTTCATAGAGATATCAAGGGCCAATACCTGAACAATCAGTATCCTAGAAAATATAAAACTCTCATCTCTGTACAGAGAACATATTTTCTGATGGCTAAATACAGACACAGTGAAACCAGGAAAAAAATTTTTTAATGAGTTTAAGACTTTTGGGATGTTGCCCAAAAAGTTTTTAAAAAGAATAGTTATTAGTTATAGATCAATACATTGGTAAAAATAATAATAATAATAAATGTACACCATCTAAGAGTGACTTATCTGTGTATCATGGTACAATTTTTATTAATTTGCCTAGAATATGGGATTTGATAACAGTCACTGCCATTTTAACATCACCATTAAGCACCCCTGCAGTTTGCAACTACATTGATCTTCAGACACGATACCTGAACACTAGTTCTTATTCCCAGACGGAGGTGGACCTGAGGACATGCAGATAGCCTCAGGGAGTCAACACAGTGAATAATTGAGAAGCTCGTCCATTATGTACACGTTGAGTCTACAGTTACTGTCTTGGCAGGGACTTGATGGGTCCCTATTCTACCCCAGCTCTGGATTCATTCACAAAAGTAGTCTTGATGGCCCTTGCTATGGATGAAGCTCCATCTACCTGTGCACTGGGGGCACTCCACTTCCTTGTTAGGAGTCTAGACCCTCTATAAGGAGTTTCCCTGAGGTCCAGATATGTGTGATTCCTTGGGAGCATTTAACTAACTACCTTAAAAGCTACATCTTTTCCTTTGCTGTGACCAATTTAAGTCAAGGACAGCACCCTCATTGAGCAAGGCCTCCCTGGGGCAGTGGTTTTCCCAACCTTAGGTTAAATGGGGTGTAAGGACGAGTGATACTATTTATCATTTACTGAGGTCTAACTATAACTAGGCTCTGTGCTGATGTCACATGTTATCTCAGTTCCTTCAAACATGAGGAAACTGAGGCTGGGGACGTTTGGATGACCAATTGAAGGTCATGGTGCTCATCATTCAGGTCTTTTGAATTCCAAAGTCTTTTGCCATAGCATACCATCTGGCTGCAGGGGTCCACTGCAAGGCCATGACTATTGGATGTGTGTGGCCCCTTCACAGAAGGTGTCCTGGGATGCTTTGCACATGCCTCAAAGCATTTTTATCACTCTTCTTTTTGAAATTACCTTTGGAACCCCTGGCACATTCTTTTAAATATTATCAATGGAGTAGATCTTCCTCCCCTTAAATGTGGATTTGAATTTTGGATATAACCATGATTCATTCAATATCCTGTAGTGATTAAAGAACTTATCAAGCTGGGTAAACCAGTTTGGGTTGAAAATAAGTCATGACAACAACATAAGGAGATTATTTCATTTCCTTATTTTCCAAAAGTAATAGAACAGAAGCTTTCAACTTGGACTTAGAGGCAGTGGCATTTTGGGGTTCAAATCCTGATTTGGCTACCTCAAACCTACATGATTCTGGGCAAGTTTTGTCACGATACCTTTCTTAGCCATAGTTTCCCGACTTTCAAAAAAAAGAAAAAGAAAAGAAAAAAATAATGCCTGCTTTGGTGTGATTGTTTGAGGATCAAAAAATTTCATTTGTCAAAATATGGAAGACTCTTTCTGAAACATATTCCTTTCCCAATAAATACTTTGTGAATCTATGAGATTATTGTCATTGTCCTCATTCTTTAAATGTGGGGACATATGATAAACAGAGGTTGGTATGTGTAGTCTGTGACAATGACCATACCCCAAGGTCCCTTTGGGTGCCACAGGGCTTGACAGAAAGCATTTATTTGCAATTATGGTATAAAAAGCGAGAGGCATCTTCCTAGTTCCCTGATGCTAAGAGAGATGGATTTAAGGGAGGCTGTGTTATGGTTTGAAGTTTGTGGAGGCAGTCTCTATCTCAAGTTTACTCCTCTTCAGAAGGGTAGGAAATTTAATAGCATCTTGAGCAAGGGCCCCTTTGTAAACATTTATGGGAGTGTCTGCCCTGTGCCAGCTTCTGTACTCAGGGAGTGACTGGAGCAGTATCTGAAAGGCTAGGTTAGTAACAGACAGAAAATGTACAACATGCAGAAAAAGAATGGAGAACATCTCAGAACCTGTGGACACAGTGTTTGTTATAATTAAATAAAATGCTGTCACTGCTCAGGCAGCAAATGAACACCAGGAGATCCAGGAGATAGAGTGTGAACAAAACAAATGAGATTCTAGCATAGAATGAAGAGGCCTGGGATTGGGAGGGGAGAGGAGAACAACAGGATAGCTAGCAGAAACACAGAGTTTGTGTGATATTCTAGGTCCATTGCTTGCTAGGTTGTTCAGTGAGGTCAGGAGCATGGTCAGATTTCTGGAAGCCTTGCAAGAAGGTTTTTATCAAAGGAAGGAAAGGGGGAGTGTGCAAAGGTTTTTGATGCCATACAGTCAATTGAGTGTATCTAGAGAGGAGAGGGCAAGGGAGCAGCCACTGAGGGGAGCTGTCCTGAGGCTTTGGCAACTGATCCAGACTTTCTTGGCCTCTTCTAGGCAGCACTGTCTCCTAATGCTTTCAGTGGGGTTTTCCCTTTCAAGCTGGCTTAGGTTCACTTTCACACTTATTCATTTAATCCTATAATATAAATACAATATTGTCTCCATTGTACAGATGGGAAAACTAGGGTACAGAAGGAGTTAATAACTCAGCCAAGGACAGTAGCTTGCAAGTGTCAGGGGCAACGTTTGAACCTAGGCCATATAGTTCTAGAGTCTTGGCTCTTGACTATGAATTATATGCAACCTTCTTCAACCCCTGCATGACCTCCCCCAGCCTCCTCAACAGAGTGGCTTTGCAGAACCTTAAAATCTCTCCTTCCTTTAGCCCCCCAACACTCTTAACAGAGAGGCATAATTGTGGGCAAGCTTAGCATAATTACACAATAGTAATGGCTGGTCAAGATATCACTAAGGATGAAAGAGTCACCTTAGCAGCCTTGGTCTAAGTCTTTGGAACTCTAAATAAAGAGTGAGAACTCAGTGACTGCCCCTTTCCTCACTCTCTATGCTATAAATAATAGAGATATGGTTGTGCAATCATACAGTGGAATAGTAGATAGTAACGAAAGAACAATCTACTATTTAACATGTATATAGAAAAGTACAGATCATACATGTATGGCTAGATATATTATCCATGTCACCACTATCCATATTAAGAAATGGAAAATTATTGCAGTCCAGAAATCACTTCTCACTCTCTAACAATTACTATTTCACTATTCTTCCCGAAGATAACCACTATCTTGATTTATAAAAATACCAACTTAGGGGCTGGGGTTTTGGCTCAGCGGTAGAGCGCTCGCCAAGCACATGCGCAGCCCGGGTTCGATCCTCAGCACCACGTAAGAATAAAGGCATTGTGTACAACTAAAACAAATAAATATGTATACTTTAAAAAAATACCAACTTACAGTGCCTGTTTTTGAGCTTTAGACATATCAAGAAGCATAAATATTTTCTGTTTTCTATCAGAATTATTTTGTTTAGCATTTCATGTGAGAGTTCTTCCTGTTATTGCTGAAAACCATATATTTTTTCTTTCACATTATAAATGAAATTCCATTGTATGCAAACAATACCATATACCTGTTCTATACTTAACAAACCCTGTATTGTTTCCAGTTTGGTGTCAATATAAGTAACGATGATATAAACATTCTTCTACATGTTTTCTGGTATGCAAATGTATGCATTCTCTGAGGGCATACCTATGAATAGAATTTCTGGGTTATGAACTATGTTGATGATAAGTTTTAGTAGATAATCTCAAATAGATTTCCAAAGTGATTGTCCTAATTTACACTCCCACCAACAGCGTATGAATTTCAGCTATTTCACAAAAAACTTGGTATAATCAGTCTTTTTTATTTCTGATACACAGTAGTATTTCAATGTAGTTTTAATTTGCATTTAAAAGTAACTAATGAGGTTGAGTTTCTATTCTTTTTTTTCAAATTTTTGGCCGTTTAGATATCCTCTTCTGTAAATATATGTCAAGTATTTTGCCCAATTTTACTTGGGCTCTTCTGTCTTTTTAAAATTGACTTGTAGGTGTTCTTCATGTTTTAGATATGAACCCTTTGCCAATTATATCTGTTGCACATATCTCTTCCCACACTGGGGCTTGCAATTTTACTCTTTTTTTTTTTTCATTTTTGGTGGGGGGGTGTTCAGGGAGTTGAACTCAGGGGAACTTACCCACTGAACCACATCTCCAGCCTTTTTTATTTTGAGATAGAGTCTTCCTAAGTTACTCAGGGTCTCACTAAATTGCGGGGAGGCTGGCTTTGAACTTGTGATTCTCCTGCCTCAGCCTCTTGAGCTGCTGGGATTACAGGTATGTGCCACCACGCCTGGTACATTTTTATTCTTTTAAGGTTGTATTTTTGTGTTCTTTTAAATAGTTATTGAAGTGTAATTACCACATGATAAACTGCATGTTTAAAGTGTAAAATTTGATAAATTTTGACATATGTGTACACCCGTGAAACCATCACCACAGTCGATTTGGGCAATATTTCTATTACCTCCATGAGGGTCTCACTAAATTGTCCAGGCTGGCCTCCAACTTCCAATCCTCCTGTTTAAGCCTCCCCAGTCCTGGCATTACAGGCCTGTGCCACTACACTGGGCTTCATTATCAGTCTACTGTTACTTTGCTGACAACCAACAGTGTTGAACAGCTTTCTATGTGTTGTTTGCCATATCCATGTCTTCCTTCATGAAGTATCTGTTCAGATCTTTTGCCTGTTCAAAAATTCGCGTTGCTTTTTTATTGTTGAATCTTTTGTATGCTATAGCTACAAAATTTCATCAGATATTTGATTTGCAATATTTTCTCCCAGTCTAGTTTTTGTTTTCAGTCATTTAAGAGTGTCTTTTGAAGAGCAGATTTCTAAAATTTTGATGAAGTCAAAATTATGGATTGTGCTTTTGATTTCTTGTCGAAGAAATGTTGCTTAATCCAACACCACAAGTGCTTTTCTTTTTGGAATTGTTATGGTATTATATTTTATATCAAAATCTATAATTGATTGCTGGATATGGTGGCACACATCTATAATCCCAGTGACTCGGGAAGCTGAGGCAGGAGGATTGAAAGTTCAAGGCCAACCTCACCAATTTAGCAAGGTCCTCAGCAACTTAGGAAGAACCTGTCTCAAAATAAAAAGTGGTGGAGATGTAGCTCAGTGGTAAATTTGCCCTAGGTTCAATCTTCAGTACCAGAAAAAAAAAATTCAATAATGTATTTGGAGATAATCTGTATTTAGTGCAAGATACGGATTGAAATTCATTGTTTTTCATGTGTTTATCCAGTTGTTTTAGCACCAGTCATTGAAAAGACCACCTTGTTCCTCAGGACTTATACCTTCCTTAAAATTCAGTTGTTCATATGCATATGGATCTAATTCTCTGCTGTGTTCTGTTGATGCCCACAACACAGTTCCCATAGCATCACTGTGATAATCATGTGTTGAAACCAAATAGTCTTAGTTCTTTAAATGTCTTCTTTTTCATTTTGTCTCTTGATGAACTCTCCTGGTGTTTTGTTTAGATTTTAACAAGTTTTCTCCAAGAAACTGTGAATCTGATCAGGCAGACACTCTCTAGCTTGTATGTGGAAACCATGCCTGTGGGTTGTAATTCCTTTATTCCCTAGGGTCTAACAATCATTTTTATTTAAAGTTATTATTATTATTATTATTATTATTATTATTATTTTATTTTTAGTGCATGAACCTCAAAAGGAGTGGGATTGTGATACTATCTGCCAAATGGTCATCAGCCATTATGGTAACTGACAGCTGCTGAGAATCTGACATTTTTGGAAAAAGACTCTACAGACTGGTCTTTTTGAAGTGGGGAAACCCAGGTAAAAGAATAGAAGGAAGGGAACCTTCTGTTTATAAGAATCCTACAAGTCCTCAGGGCATGGTGCTAGGTATTTTACATGTAGCAACTTATTTTATCTAAGATGCCCTAGAGCATGGATCATCAAACGTTTTCTGTAAAGGACCAGCATTTTAGGCAGGGCAGCTTCCTGGGCATGGACCTGTGCAGTTGCAAAAAGCCCTTGCTTAACAGGTTCCCATGTTGATTTAATACTCTGTTGTCACCATATTGAAGCTCTTGAAAGTTTTTAGCTTTTTTCTTATTTATTTTAATTTTTATAAAAGAGACCCTGAGTTTTTAAACTAGGCCTTATGTAGCCTAGTTTAGATGTTTCTCAAACATCTAAAACTGTAAACATCATTTAGCGCTCAAGCTGCACACAGAAGGTGGGTTCTATTTGGCCTAGGGATGAAGGTTTTCTAGACCCTACCCTAAGGAAACTCCTGTACACGTACAGCATGTGACATAGAAAGATCACAATAGAGTTGTTCACAAATGCTCCAAAGGAGGAACAACTAAAATTTCCTTCAACAGTACAAGGGAGAAGTACGGAGTAATTAATTTATACACAACTTGTGGCTGAAAGAAGCAAAATCATAAAAGAATACATGTAGTATTATTTTATTTATATAAGGTTCCAAAACAGGCATATCGAAGTGCTGAAGCCACAATTTAAAAAAAAAAAAGCAAGCAAATAATCATAAGAAAAGCTATGGTAATGGTTACCTCCTGTTTGGCTGGTTTTTTAATTTTTTCTTTTTCCTTTGGTGGGGCTGGGATTGAATCTATGGCCTTACACACACAAGACAAGCACCTTACCAACTGAGCTATATCCCCAGCCCTGGTAATGGTTACCTCTTGAAAGAGGGAAGTAATGTGGAGGGGCCTTCCAGGTCTTGGCAGCATTGCATTTCTTTATCTAAGTCATGATTACATTGGTGTTTGCTCTATATTTCTTCTTTGAATTATGCATTTTATGTACATTTCCCAGAAATGTACATCTCAATATTTTTAATATATATATATATATATATATATATATATATATTTTTTTTTTTTTTTTTTTTTTTTTTTTTGGCATGGGAATTGAACTCAGGGGCACTCGACCACTGAGCCACATCCCCAGCCCTTTTTTGTATTTTATTAGAGACAGGGTCTCACTGAGTTGCTAAGTGCCTCGCCATTGTCACTGAGTTGCTAAGTGCCTCACCATTGCTGAGGCTGACTTTGAACTTGCGATCCTCCTGCCTCAGCCTCCCAAGTGCTGGGATTACAGGCGTGCGCCACCACGCCCGGCTCAATATTTTAAATTTCAAGTTCCCAATTTCTAAACTTGAGTTGGCATTTGGAGTCCCACTGGGGTGGGAGAAGACAAAATGTCCAGGCCACAAGATTCCAACTTCCTTAGCTCCTCTGATGTCATTTTGAAGAACTTCAGCATCCATCTGGCCCCCCTGCTTCACATTTCTCAAGAAGGGTCTTGGCTTCTATATTCAACCATTTTTCTTTTCAGTTTACTTTTGCCATTAGACACTGGTACTCTCTGCCAAATTCCCTCAAGGTCAAATTCACATTATTATGAGTTCCATTGTCTTGAAGCCTTTTTTGTTTGTGAATTCTATTTTGGTTAATTGCAAAATATAATTATAAATAATTCCATCATATTGCACTAGGCAGTGGATGTGTGTACTGACCGCTTTCCCTTTAACCTTTTGCTCCCTCAGTTTTTATTCTCCTCTTAACATTTTCAATCTTCTAGCTCTGTGTGTGTGGCTGTGTGTTGCCATTAATCTAGGCAGGGTTAAACTGAAAGGAAAGCACATGTGTATTCCAGGTTGGAAAGGAAATAGTTTAATAGTATAATAACCAGAGTTGGAACCTCCACTCCTATCTGCTATGTGTTTGCAGCCATGATCTAACCACTCAGCTGTTTTCTTTAATGAACAGAAGCAGAATTAATAATGACTGTTGGAGAGAGTCACTGTGGGGATTATACATATAAAGTTTAAACGAGAAAACTAGTGACATGTACCTAGCTCAGCACCTAGAGCTACTGTGTGACTTGTGGTAGGCACATAGTAAATCTGAATTTTCTTTTCTTTCATCCTTCCTTCCTTCTTTCTTCCATTCTCTCCTTCTCCTCCTCCTTCTCTCCTCCTCCTCTTCCTCCTCCTCCTCCTCCTTCCCTCCCTTCCTCTTTCTTTCTTCTGGATCATTTGCAAGAGTTTTCTGTCTACTCTCACCAATCCTATTCAATCCAGCAATCAATTGCCTAAAAAGAGTAAGCAGGTTGTGGATGGGAAAAACTGTAGGTAGGAAGATCTTCCTTATGAGTCTGGCAAAAGAGGACCTATTACATTCTTCACTTTATTTAGTCATCTTTCTTTATATTTCTCATTTCCCCTTGAACTGAAGTCTGTTCAGACCCAGACATGAAAGGACCACAGCAAGGTCCCCTGTCAGCATCTATAGAGCACCTAGGAGAACTATAGTATGATTTTAGAGATAAAAATTATTTTATTGAAAACCCTTTGGAACCCTGTCTGGCATATTGTATGCATTCAATAAATGTTGGATGTCATTACCATTACTGTTGTTGCTGTGATGATCATTGTTGCTCAGGACAACGTCCCAATGCCAGCAATAGGAGCTTTAAGGCTACCAGCTGCCTCATTTGCCAAATGCTCACCAAGGTACAGGCTGAAAAGGGTGGTTTCTTTTAGTGTTTCCCTGTTCCTCCCCCGCCCCCCCCCCCCCCATCGTCATTTTCTTCCCTGAACATTTCATTCTGCCTTTTCCAGAACAAACATCATTATAATCACTTCTTGTTCACATCTCTGATATCCCCATGGCTCGTGCTGCTCTCGCTGGTAGAAGCAACACCTCTGAATTTACTACCATCTGCAAATATCATTAGCTATTGTTTATTCCCTCTCCCACACTATTAATGAAGATGTTAATTAAGACCAGAACTAACACTGACCCCAGCAGCAATCCACTAGACATTTATCCAACTGGATCAACTTCTGTTAGTCATTACCCACTGCTCATAGACATTACCACCACTCCATTCTCTTCATCTGCTAATTTGTAAGAGACTGGGGGAGAAAAATTAAGGGAGCCCAGGATTATTTAAAAATTAACACTCTGATACTTAGGGTTTTTGGAAAGGGATTTGGTAGAACATCAGAAGAGCGGTTGTCAGTAGTATGCATGAGTGAGTAAACCAGCCTCCAAAAGTATTTGGTAATTGCCTGGCTAAGCTTATGGTTTTCTGGGAATTTAACAATGCACAGTAAGGCTAGACTACACCAGTACAAACCATAGAGCTTCCATACCAGCCCCCTCTTTTTACAGATGATTAGACAGAGGACCACAGAGGTAAAATGATGCATCAAAAGTCACCTCCCTAGTTAGTGATAGCACCTGAATTGTAACTGGACACTGTAAATTTCCAGTCCCATGCTCTGTAAGAATCTAGAAGCAAAGTCAACTGGCTTCACAGAGGTTCCATTCTCACATCTACACAGCAGCATTTACCTACTAACTCCTAAACTTGTGGAACATGATGTTCACCAACTCCATCTTTTTGTCTCCAGCAAACCACAATGGAGGTCATTCCATACTCAGTAACGGAATAGGCATTGTGCACCATGATGCACTGTTCTCTTAACCTATAAAGTACTGGTTCCAACCCTAGCTAAACATTAGAATCACTCAGGGGAGCTTTAAAAAATACCGATGCCCATACCACACCCCCAGAGATTCTGATTTAATTGGATTGAGGAGAGGCCCAGGCACTGGTAATTTTTTAAAGCTCCCCAGGTAATTCTAATGTGCAGCCAGGGTTGAGAGCCACCTCAGAGGATAAAGTGTTTTTCTAAAGACTCCTAAATGGAAAGGTTTCTTGTTCTATAGAAAAAATCAGTACAGAACTGCTGTAACTTAGCAATTTGAAGCAACCTTCCTCTTAAGCAGGAAACTGACTGCTCCTTGAGACTTTTCCCTGTGTAGAATACAAATTACATTACCAGCTCAAAATAATGTGGTTTGGAATCCATTGATCTGGTGGTGGTATTTATTTAGATCTTTTTTTTTTTTCTTTGCAAACTTAAACTTTAGCTCTGAAAGCAAGAGTGCCAACTTAAGAATAGTGCCACCATTCAGGTTACTGGCTTGCTGTAAAAAATTGGGCCTACTAGAAGCAAAGTCAAGTAAAGAACAAGGAACATGCCGGGCGCGGTGGCGCACGCCTGTAATCCCAGCACTTTGGGAGGCTGAGGCAGGAGGATCGCGAGTTCAAAGCCAGCCTCAGCAATGGTGAGGCACTTAGCAACTCAGTGAGACCCTGTCTCTAATAAAAACACTAAAAAGGGCTGGGGATGTGGCCCAGTGGTCAAGTGCCCCTGAGTTCAATCCCCGGTACCACAAAAAAAAAAAAAAAAAAAAAAAAAAAAAACAAGGAACTTACCAGGTGTGTGTGTGTGTGTGTGTGTATGTGTTTGGGGGGGTTCTTATTTAGACATTAATACCCACTGTACCTATTTCAGTAACAAATGCCTTCAGTAGATGAAGAATGTAGGTCAAAGACAAAATAAGAAAACATAATCTCAGGCTTCTTCCTGGACAAGAACCCCCAAAAAAGGATAAAGCACAAGGTTTTGAAAGGGTTTTAGAAGCTGCTAGTCTTCTGCCTTCACATTTTGTGGTCTTTTACATTTCACAGAAACAGCTCTAAATAACTAGATGGCTACTAGCATTCATCCCTATGAAAGTTGGAGAATTAGAGTGCCCATATTTTATTGTATAGGTTGTTCACTGTCCAAGGGTGCCTGGTGAATGGCAACTGAAATCTGCACTAAGAAGAAGGGCTTCCAGAGAGGACACACAGTTCTGTTTGTAGTTTACAGTAAGGATGGCACCTGTACATAGAATGCCTAAAGAGGGAGAAAGACAAAACAGGTTCCACATCCAGGTCATAAGTAGCAGAGAGCTTTAATAAAAAAGAAGGAGGAGGAGGAGGAGGGGAAGGAGGAGGAGGAGAGGTAGGAGGAGGAGGAGGAAGGGAAGAAGAAGGAGGAGGAGGAAAGAAGAAAAAGAAGAAGGAGGAGGAGGAGGAAGAGCAAGGTGATCAGTGGTATTGGGAGGGAAGGGGAGAGACTGGACACCTTTTCAACATCTGCTGCAAGATCATGCCTCTTGAGAGTTGTTAAGGCTATGATAAAACAGGAAAATAGCACAGGAAGCCAGGGAAGTGTGGAAATGGTAGCATTTGCCGAACAGACAATAAGACCAGTGGAAAAAGGAAGTTGAAGGTGGAAATTTTTTCTGTGTCCGTTCTCCCAGCAACTGAAACTGGGGGGCCAGCCATGGCTCACAGGCTTGTTCAGTTTCAGGTTCAACTTCTGGGGAAGACAAAGAAAGAGAAAGAATCCCAGCAACAGTCAGCCAGGCCAGGCGCCCCACCAGTGAGTGCTTCCAGATGCACTGATGCATAGTCCCAGAACACTGCTTGAGAAACACTGCTCAGCTAGACAGTGACTCCTCCAGAGGAAAAAAATATATATCAGTCATTTTGACAAGGTCAAAATACCAAGAAAACAGCATTCTCAATTGGGCAGTTATGGGTCAGGACCAGAGTTCATTAGAACATATTCTTTTCTGCTTCTCCCTTCTTAGGCTTTTTGGGCATGGGGCAATGTTTAATACTTTCCTCCCAAGAACAGAACTCTGAGGAGGTAAAAATATATAAATAGTTGATACTGGATAAGGGTCTTCTTCTTTAACATTTGAAAAGAAAGAACCTAGAGGAGGGGGTGGACTAATGGAGTCAAATGATCCAGTCTAAGAACAAATGATCTCAGGTGGCATTTGAGCATACAATGAATGGATTCGTGTACAGTCCACAATGTTCTAATACCAGGACTCAGAGAACAACAAAGTTTTCCTAAGGATCTAAAAACCGGGGCAATTTGGAAGATTCCCCCCTTTGCTTGCATTTCTGGAAAGCTCAGAGAAGAAGCCAGTGAAGTGAGAAGGGAGAAAGGAAAGAAGGAAAAAATGAAGGGAGAGCAGGAAGAAGGGAAGAGAACCCATTGATTTGGATATGCAATGCCACTTCATTTTTAGAAAAACAGTTCAAGGGAGGGTGAGCAGCCTGCCCACAGTTGCATAGCCAGTGAGCAGTTGGTTATTTTCAAAACATGGGTGCCTGATTTCAAAACCCCTCACTCTTATCCTGACGAGTTGCTTCCACTTACTAAATATACATACACATATCCATGCATATATACATGTGCATATATGTGATTTAAAGCAGTGTGTGTGTGAGTGTGTGTGTGTGTGTGTGTGTGTGTGTGTGTGTGTGATTGAACCCAGGGCCTTATACATGCTAAGCATGCACTTTACCACTGAGCTACCCCCAGCCCCATGTGTGTGCTTTATAACATCCATGTTTCTTAATACTGCCCTTATCACCAAGCAACCAAACAATGAAAGTGAATTTCCTATTTCTGTTTTTATACTGTTCTCAAGCTAAATGTTTTCTCAGGGTTACGCCTTATGTATTTATGTCTGTATGTTATTGAAAAAAGGTGGGAAAGGGGGGCAAGGCTGAGGGAAATAATTGGTACTGGTTTTGTTGTCTACTGTGCATGGATTGTATGTGTGTGTGGTGGGGGGAGTGTCACCATTTTGCCAAATCTGTACCACATGGCTGGCAATTCACAGATCTGCTTTAGAGAAACAGTTTAGTCTTGTTTTTCCCCACAATCTCCTGACAGTTGAAATTTCCCTCTTTACCCCACAACCAAAGTTCATTAGAACATATTCTTTTCTGGTTCTTGGAGAAGGTTCTTTTCAAGTGGCCATTCTATACTATTAAGAAGAAATAAAGACCTCTCCTCCCCAACCACTGCCAGGAGCCCCTACTTCCCATTTGTGTCTTAGGAAGTGGCTGGAGGCTGGGGGTGGGAATGCTTGTGACTGAGGCTGCAGCTTCTCTCCCCAAGGGCTAGCAGGGCTCACCCCTGCTGCCTGGTGTAGGAGGGACACAGATGCCTCAGGAGGGATGCTGTCACAAAAGGGCTTATTTGAAAAAAAAAGTGTGAAAGGGATGAGGCTGTTGGCAGGGATGCTAGTTCCATGCTACAGCCTCTGTTGACTGCAGTCTCCATGTATGGATTCTTTCCTTTCTCCACTTCTCCCTTTCTGAGGCTTTATATTCATTCTATAAAGAAAAACAATCCCCAGGCAAAGATGTTTATGATATTTTATTAAAGTTTGGTGGGGAGGAGGGACGAGGGGGAAGAAGGCTGGATTTGGGAGCAAGGGGGAGGGGGCTGACTGCTAGGGAAAGAGGAAGAGAGAGTGAGAGAAAGAGAAGGCAGGCATGCATGAGAGTCCCAAGCAGTGCCAAGAAGCAAAGAAAGGGCTGCTTGGGGACAGGGGGGAAAAGTGTGCCAGAAGCCTTATAGAAAAGGAGCAAAGAGATGAACAGGAGGCATGGTTTAAAACTGAAGTGCAAATAGACTTCAGGATCCTCCTGGCAAAGGCTGCTGCAAACAAAATACAAAATAGGCCACCGTAACCACTCAGGGAAACACAAGTTCTGAGGAGTCACCCCAGAAAGGGCCTAGTAGGTAGGTAGGTAGGTACATAGATAGAGAGATAGATAGATAGATAGATAGATAGATAGATAGATAGATAGATGCCATGATATGTAATATGCTGGGATGGGAGGAGAGGAGAGAGAGAGAAGGAGAACATAAAGGTGTCTGAGAGAGCAACATCAAGTGAAAGCAAAAACAGAACACACACACACACTGCCAGACCCCAAGAGAGACACACAGAGAGAGTCACACAGAGAAAAACAGAAAGGGCTGTGAGAGGGGGTTGATGGGGTGGTGGGGTGAGAGAGAAAGTCTCTAGCCAAATTCGGGGAAACTTGGCAGGTGGACAGAAGCAGCCGGCAGGGCAGTAACTGCACTTGCTGTGTCTAGGCTATTGTTGTCTCCAAGGAGGGGGGGTAGGGGGGAGTTGTTTGTTTGTTTTGTTGTTTGGCCTCTTTGTCTCTTTTGTTCCAAGCAGTTAGTTTGCTTCTTTCCCAGACTCTGGGCTGATGGAAAACCTTCATGGATTTTTCTTAAAGGGACAGGATTAGCTAGTTCACCAGTATTCTCCATTTCTCAGTCCTAACCAGTTCCTGCCTAAATGACTTTTATTTTTAAAGGGGATTTTGTTAAGCACAGAGAGTCAGTGTTTATGCTGTGTTTGTGCCTGATTAATAAGAATAAACTGGTCAGTTTCATCCTCTCCACTAAAATTTCTTCAGAATTGCTAAGACCTTGGAGCGGGAAGTGGGGGGAACCCTGAAACACACAAAAGCAAATGAAGAACATACATACATACAGACTTACAAACACACATTGCTCCCTTAAAAATAAAATTAGGAATGAAGATTGGAAATACACACTTGAGGCTTTAAATAACCAGAATTGGGGCTTCAATTGAAGGAAGAAAGGTGATGGGGTCACTCCTCCCACAACCCACCTCTGGCCTCACAGATCAGTTTCCTCTACCCAGACCCATTCTAACAGGATGAACAGCCCCTCAAGGGGTTCTGGGAGCCTGTCTTAGGTCACTCTCCTGGGCTTGGTTTCCCTGGGGAAACTGATCATTAATACTCAGGCAGCTAGGAGGACCTTATTGAAGGGCACAGAGTCACTAAACTGAATAGGAGCACTACTTTTAAAGGAAAGGTAAGGAAAAGGGGCATCCTGCAAGACTTCGACTTTTTGTTCCCACCAAGAATCCCAGCTTCCTGTGTTTGTAGTAACTTGAATACGTTTTGGTGTAAAGAGGATAGCTTCTAAGAGAAATGAAAATTTAACAGCCCTGCCCCCCAATTTCATTCTTCTTGATTTTCAGTTCCTCTTCAGCCCCTCCCTTGAGAAGAACAGCAGCTCTTTTAAAAATTCTTTTTCTTGCTACTCCTGCTTAAAGTCTTCCAATGAAATATGGGGTCCTAGAGATTGAATATAAATAAATACAAAGTGGTCTGTCTATAGGCAGAGTACAACGGGATGGAGATGGGAAGGAGGGCTGTTCCTTTGTGAATGAGACTCTAGTTGGAAGCATCAGAGCCCAAGCTTCTGCTCTTGAAGGGCTGCTGCTGCAGCTTGAGGGTTTGGATGGTGGCTGAAGGTTAGGGGTCTGCTCCACTCCATCCCGGAAGAGTTTGGGTCTTGAAAGACAATTCTGCCTAGTGTTTAGAGTTGGGGGTGGTGACATAAAGAGTTAAGAAGGGAGACTGCTTACACTTGCAACTCTGCCTCTTTACCTTATATTTTTCTCCTGGCACACACTTTCCCCAACAAATGCCCCTTTCAATGACAGCATAGAGGTACCCTGGCCATTGCTGCACGGTTTTGCTTCTGTTGGGGTGTCATTTCGTGGAGACTGGAAACCTCCCACTTTTTCAGGTGACCCTTTGCAGGGCTTTCTCTGACAGGCCATGGTGACAACGTGGATCAGCTGTAGGAATGAGTTTGGAGGTGGGAGGCCTCGCCCAGGACTTCTGACCTTGGTTCCCAGGCGGTCCAGCCTCAATCTGGCCTATGCAAAGCACTGCTGGACTGAAGGACCATGACTGGAGCGCTCTGAGCTCGTGGGGCACGTGTTTGACCACAGCAGAAGCAACAAACTGCGATGGGGGCTGGCTAAAATCTCCCGTGATGCTCCTGAATGTGAGGATTTGTAGACATAGTTGTTTTGCATAAACGTTTCATTTGCGGGAAATAACCAACAACCACCCCCCCCCAACACCTTGAACTAAATACAAAATTTATTATGATTTGGGAGACAGTGGCTCATCCCTGCGAAACTCGCGTGCCTTCAAGACGTCGCTCTCCGCAGGCATTGTCTGCCGATGGGAACCTTCCTGCCACGTGGAAGAATCAAGGCTAAGTGGGGGACATGACCTTGACTACGCCAAGTTCAATTTCATGCCTAACCAAGTGGAGTTTGGAGAAGGCCGTCTAGCATCCCAACGCCCAGGAGTCCAAGCCAAGCGGTCGTGGGCGGATTTCGTTTCTGTCGCCCCCACCCCCTTCCCGCACTCATCCCGCAGCGCGCAAATAGGTCGGGTTCTCAAGAATGTTCCCTTTGGCTTGTTGATTTTTTAAGTTGAAAGCCTGGTGTAGTAAATTTGGACACAAAATCTCAAATCTTGCTAATTCTATGCAAAATAAAAACGTAATATTGGCCACAAGTTAACCAACTTGAGGTGCTTTCTAAGGTCTCCTGGCCATGCTTGGGAACACCCAGTTCTCTGGGGGTTGGGGGGAGGGGCTTCAGGAAGATGTTAGAATAGGGTCTCCTCTCCACTGCTACCTAATCCTGTCTCCAAAATGTCTTCTCAAATCCGTAGCATCTACAGTTCCAGGTGGTGTGTGTGTGTGTGTGTGTGCGCGCGCGCGCGCGCGCACGCTTGAGGTGAGAGGGGGGATGCACAGGAGACTTGCCTTGAGCTTGCACACGAATTATGGTCACACTAGGACATAGGATCTCCCGGGAGACGAAACCAGCCCAGGGAAATCGCTGTCAGGGAGCCCCTGGTACCCATTCAGGAGACAGCCCGCCCTGCGCGAAGGGTGCCTCTCCCGAGCCCCATGCTGAGGACCTGGAAGGCAGGCAGATGCTCAAGGCTTGGGCAGGGTGGGGACCTTTTAAAAATATGCACATAATATACACAAACTATATATGTGTATGTGTGTGCATATATGTATGTACATATATATATATACACATACATGAACAAAAACTAAACTACAAACCCGCAGGTCCCCACTGAAAACGAGGTGGGGGAGGAGGGGGCGGGAACGGTCAAGGCGCAGACAGTGAGGGATGTGAAAAGAACTCTGTGCCCTGCACAGTCGGTGCCTTCGGGGGCTCCACCGCTGCGTGCTCCCACCCGAAAGGTTTGGATTCACAGGGGAAGGCGAGGGGGGAGGGGGAGAAGAGGAAGATAGGTGGAGGGGGAAGGGGGTGCTCCTTTTCTCCTTCTGCCAGCGCCAGCTGGGGCGAACTTGAGGTGGCAAAGCGCGAGTAAACTTTTCTTTAGAAAGTTTAGGTAGTGTGGTTAGTGACAGAGGCTCAGGACTAGCAAGTAATGCCGAAGTGCGCTTGAGCGGGAGATTGAGAGATTGCAGTGTCCAAGTCCTGAAGCGGCTGAAGATTCAAGGCTCCCAGGTCAGGTTTGCCTACTGCCCCTGATGCTCTGGGGCACTGGAGACGGTGGGGGGTCGTTAGGAGACAGGCTAGACAGGGCTAGGAGTTCCACGGTTTTATGTCGGCGCGGAAGGCACTACCAGGCGATGGCTCAGAGCAGTAGCTCGGAAGGCACTACCAGGCGACGGCTCAGAGCAGTAGCGGGAGAGGCTTGTCTGCCAAGGCGGTATTAGATGCGAATGCCAAGGGGCCCAGTCCCCCACATACCCCCGCCCAGTGAAGGCTGTGTGCTCCAGGGATCCTTGGGGCGACGCGCGGGGTTTCACGTCGCGCGCCAATTCTCTGAGCACCACGTGTGTCCACGGCCCTAGGCGAGGCCGTTGGGGAGAGCGCCCCCGCAGGGAAGGGGGCCACGAAGCCAAGGCTTGTTTTTTGCAGTGCCCCAGCCTGCGCGCATCTATGCTCGGGCAGAACAAAGTGGCCCAACCCAACTTCTCCACCCTGCGCCCTGGGAAGGAAACGTGGTGCGCCCGCTGGAGCGCGAGGCCGCGGCAGCGGGTTCCACACACAGCCTGGCCCGGCATTCTGTTGTTCTTCATTGTGTACCAAGGGAAGGCATAATTCAATTATCTCCTCCAAGTACAGCGCACCCTTTTCCTCTTTTGTTTTAGAGCCTAGGATATTTCGAAGGTGAATCTTCTAAAAACTACCTATCTATCGTTCTAAAGCCGAGTTGGGTTCTGTAGTAACTATTGGGGGAGGGGGACACCAAATCGGCGGTGAGTTTACAGCCTGAAGTCGTTTATTTAGGCTCACTGAGTGCCATTCCAAACCAAGCAACTCGCGCTATTTTGGGAGAAGTTGGGGAATGGAGAGAAAAACAAGGTTATTTAAAGTGACTCCCAGAACGCGACTTTTATTCCAGGACTCCTAAGTGTTTGCGTCTCGGCTTCAGTTTAGAGCGACCCAGCCGGCCCAGGTTTTGATATTTAAACCAGGCCAGCTCCCCGGTGAAACTACCTGTTGGGAGACTCTGCCGCTTAAACATTCGACCCTCCTCCCACTGCGCAATCCTGGCAGCAGTGGGACGGCTTTAGAGGTGGAAAGGGAAGGGGGAGAGCAGAAGAGCCACAGCGGCGGAGAAAGTCAGCTGCGCTTGTCAGTGCCCGGCAAGCTGTGCCCGCGCCTCTGTTCCTTCTTCAGGAACTAAAAACAGCCCCCCACACGCTGTTCTCGGCCCCTGCCTGCAGGGATGGGCCGAAACGGCACGATTCTCTAAGTTCGGAAACCACGAAGTGGTGTTGTTGATGCTTGCGCCTCATTGCGTGTCTAACTTTAAAAAAACAAAAAAGCCTCCTGGCGGCTTACTTGACTCCCGCCCCCACCTTGCACTCCAACACCGAGCACTTTTCCCTATGCCGAAATTAACTTTACTACTTTTTGAAATTCGGAGTACTCCGCCGACGCTTGGACGAGCTGCAACCCAGGGGCTGTCTGAAGCTGCTGCGCGAGTGGCTTGAGGGAAATCACTGTTCTTGCGAGCAAACAGATCTCCGTATTTTTAAACAAACCAGTTGGATAAGGGAGCGCAGCTAGCAAGGACAATTTGGACAGTCTGTCACTCTGTTGGGAGAAATTTTGGATGCTAGGGGAGAGGGGGTTTGGTGTTTCACAAGAACCTGTGGAAAGGACAATTCGTACTGGGCCTTGGGTCTGGAAGTTCCATTTGAGAAGCGCAAAGCTCGGGTCTGGCGCGCGTTTAACCACCTTCCTACTGGCAAACTCTCCAGCAGAGCCCGCACAACACACGCAGACTGGACAGGCTTCCCCAGGCGCCCTAGTCACTTGGCATTGTGTCTCTTATGCAGGTTTCTGTATTTTGGAAGTGAACCTCACACCATACTGGGAACAGCGAAATTTCGGAGAGGCTCTACCGCGGTCCCCGTTTGAAGTCCAAGGGAACGGGGAGGCTTTCTCTGTATCTGGGGAAGAGCGGCACTTTCTTAGGGCATGCACTTACATCTTTCACGGTCACAAAGTACCCTACTGAAAACGAAATGGGGACAAATATTAGGAAACTACGGGGAACTAGGGGAGTAAGTCTAGGCTTGTTAAGGGTAGTCTTTTTAACAGCAAAGACCGCGGGGCTACGCGGAAAAAAAAACGAGAATTTATTAGTGAGACTTTATTATACCAGGACGAGGGTTGAGACTTCGAGTTAAAAGACCTCTCAGAACGCTTCCCGAGACGCACTCCCTTTTTAAAAATCATCTTGGCAGTATTAGCCTATTCGGCCCTTAAGTCACACCCTTATTCCCAGTCCTTAGTGACATTTCCCCGTGTGTCTCCTTTGGGTGTCCAGCCTTTGAGTTGCCTGGGACCTCTCGGCGTCCTGAAAAACTGGTGCAAACTTGCCCTTCGCCCGGCGTGCACAGAAGGGTGGGCTCTCCCCAGGCGGGTCTCTCTGCGGCCCCAGCGACTTGCCCCGGCCTGGGAAACCCGGAGTATTTTCCACCACTCAGCCTCGGTGCTCCTGCTTTATTTCAGTTCAATCCCAGGGGCACGGAACCAAGGATGATAAACAATGCTGTATTAGAGATACAAACGGGCGCAGCAAAGAACCATGCCGAGAATCAAGTACTGAGGCATTTTAAGAAATGATCTGATATTCAGCACCGCCTCTGAAAGTGACTTGTACAAAGGAGGAGTTTTCTCTAAAAATACAGGATTTCACAAAATATAGGTTTTGTCAAAATACTATGGTTGGAGCTGTTTTTGGTTTTGCCTCTGGAAGTCTGGCAGAGTTGTTGCTACCTGTCCATGCCTCGATGCAAACCGCTCTTCCCGTCCAACTCTTTACATCGCAAGGCCTCCTTAAAAGATATATATATGAAGGATCTTCCAGGTGTGGTGTACTCTGATACCGTTATCCCACATCTCTCAAGAAGTGAAAACACTACTTACCCTTTAGGGAGTGACAACACGAACTTTAGGAGGAGATGCAAATTATAACAGGCACGGCCTGATAATGCAGAGTTATGAAAAATCACACCCCCTTTTTAAGAAATGTAAACGCAGATACCATCTGGGTGCTGACCACGAAAGTGGGGGCTAGGGATTCCTGTTGGGTGCTGGTATAACCGATTTATGCTCTACCTGATGGTCTTGGGAAAGGGCTTCCCATCTGCTCTGAACGCCTGCCTTACAATGTCAAAAATCTTCCTGCCTGCAATATTGGCAAGAAGCTGCTATGACAGTCGGTGCTGCTTTAAATAGGAAGGATACAGCAGGGAAAAGAAAGTCCCGACCTTCCTATCCACCATTCTACCTGCCTCTTCCAGTCCCCAAAAGGCCGAGTTCTGGCAAAGGAGACTCTGAGGAAGATCTTCCTTCTGAGCAGTGTGGGAAAGAATCAGCTGTGTTCAGGAACAAATCTCTGATTTTTCAGGAGCTAGAGTGCACCAAAACTGGTCTCCCCAAATCAGCTGCTAAAGGGTTAGAGTCTCTGAAGTTTGCACCACCTGTGCAGGCTCACTGCACTTTGTTGTTGTTCAGATAAAGTTAACTGTTGCAAGAAACTTTAGAAGTGTTTTAGCTCAATTCTTGTGCACAGTAGGTTCTTTTTAGTTTTTTTTTTTTCTTTTTTTCTTTTTTCTTTTTTTTTCCAAAATCCATTTATCCAAAAGATTGCTTAGGGATCCTGGATCTGCTTAGGGAGGGCCTGGTGTCAGATCTGTAACCCATGCAGAATTCTCATCATAGGGAACTGGACTGGGGCTGGCTTTGGTTTGGTCAGGGATGCGCAGCTCTTTCTGCTCACCAAGGTCATCTCTCGGCTGGAAATGATTGCAGTGCCAACTGCACCCAAGGAGCAGCCAAAACCTTCTTTTCCTACCTTCTGCCCTAAGCTGACAATCTTACACAGTGTTCACACGTCATTCTTTCCCTACCTTTCTGTACTTAGACCTTGCTCAGCTGTCTCTGGCCCTTTTTGCCCATCCTAGATGACAACTTTTCTTGGTAAAGTTTCTGCTTGATGAGCTCAAGCTTGAGAGACCTCCTTTTGAAAGTACTGAATTGGAGAAGGCACCTCAGGGGGTTTTGCTGGTAAGCATGTTGCCTGTCTTTCCCAACACTTTTCAAATCAATTCGCCTGTGTCTTGTCATTTTATAGATGAAGAAACTAAGGGTTTGAGAAAGGATTTAACTTATTCAAGGGCATGCAGGGAGCTGAGAGCAGGGTCTGCAGCAGCCCCTGTGTCTCTTGACTTGAAGTCCACTTGCTCAGTTTTTAGGAAGGTACAATTGCTAACAATAGACTGCTGTTTAGTGAGCATCAACTGTGTGCCAGAGCACGTGCCATGCCAGAAATGTTACATAAGTCATCCTCACAGCAACTCTAGGAGCCTCATTAGCCCCAACAAAAATTTTAAAATAAACGTATAAAAGGCTTACATGCACAAGTTAAAATACTTCAAAAAATATGGAAGAGCACAAAATGAAAGTAAAAGTCTCCCACTCCACTCCCTCTCCCAGGATGACATTTATACTTTTCATTTCAGTGGCTGTCTGTGTATCTCATAGATGTTATCATCATTTTATGAGCAAGGAGAGGAAGGTTCACAATTAAGCTAAGAAGCCATGGCTACCTGTCTCCAGGCTCAGCACTGCCAATTACTCTATATTAGTTAAGGTAAATTCAGAGAAAAGAAATGAGTTAGGCCATAGATAAAAGGGCAGCTCAGATCAGAATTGACATTACCTCTTCTTTTCCTCTCCTGCCCCATTGAGGATCCCACTAATACTACATTTTTACCAGAAACTGAAAGCATAGGCTCACTTGGTGCATATAACCTAATAATCATTTGTGAGGCTGTATTGCTTCCAGGCCTTGGTGTCATTGAACAAGTAGCCTTCCACCATGTCCTGTTACCAGGAGCCCAGTATTGCCTCCACCCTGTATTAGGTCTGGGACTGGGATATGCCTCTTAAGCTTTGGATTTCCCAGCCTCTTCTTGGGGTTGTTGGGGGACTCCAATGAGAGACAGGGAGAGGACTGTGTAAATGTGAAGTCTCTATGTAAATATAGCAGCTGCTTTCTAAAGGCCTCTACAGGACCCTGTGGCCCTTCAGTTCAGACAGTGGAGTTTAAGGTTCTTTGCAAAATGGTGTGGCTTTGACATTTGAGGGTTTGCATAATGTGTACATTTGTGTCATTAGGGGAAGGGTTAGGAGTATGTCTAAGTGGAAGAGGATGCTTATTTGCAAAAGAAGAGAGCAGTGCGTGTTCAGAATCAGGAGACTTAGGCAAGTGTGGAATGGACTTCCTTCTGCTAGAGAGCATATAGAGTTAAGCTGGTAAGGACACAAAGAAGCAGTTATCCTGTGTGGGTACACAGTGCAGGAATAAGAGTAGCAAGGTAAGGCTGAAAGGATGTTTATGCCTGTCCCTTTGGTAGGTAGCCACCAGCAACAGCTGTTCTCAGACTGTTCAGGGGCAGGCAGAGGGAACTGAGGGGGTAAGATGGCATCAGCTTCCTAAAATTAGTTATTTAATTTATTATTCATAGTGACTGAAAAAGGAAGAGATTAGAGAACAGGTGGGACAATTCTTCCGGAAAGCTCACCTTGTCTGCGATGGTTCTTTATTCTGGAAGAATTTCTGGAAACATCCTAAATTTATGGGGCTTTCATGTGACAATGAATGATAGGCCATGATTACAGTCTCCTAGGCTTTGGGGGGGAGGAGTAGCTGGGGAGGGGACAACCCTGCAAGCTGCACGCATCTGAGATTGTGGGGAGAGAGGCTCTGACCACCACTGGGGAAGAAGGAGAAAATGGCTTTAAGATAATGCAGGGGGGCTGAGTACCAGGCTGGTTCCAAAAAGAAACTGTCAAAGTAGGGAAAGGTGGCTTTTCTGGAAGGCCCAGACAGGCTTCGGAGCCTGCCTTCAATGCCTGTCAGGAACAAAGGATGCTGCGCCCCCTGGTGTCAGACTGGAGGCCCGTGCCAGCTAGCTGCATGGAGACCCATGGACAAGGAGACCCAGGGACCAGCTGGATGATTGGAGGGGTCAGATGCCTTTTCTTCTATTTGCTAAGGGAGTTGAAGTTGAAATAGTTCTTGCTTTCTCAACTCTGGAGTCTAAACAGAGACTCTGGTGTGGAGAGAGGAGGGTTTTGTGGGGTTTTTTGTTTTGTTTTGTTTTGTTTTGTTTTGCATGCAATTTAGGCCAACGGGACAATGCCTATTTAGAAATAGCCCTTTGGGGTGGGAAATACACTATTCTGAAAGAAAAGACCTGCACTTTGGGCAAAATGCTGGTCTGCGGCAAATCATTTAAAATTTTAGGACATTTCTTTCTTTGTCCAAAATTCAAAGAATTAAGTAAAATGTTGTTAGGTTCTTTTCTAAGATTGGTCTTTATTCCTTAATCATTATGCTGCACCCTTCTTTTCTCAGAGCCTTGAAAATGTGACTTTTTAAAAACATATATGCAGGTGCAAATGTTATATATTTTAGCATCTTGAGTTCCTGATTCTGAGCAAAGGTTTTCAGCACCCAAACCCCCCACTCTCCCAACCTTTTGTGGAGCCTCCTGCAAGAAAGCTGCAGACTGAGCAGGACTCCAGTCTCTGCTGTTTCTTTTAAAAATAAAGTACTGAAGTGTTGTGCTGGAAATTCTGCTACTAAGTGTCGCATGTGGTAGGTGTGAATATATGCTTCAATAGTTCCAGGCACAAGACCAAAATCTTCCCCAGAATTAGCAGAGTTTTTAGCTATAATCTGGCTATCATTTTTCTACAAATAGGTACAAAGACCAATTTGGGACTTCTCTGTAAGGGGTACCTCATCAGGTTTCCACTGAAATTTAGAACCATCCCTAGTACAGTCAGGTGATTTGAGGAAGGATCAGTAGTGGGGTAGATTTATGTTGTAGTTGAGAGTTTTCTTCTCCTAAAACATTTAAGTCACATGTCTGAGGTGAGGAGTCTGTTATATCTCATTGCAAGTTTTTTCTTCTGCATTGCACTTGAACTGCTATCTCTATGTAATGGGTCTAGTTGTTGTTGTTAAGGAAACTGATTATTGTCCTGTGAAGGATCACTTGAGCAGCAACCTTGATTTTGCAAAAGTGGATGGAGTGTGCAGCTTTTGTCCTATACTTGTGTCACCATTTCACCTGCTGCAGACATGGGACTTTTTTTTTTTTTTTTTTGTACCAGGGATTGAACCCAGGGGCACTTAATCCCTAAGCCACCTCCCCAGCCCTTTTTATAATTTATTTTGAGATAGGGCCTCACTAAATTGCTTAGAGCCTTGCTAAGTTGCTGAGGATGGCTTTGAACTTGGGATCCTCCTGCTTTAGGCTCCCAAGCCACTGGGATTACAGGCATGTGCCACCACATCCAGCTGGTGGAGTCCTTATAAGAAGACATTAGGACACAGACATGTACAGAGGGAAGACCATGTGAAAATATAGGGAGTAGGCAACATCTGTAAGCCAAGAAACCAACCCTGGCAACACCTTGATCTCAGACTTGAGCCTTCAGAACTGTGAGAAAATAAATTTCCTTTGCTTAAGCCATCAGTCTGTGGTACTTTGTTTTGGCAGCCCCAGAAAAACAATACCTGCTACTGCTAGGCAACAATCAATCATGTGCTGCCATTTGGGGATGCAGACCCAGAGTCACCAGATTTTCCAGACTAAAATATTTTGTTTTTCAAGTATTGGCAACAGGGTTATTTTCATGTGACCTGTGCAGTCACATAAGATCCTGTATGGAGAAGTGGCCCTTGTTGTTTTAAGGCTCTCTCGCCACCATCTTAACATTTTTAGATTTTCAATAAGGCACCCACCCACCAGGTCCTCAAACTATGTAAGTAGTTACAAATTATGTAAATAGTCCTGGTTGACAAAAATTATAAATTTAAAATATTCTGCATGTTAAGATTATGGGGGAGTCAGGCATGGTGGCACATGCCTGTAATGGGATTCCAGCTACTTGGGATGCTGAGGCAGGAGAATTCCAAGTTTGAATGAGACCAGCCCAAACAACTTAGTGAGACCCTGTCTCAAAATAAAATTTAAAAATGGCTGGAGATGTGGTTCAGTGGTAGAGTCTTTGCTTAGCATATGCAAAGCCCCAAATTCAATCTCTAGTACTGGAAGAAAAAAAAGAAGTTAATAAATGATTATGGGGGCCCAAACAAAACATGACTGGGGCTGGAGGCAACCTAGGACACTGCACTGAACTTTCTGTTGCTAAATGGAATAAGATCTCCCATTCCATGATAATCACAAGGAGGGAATTTATAAAGCCCAGAGGTTTTCTGGGAGTGGAAAGAGAGTCACAGATATTCCCCAGATGTAATTTCCTGAGATTCCACATATGCTAATGTGGTCCTGGCCAAGAATTTTTTCTCAGAGTTTGAGCTCTGAGAACTTCACAATATGAAGATCTTGAGGAAAGGACCAACATAAGGAACAAAGTATTTGGGATTGAAAGCTATATCCTGCCTGTATATGACTGATGCTGGAAGCTATGGCAGGTTCATCCACCCAGCCTTGAGTTGCATTTTGGGAAACCAGAGCTGAGGATGTCATCTAGTATGACCAGCAAGACCCTGAGGGCCAATGTGGCCTTCTGTAAAAACAAGACACAGAACAGCAAGAAACAACAATAAGAGTGGATGAATTTGCCTTCAGTTTCCTGCCTGGAGTTTGTAAGCAGGACTTTTCTCCCTTGTGCTGAACCAGTCCAAGGGGCATTCTCAATTGGGATGAGTTTGGTGGGCTGAGCTACAGAGTACAAACTATAACGTCTGTTCAAGGGTCTAGGCCCTCCTGAGCACTTAATTATAAATAAATGATACCCTTCCATTTCATGGTGCACACCATCCCAGTCAATTCCAATTTGGAAAAAAGAGTTTTCTCCCTGGTGAAAGGAATGCCAGTCATCAGTGAATAGTCATGGGGATATATGATGGGGAAGTCCTATTTTTAAGAATATGCATTGATTTATAGAAGCTCACTGAAAATATTATAGCGGAATGTTTGGTCAGGAGGTCTGCTTTTCTAGTTCTATTTCTGCCCAGCACTGACTAACTGCAGAGTGTAAATTTTAAAAGAAGTAATTTCTTATTCACGCTATGCAAACTCCCTTAGGGGAATGAGTGAAAGACTGCTTGAGACACTGTGCATTTCTTGGAAGAAAGTTGCTATATAAATTAATATAGAGCCCTCTTTTTCATTGCAGGCCTGCAAGACACACCAAAAGACTCCCCCAAGTCATGTAAGGGAGAAAACGAAACACTCCACTGGCCTCTATCAGGGAAGCTAATTTTCCCCCTTTTCTGCACATTTTCCAAACTCTATAACTCTAATTTTCAGTTCAGAAAATAAGGTTTCATTTTTATTATTCTTTGTACTTTGGACATAGAGCACCCCTAAAGGAACAATGTGTTGTGCTAAGAGTTGTGAACCTGTTGTGGGCAAGGCCAAGACTTAGTTGCTTCAAGACAGAAGTTCACTTACACCTGCTCGGTGATCTAGGAGCCCCAGGTTGGATCAGCACCTATGTTCTTCCTCCCTACCAGGAAAGACCAGGGATGGGGGTGGTGACCCAAAAATTAAGAGGTTTGAAATTCTATATGTAGCCTTTCTAAGTCCTAAATGACAATTCCCTTAATCATTTGGAATATAAGAAACTTGGCTAAAGGTTTTAGCCTAAAGCCACTGATTTAAAAGAAATGGAAACATAGATCCACATAGAAACTTGTACATGTATGTTCACAGCAGAATTTTCAAAATAGCCAAGAAAGGGAAAGAATTCAAATGTCTGTTAACTAATGAATGGATAAGCATAATGTGGTACATCCATGGAATGGAATACTATTCAGCAATAAAAAGAAATGAAATATTGATGCATACAACAACATGGATGAACTATAAAACATCATGCTAAGTAAAAGAAGCAAATTACAAATGAACACATGTTGTATAATTCTGTAATTCCACGATTCCATAATGGAATCATACAACATGTATTTGTGATTAATCCTTACAGTACACATATCTATAGAAACAGAAAGCAGACTAGTGGTTGGCTAGGTATTGGAAAGAAATAGGGGACACTGGAGGGTGAGACCAAAGTGGTGCAGAGTTTCTTTGTGGGGATGATAGAAATGTTCTAAAATTAATTGAGGTAGCAGTTGTACAATGGTGAATGTATTGAAAACCACTGAGTCTTGCTGTATGGGTGAGTTGCATCATGTGTGGATTATATCTCAATAAAGATGTGAAAAGATTTTTAAAATGATACTTCAAAAAAATACTCACTTGTTTCTCTCTCTCTTTCTGAAGCTGGTCACTTTGGAAAATGTGTCCAAAATAAAAACAGATTTTTATGGGATAACTGAAATAAGAATGTGAAAAAGTGATTTTTCTCTTAGGTGGGGAAACCCTAATTTGCATGTCCATGTGTACTCATGATACCTGTACCTGTAACTCTTTTGAACTTTGCTGAAAATTTTTTCCTTAGCCTGAAATAATTAAAAATGTTTAAGCAATGATACTGAGAATAATTTGTTGTTTTTCTCCCCGCTAATATTTTCCCCCTCCTTTAGGTAATAGCACACCAAGTTTCTCTTAAGGAAACATCCAACCCCATTTTCAGTTCACATGGCTTGGATATTGCCTACATTAAGCCCTAGGATCTACCACTCACTCAGGCCTCATCAATCAGTACATTCTTTCCCATGGTGTGTTGGCGATAGCTCACACTTGTGCATACAAACCAATTGGTTAATGTTCAGTTTTTAAACACAATTATAAACACAATCACTGTTACAATTTAAATCATATAAACTTATAATTAAATAACTTATATTAAAAATAAAGGAAATAATTCTCAAACCTTATCACTTTCTACTCATTTGACTACATTTTGCTATCTATGCTCTCGAGGTTACTTGCATCCAGTGAATCTGTGCAGTGGAAATACTGTGTAGCAACGAGCTACTATGTATTTCTCCCATTTTTATATTCAGTGACTTCCCCTTGATAGCCTGAAATTGGCCATAGTGGCTCTACTTATACTATAAAACTAGGTCAATGCTATCTTTCAAGGTCTCCCATTTCCTGACAAGAAGATTGTTGAACGTTTACCAATTGTGTGGGTTGAATGGTGACCCCCAAAAAGATGTGTCCACCTTCTAATCCCTGGAACTTGTATATATGAATGTAACCTTATTTGGAAAAAGGTGTTTGCTGCTGTAATTAAACAAGGATCTTGAGATGAGGTCATCCTGGATTATTCCAGTGCACCCCAAGTATGATCATGTGTGCCCTTACAGGACAGAGGGTGGTTTGATACTGACACACAGAGAAGATGAGGAAGCAATGCGACCACAGAGGCAGAGGTCAGTAATATGTGCACAAACCAAGGAATTCCTGGAGCCCCCAGAAGCTGGTAAAGACAAGAAACAGAATCTCCCCTATGGCCTTTAGAAGTGGCACGGACCTGCTGACACCTTGATTTTGGACCCATACTGTTCAGAAATGTGAAAAAAGTTTCTTTTGTTTTCAGCCACCTGGTTTTTGGTCCTTTGTTATGGCAACCACAGAAAAGGAATTGAGTAGCAAGCCACTGAAGCACTATTGTGTAGTTCAGGGAGGAGCATATGACCCAAGCCAGCACCATGGGAAGTGAGTTTCCACTGTAAAAGAAGCTATCCTTCTCCCAGGGATTGCTAAGCAGCTCCACCTTTGCCACTGTATTTGCTTAAGAATGAAAATAGCACAGAAAGTAGAGAGTTTGAGATCTAGTGAGAGACATCCCTGACAATGTTAGTTGAAATATTGGATCTATCTACCACTGAACTTTCTTTTTATTACATTGACTTCTTTTTAAACCAAGTTCCTAGCCAATAAATATAGACATGTTAATTTTCAGAGAACTTCGTAAATACATACAATTGCTATCACTTAATCAGTAACTATTTAAATTAGGTGCTACTAAGAAAGCCGATCAGGAAAATATATGCCAAGCAGTGAACAATCTGCTGTCTACCTGAATTCAATCATGTTTATATGTCTTACGAATGCTTATTGAGCCCAACTCTACCTAAACAATTCTATTCAGGCCAGAAATTCATCCATTTAAGAGCTTACAATTTATTTTCAAGTAAGGAGTCGAATATAGTCTATTTTATTGAGGTCACTAGCAGTATTCACTTTTCATTATATACTCAATAATTTTCTGGACAGTTTTAAATTTGTTTAACTTAATTATTTTTCAGAAAGATAATTTTTAATGCATCATTTAAACACTTAAAATTCTTTATGCGATAACATGTAAGTATATTCATGAATCATACAAAAATCTTTCAGCAAATTAAATGTTTCAGTTTTTGAAAATATTCACATGACTTTGTACCTTTGGTAATTTTGTATTTCTTTCTTTTTTGTGTGTGTGAAAGGTGACGTTGGAAATTGAATGAAGGCCTCTTGACTGCTAGGCAAGTGGTCTACCACTGGTCTACATCCCCTGCTCATTTCTGTATTTTTAAAGGAATTTTTATTTGTTAGTGTGGACAAACATATTTCTGAAAAGAGCATGTCATAGAAATTTCCAGGAATAGACATATTGTATTGAACTATTTTAAAAATAAAAATAAAACCTCTTACCTTCAGTATTTATATCTTTAACCATTTATCCAGGTTCAAGAGGTTTCAAATTAATTTTGTCCTCCATAATTCTATTTTTTTCCTCAACATTCAAATACCTTTGTTTTTTGATGAACATGTTTGGATGAATTCCCAGTCAACTCTCTAATCTAATTAAACTCAGATAAGTTCAACTCAGATAACATTTACCTTCAGTTTTCTGATAGTTGATTAACTGGGAGCCCATCTTTCAGAACAAAAAAAAAAGAAAGAAAAAGAAAAAGACAAAAAGGCTCTAGAGGTGAGGACTGCTTATTGCTAAAAGGAACTGCTTGTTCCACTTAGGAATATTGATGCTACTTGCATTTATAAACTATTATCCATTTGTCCCGATTTAAAATGGAAATGGACTTTTAAATGCAAATAGTCCAATATTATATTGTTTTTTTTTAGCATGTTTGTATTTGCAAAGAGCATTACTTACCAAAAAGAGAATTGTTTTGAATATTCTCAAGAATAGGCAAGCAAACCACACACACAAATTAGGCACATAAATGATTTCATTAATTCAAATCTACTGTTGGTGTAACCTATCCTCCTCTCTGCCACACAAAAATAGCCACTAAAATCTTTTTGGAGATTGGGATCATTTGATAGGAAGTTAAAGGAAAACAAGAAAAAAACAAATATTTAATTTTAAGAGTCCCTATTTTTAAGCCAGATACTGTGGAGCACACCTATATTCCCAGCTACTGAGGAGAATCGCAAGTTCAAGGCCAGCCTCAGCAATTTAGCAAGATCCTCAAAATACAAATAATAAAAGGACTGGAGATATAACTGAATGGAAGATTGCCTCTGGGTTCAATCCCCAATACTGAAAAAAAAATTCCCACTTTTATGTCTAAAATAAAAATTGGGAACGTATCAGGTTTCTCAAGGCAAAAGCAAACAGACTCAAAATAAGTGTTTATAGGTAAAACAAGGATACTACCTTTCATTAATAAGAATAACTTTTAAATTGTGCTCATTCTTGACAATGCTGGCTAAAGAGAGCCCCAATAATTTTGCTTTTTTCCCTAGAGTTTAAAAGAGACTCACCACCAAAGTTGAAATATAAGAAACTGGAAAAAATCAGTGATTTGTTCCTTGATGGTAACTTTATGCCAGAGATATAAGATTTCTTTACACTAAATTGTTTTCTTCATGTGGAAACCACTGATAGAAATCTAGGTGAATGGATATGATTAAGTACTTGGGTGGCTCCAACTCTAAAATGCCCTTCTTCTTTTAAGTTAAGCACCTCAACATTTGCGCAGGGACCAGAGGAGGGAAGTAGTTTAAGAGTTAGGCCCTAGAGACATTTCAAAACTGCCTGGACAAAGCTTTGGAATGACTACAATAGTGAACCATCCTGCCTTGGACCAGAATCGAGATTGATGACCTAATATATCTTTCCCAACACTGACTGCCACAGTTTTATGAGCATCAAGAACTGGGCGTCTGCCATTGTCAACAAATAGAGCTTCTCCAGAGCCTTTCCATCCACAGAAACTCAAGTATACCCCAAGAGCACCAAGCGCAGTCTCCCCAGGCTCAGGATGCGGCTTCCAGCTTCCACCACATGTGGGATGGAAACTGCTTCGGCAGGATAATTCTTAAAGAAAAGGAAGTGTACCCATTACTGTGCTATGTTATCTTGGTTTAAGAACTCTGAGCCAGGGCAGTGAGGTTTCCCAGAGAAGCCTAGAATGAAGCTAATGAGCTTAGATGAAGGATTCCTCCTTTTCAGAGTCCCTGTCCAAAGCCTGATACCTCATTTTGTATTTGTATTCTTTGTGAATTGCTCTTAAGAGTCCCCTTAATTGTATAAACTATTTTTTCCCAAAAATAGGAAACAGCTAAAGGAATTGCACCAAATTTTAGCTTGATAAAAGCGTAGAAATTAAACACAAACTCCTCTTTGTCTATGTACAAGTCCCCCCTCCCCGCATGCCTGGCAAGTTACCAGAGGACTGAGACCTCTTGGTTTGACTCTCTTGTCACCTGCTATCCTTTCATAACTACCACAGTGATTCGGAAAAAAATGGCTGCACTTTCAGTTTCTTCAACTTAGCTCTTCCTTGAAAGAAGACTTCAGTGTGGGCTAATTGCTACAATAGCTCACAGACTCTGAAGAGCCAAAGAATTTCCATGCCTGGCCCTCTTTTTGGTTATGTGGTATCACCATGCCATGGCCAGCTAAGTTTTGTTTTATAGTAAAGTCGATGGATTTGGACTATTATGATGGCTCGCAAAGGACCAAGCCATAGAAACAATTTTTTTTTCTGATTATGAAACTAATCACACATACATATGCACAGAGGTATGCATATGCACACATAAGTAGCTTGAGATTTGTCACACACAGCATAGAAAGGGAACATCTTCTATAACCCCACATAACTGAGGAAAGTAATTTTTTCAAGGCATATATTAACATTTCATTTATTATTTTTCTAAAAGGATGGAATTATGCTTTCAACTCAGAAGCATATTTTCCACCTGGAAATACGCCTTTGACATCTTCTATGTCAGTCTGTAGAAAGTGATCTTCTTTTTCATCTTTGCAATGGCTCCACGGGACTGTACTGTATGGCTGAACCATACTTTCCTTAACCAACTGCCTGTTAATGAACATCTGGGTTCTTGCAGTTTGTAACAAATATTCTTGCAAATATCATTTTGTACTTAGGCATTTCTGTCAGTTGTAGGAGTATTTCTCCATGATGAATTCTCAAGAGATAAATTATTATTAATATTATCCTAGAGTTTGAGCATTTCATTTTTAATAGCTATTGTCAAATTGCTTTCCAATAATTTTACGTCCATTTACACCCCCAGCCACACTCTAAGAAGGGGACTGTTTCCCCACTTCCTTAGTGACACCAATATCTTGCAATTTGGGGATGTCTGATGTGAGTTAGGAGTTAAGAGATTCAGCCTGTGGGGTTTCTGTCCCTTTGTGAAAAGCTAACAAAGAGCTCTCAAGTCTCCCCGTTCCTTGGTGAACTGTCTGCTCTGAGTGAGTCAACTACCTAGACAGACATCTAGTTAATCTAAGAGGTGAAAATTCTACCACCAAATGCTTTCAAATAGACAGTTTCATTACAGACCTTTTGTCAGTGAGTGGATAAGAAACCATGTGAATGACAGAATGCTTAATAAATTCATTACTAAAAAATATAAATCATTTCAGATTTTTTAGCACTGTGGTTTTAATATAAACGTACTTAATCTAACAGCATCAGAATGTTTACATTTGCACAATTCTTCAATTTCATATCTACATGTATTCATTCAAAGTAGATTAAAAAATCTGTTCATTAAAAATTCATAAAAAGTGACCCGTAGCCCATCCTTTAAAGCAGAGCAAGGTTTGCCAACATCCAGACTGAAATGGGCCATTTTGACAGTTGCTATGGTTTACATCTCTAGAATCAGGGCCATTGGTCATAGACTAAAAAGACATTTTAGGGGCTATCTAGTCAAAAGATTATCAAACTCTGCTCCACAAAATTTTGGGCTGCTTCAGGGACAGGGAATTGAGGATTGGTGCTCTTTGAACCCCAATTTCACCATAACAGTCTCACTTTGACCTGTTTCATATGGTGGGTTATATACTGTGTTATCCAGAGCAAGTTGATTCTTATTTTCCTTATTTGTAGGATAGACATAATAACAGGGCCTATTTTAGAGTAGTGAAGACTAAATTAAATAATACTACACAATGTGAAATAGTTAGCCCTGTGCCTTGCACATGCCAATGACTCAGTAAATGATTGCGATTTTATCATTTAAGATTTTGCTTTGAAAAAGGATTCTGCTGCTTTTAAAAAATAAGTTTAAAAACCACCAATTTATTTTTTGTTATCTCTGAAATAAAGGCAATTAATTTTATTTTCCCTGCTTCTAAAACTGAAAGTTGTTTCTCTCATTCTCAGACCCCAGTTTTGTGGATATTCCTGGAAGCTCTGAGGATAGTGTGTCTTGCCATACTCTAAGAGACTCCACTGTGCCATCAAAGGTGATTATGCCATGTCTGCTCTTTCTGCATTGCCCTTGACTTGCAAAAGACACATGCTGTGCAAAAGTTTTCCATTCCCTTGAGAAAAGATCCCTGACCATGAGACTTGAACATGAAAGTTGCAAAATCTTAGATACATTACTTAGTTGTCACCTTTTCCAAAATTACGAGGATATTTGAAATACTTATATTTTCTAAGACTGGCTGAATTTTCTTGGCCAGACATTTTTTATAGGAAGAATTCATCCAACAAACATATTCTCTTATCAGTCCTTTTCTTAGGAAAGCTTGTCTTTGTGTAGGGGAAGTTTTCAAGTTTTACTAATGAATCACAGACATGAGGCAGGAGGAAGAGAGCACCAAGCGTTTTTCTTCTTATTGCTCCAACGTGAGACCAAAACCATGGGGTAGGAGCAAAACCTCCCAAACTGTGTATCTTTTCTATCCAGGAACTCCTTCCATGCCAGTTAGTGCTGATGCCCGAGAGGCAGACGTGGGTTTAGGGAGGGGCTTCTCTATGTCAGGGCCATTCAGGGTCTGTGGGAGACTTAGGGACAAGCAGACATAAAAACTGTAGAATTAAAGGCTGAAAACAGCATTTAATGAAACCCCTCCCTCCAGACGCTCTTGATCAAAGTCTACCCTTGCACTAAGACAATCGATCTACAGTTGCACACATAAAATTTTGGCAACACTCTGTCCTCATTGCTTTCAACAGAGGCTTTGGACCCCTGAATCTGGGCATCGTCCCAGAACTGAGATCCAGTTGCATTACGCATACCAGGAGACACACCACCACAACACAGGCCCCGCAACCACTTTCTTTTAACCTCGCGTCTGTGAGAAATTACTTTCCAACAAAATAAGTGAAACCCGATGTCTTCTCCGGGTGGTTATTTTTGCGCCTATGAAGTCAATAAAACTCTCCAGATTTATTAGACAGCCCTGCTGCGGAAGACAAGACCACTTCCTATTCCCTAGCGGAAATGTGTGCCTTTCCTTTCTGTAACCTTCTGACCACAGATCTTAATTTTATTCATTTCTTTGATTTTTCCCAGAAAATTTGTCAGAACTCTTGAAGATAAGTGGCTTGGCCTGTGCTACAATTCCAGTCTTTTGCATCCAAGAGTGATAAAGCAGACATGTCTCATGCTCCTAGAACTTTTCTTCATCACCTCTTATTTCAGAAAGGCCCTCTTTCCTTCACACAGCACCAGCAGAGAGGTTTGGCCATCTCTCCTTCCTCAATCTAAACACTCAAAATAACACCTACCAACAAATGTATATTCATAAAAGAGTCCACTAAACCATTGGTTGATGACCATGATAATGACAATTGGCTTCAATTTTATTCAATGCAATAGTTCTTATTGAGCCCCTATTCCAAGCCAGTGCTCTACTGGTATTGAAATGCAAAGCTATAGAGAATAATGCTTATACTCTCAAGGAGCTTATAGCTCATAGGGGAAAGAAACACATCAATAAGTAAAACTCATTTAGTCTCATAGTTTCCCTAACTCAAAAAGAGTCCTATAGGGTACACAGACTAGAATGTGGAAAGGCCATGTGAGTTTTCTCAGAGGAGATTACTCTTGAGCCGTGTGTTTGAAGGTGAATAGGAGTTCACCAGGTGTACTTGGGAAGGGCATGCCGAGCAAAAGAACTAGCAATCATAAAGGATCAAAGGTTTGAAATTGCATGGTATATTTGGGATCTAAGAAATTGTCAGTTAGGAATGAAGGTCAAGATGTTGTAAGCAACCTGTGTTCATAAATGATGTGGGTCTGTACTTTTTAGGTGGTAGGAAATTTCAGTAAGGCTTAAGGCTTGGAGCAATTGTGGTGTCATAATCAAAGAGAGAAAACAAGTGGCTGAATAGTATCTAGAAAAAAAATGAAGAGATCTGGGACTAGGTCAGTATGGAAGGAATGGAGGGGAAGAATGAATGGTAGCCAAGAAGCAGACATGGAAAGGTCATAGAGTGGTGAAGATTTCCACTCCAGAATGGCTTCTAAAAATTGCATTTTGAAAAACAACAACAACAACAAAAATTACATTTCATTGACAGAAATTACCTCCCAAATCCTTTTAATTCTAAATTGTTGACTCACTAAAGCATTTTCCCCAAATGTTTCCCAAAATGATTTGAGGTGGGAAAGAAATTCCTTAGCTAAATCCAGGGCCACATCAATGGCTGTGCTGACTGGGCACTGCTAGTATAACTCCAGTCACACAGTGTGGCAGCTGTAGCAATTGATGAACAGAAGAAAAACATTATTATTATCCCTGGTTCAGCTATGCTGAATATCATTCAAAGAGATTCATCCAGTGCCCTCTTGACTAGCATGAGTTTTGATGATCCTTATGCCAATATGCCATATTATCTCCATTTAACTGGCTTCTTTCTTGAGTAAAGGCTTCTACTCCATTCACCCATGTTCAGGTGTTGAAGGCAACATAAGGGTGTTGCCCTTGTCTATAACACTCATATTAAGTGTCAAATGATCTTTGTTCCCTATGAATTTGGGCAAGGCACCTAAGCTCAGTGACCTCAATTATGAAAGGGGACTACATTAAACCCGATACATAGGTTTGGTTAAGAATTAAATGAACCAATGTATAGAAAGTACTTGACCCACAGTAAGAGACAGGGTTTTGGTACTCTCCTGTGTCATGCACTGTGCCTGATATGTACCATCTTATTGCAATCTTTCAGTGTACAGGGGATTGAACTCAGGGGCACTCGGCCACTGAGCCACACCCCCAGCCCTATTTTTTATATTTTATTTAGAGTCAGGGCCTCACTGAGTTGCTTAGTGCCTCACTTTTGCTGAGACTGACTGAATTCGTGATCCTCCTGCCTCAGCTGCCCAAGCTGATGGGATTACAGGTGTACATCACCATGCCAGGCACAATCTTTCAGTTTTACAGAAAAGGGAATTTAAGCTCTTTGACAGTAAGGCTTATTTGTCATTTTAGTTCCACACCCAGAATAGTGTCTGCCTCCAAGTGGCTAAGAAAGGTTGCATAGCAATGTATCCAAAGTTCCCTTCACCTCAGGGGTAAGAGACTGTGTTCCCTGCTTTGTAGTACTGTACCTCAAAAGATCCCAGTCAAATTTCCCTGCCACTCTCCTCATGTGTCCTTGGCTTCAGCTGTGCTGAACCCTCACCTTTCCCAGATCACTCAACACAGCTTAGGCTGTGTGCCTCTCTATAAGTAGCTTTCTCTTCCTAGAATGATCCTCACCTTCTTAGAAACCTTGGAACTCCTGCTCACTTTTTAAGCCACAGCCACTGCCATACCCACTCCCTGGATGAAGCCCTTTTCACCCTGTGCCCTTTTGTCTCAAGGACAATTAATGGCTTCCTCATTGCCTTTATCATAGCACTTTGAATGCTTTTATTAAGGTTATATATTTACTAATAGTCTATGGATTCTTTATATATTTAGTTGTAAAGGGACACAATACCCTTATTTTATTCATTTATTTTTATGTGGCACTGAGGATCAAACCCAGTGCCACACACGTGCTAGGCAAGTGCTGTACAACTGAGCTACAACCACAGTCTCTGTCTACAGATTCTTAAAGTTGAGGACTACTTTATTCATTGATATACCTTCAGTCCCAACACAAAAAGAGTTAACTTTTCTCTATTTAAAAAAAAATGTGCTGGCTAAAAAAAAAAAAAAAAGTGAATAACAATGTGAGTGGTCAAATGAAGTCAAATTGAAGGTGGGATGATAACAGTTATCTAGGAATGCTGTCCTACCCTGTAGTAGAAAAGCTGCTAAATCTGTAAACTTAAGTATATTTGACTTTGTTTTAGGTACAACCTTGCTTAATAACAAAGGTAAGGAATAACTATGAAAAAAAAAAAAAAACAGATCACCTCAGGATCACATGAAACATGTAATCCATGGAAATTGGATCAATCCTAATAGTGAACTTTCTTTAGACTTGGAAATTTTCTTGCCCTGCTAGGGAATCACTGTCACCATATGGCATTTTAAACCCCTTCATCTCTTAGAGTTCTATCAGTTTCTATGTTTAGGAAGTAATTTCCATCCAGCTATAGGACCTCCCTTGTCTTACAGTTGTGCAATGCCTCAGTTATCTCTGGTATCTTTCTCATCTCTTTTGTCTTTATATGTCAGCTTTGAAAATGAGTTGTTGTTGTTGTTGTTGTTGTTATTATTATTGTTATTTTGTGGTGGGAGAAAATATTAGTACAAAGAACTGTGACCTCCAAAACATCTAAGTACTTGTTGCTTAGGGCATGTTGTCTAAAAATCCTTCCGGAAGGATTTTTAGTGATATTACAGGACACGTTTTGAGGAAAGATCTTCCTGGATGGGGAGTAAAGTGTACTAGGCTCTAATTCTGGCCCTGCCACTAGTCACTTGGGTGATTTCTGGGCAAGTCACTTAGATTTAAGTCTTCTCCTGTATCTCAGAAATGGAAAGTTGGCAAATGTGGAGAACCTAGGCCACATTTGTCCCACCTAATTGTGTTTAAATGAGATAAGGAACAATTTAGCTGGGAAACTTTGCATAAGAGGCCAGGTTTTTATTTTTTCTTGATAAATAAGAAGGTCTGGAACATAAAGACCATGTTCCTACCCAGCTTCTAATAACTGCCTCCTTTAACAGGGCATGGGCTCTCCAGGGTCCCTTTGGCTCATTAATTCCTATTGCCTTTTTTGTCTGCTCTCCAGAGACAAAATATCAGTAGCTATATTTGTATAGAGCAATATATATACTGATATTTGTATAGAGCAATATTAAAAATGTTTGACTACTAAGGCACTGGCTCTGACCTCTGTGCTAGAGCAATACTCTGGAGGTCCCCTTCTCCACTCTGGGGAGTTACAAGGTCCATGAGCTCCTGGAGGAGAGCAGGGGTAGGTATCACTCAGTGTGCTAAGAACAGAATCTCTCCACCAATTGATAAGGACTATGCTGATATTCACCATCTGAACTAGAACCTCTACTTCTCAGAGTAGAGAGAGAGATTCCTATGCCCAGGTTTCTCTGAGAATGAGATAATGAAAGAAAAGCAGAAAGAAACAGCAGAATAATTTTTTTTTTGTCCTTGGTTGCTTTGTTCATTTACCAACTGGCCTCTATAAGCATCTGAGTTTGATTTCCTGGTACTAACCAATCTATAAACTCTTTTCCAGCCTAAGCATAAGGAGGATCTAATTTTAGCCATTTTATAAATGGAGTGAAAATTTTGCAAATCATGTTGAAGAGAGGGCATCATATAGAATTTATAGAAGGTCTAAAACACTGATAGAAATAATAAATCACCAATAAATTATCACAGTTTTCTTACTGGGCTTTTCAATTTTAGAAGCACTCTGATGCTCTTTTTTTTTTTTTTTTTTTTTTTTTCATTTTTAATTTAGCCATGGCTATTTTTCAAATGGAATTAATGACCAAAAGCTAGCCTCATTCTCTAATTACAGTAAGAGACACTAGACAGGAGTTGTTCCAGACACTGACCCATCTTGGCTCAGGCAGAGGCTCTGGGCAGTTTTACTCTGTGCTGGCTCAGTACCTGGGGCCAGGAAACATCTGTTATAACATGCGGTCCAGCGGGTGCTCTGCTTAATTATGAAATGGCATTGCAGTGTCCCTTTGAGTTGGCAGGCCATGGTTTCTAATGCTACACTATCAAGTAAAATGTAATTCTTGATGTTCTGTGAACTGAATCTCCAACCCAAGTGTGGAATCACTTTGAGAAGAGTGAAAAAGTTACTCCTTCACCCTTGGGAAAAAGTTATGGGGAAAGACAAAACAAAGAAATGCTTTCTAACAGCCCTTCAGAAGCTTAGATACGAATGGGCATCCATTAAATAGGGAGTAGGGGAGCTGATTCAGGAATGACTCACACTTCTAGAATGAGCTGTTTATATAGTGCTTCCTCCTCTTCATTCCAGGGATCCTGTTTGGAAGGTCAGGGACAATGACAATTGAGAAGCAAAGGGAAAATTGGAGAAGGGAGGAGGGAATGCTTGGAACACCAAAAGGCTCATTCACCTTGAATAAGAGGACACATTTCTGTAATGAGTCCATGTACTCAGTTATAGCCCAGGCCACAGGATTTATTCTTGGAGTATGTGCACATGGGAACTCTTTTTTTTTTTTTTAGTTGAACATGGATACAATACCTTTGTTTTAATTAATTATTTATTTTTTATGTGGTGCTGAGGATCGAACCCAGTGCCTTACGTGTGCAAGGCAAACACTCTACCACTGAGCCACAACCCCAGCCCCCACACAGGAACTCTTTATAGAGCTGTGAATCTCTTACTAGCAGTTATGAGAATTTACCTACCCAACTCCTCCTATACTCCTATAGGAGGGAAAAGAGGGCCCATGGCTGGTGGTGTCTGCTTGGAAATATCTTTTGTCTCATGGCTGGTTGTAATCACTTCCAGATCACTGGTATATTTATGATTTACATGATGTAACAGAGGAGGAAGTCTTAAGGATTTTTTTTTTTCTCTAAATCTTCTTGAATTATTATTTTAGAGTTACTGCCAGTTTTTTTTTTTTTTTTTTAAAGGGGGAAGTTGATGAACTTTCAAACATGTTATTACATGCTCCAAAGTGACAACTCTTTGTTCTTTCAAAGTTTTCTTGTGGGGCGGGGGCGGGGGCGGGACTTGAAGGGCTATCCATGTGGTTTGTTTAGAAACAGGTAGAGAAAGGAAATGGGTAAAAAGAATTCTTGAAGTTCATGTTTTGTGTTTCTGTTAAACAAAATTTGGGGAATCTAACATTTGGAATGGGCTAAGGAAGGGTAGCTCCACATTCATCTGTAATCAGATTTCAATAAATAGAGGCAGCAACTGAAGGGTTAAGCCCTAAAGCAAGGAAATATCTCAAAGTCAGAAAACGAAGGGAAACTTGCATATTTCTGAAGATGACATTGGATCAGCCTCTGGATTTCCAAGCAATTATGCGATATTATGATTCCCACTGAGTATGCATTAGTTGGAATACTGTTCTTTTTATTTCTCCATGTCCTGGGGTTGTACACTGAAAGAGCCCTGTTCAACTTTGCATGTCAGGATTTTGAAGGAAAAATTATAGTAAAATATGTTTAAAACAGTGGGGCCTTATGTGAGTGAACACAACATTTTCCAAGGCTTTCAAAAATCCTTTTGTTAAAAATATGGTTTTTATTTTGTTTCCTTTTTTTTTCTTTCTTTTGCATTTCCCCCCTCATTTCCTCCCCCTCCTTAGCAGAGAAAAGAAGAGAGAAGTTTCAAGGGATATCTATAATACAAGCCTACATTTAGAGCCAGAGACTTACCAATGGCTTTGTTTTAAATGAGGCATCCCCCATGGAAAATAAACAAGTGAGAAAAGTTCATTTGTGTCTATAACTTCAGTCCAGCAACCGTGGTGACAGTCACAGTGTCTGAGCAAATATCCCCTAGAGCCATCTTGTGAAAAAAATGAATATTAATTGAGGTTTCTGTGAGTTGAAAGATGGGTTGTTCATGAAGGGTAGGAACGTTTTTAGAGTACAAGGAAATGAAGACTCAACCCATGGGTTGTTTTAAAAGTTGAGTATCTTTTAAAAATGGAATTAATTAAAGCCAAGCCAAGCCAAAAAAAAAAAAAAAAAAAAAAAAAAAAAAAAACAGACACAGCGCAAGACACAAATTAGGGATGATGATGTGTGAATGTAATATTCATTTTATTCCATGATATTTTGTCTCTCAATGAAAGAAGTAGTTTGGTCAGTTAGAAGTGGCATTAAGCTATCAATGAGGTTTGACTTGAATGGCTTAAACATACAAGGGTTATTTCTTTTTTTTTTAATATTTATTTATTTTAGTTGTACACAATGCCTTTTATTTTTACGTGGTGCTGAGGGTCGAACCCGGGCTGTGCATGTGCTAGGCAAGCGCTCTACAGCTAAGCCACAACCCCAGCCCATGGGTTATTTCTAATACAAGAGAAATCCTACCTTTAACTATGCAACAATCATATGGTGGCTCCTCAAAGACATCAGGGACCTAGGCTCAGGCTCCCCCATGCACACACCTCTTTTTTCTTTTTTTTTTTTGCAGTACTGGGGATTGAACCCAAGGTCTCACACATGCTAGACAAGTGCCTTACCTCTGAGCTGCATCCCCAGCCCAATCCAGGCTCTATCTCTCTGTTCTCTATCCTGAGGTTATACTATCCCTACTAGCCATCATGTATCATCTCTAACCATGAAAGAGAAAAGCCAAAGGCCAAAGGGTATCTCTACTAGCCTGGTTAGCTCCCTTTAAGAAGTTTCCCTGAAAGTGCCTCAGACCATTTTTATTTATAACTCACGGGCCAAGTCAGGTATCACACAGCTGTGAGGGAACTTGGGAGATGTAGTTCTTTAAGAGGTAAAATTATTGCCCCCTCAAATAAGTCAGGGCTCTATGCACAGTGATAAAGAAAGAACAAGTTTGAATGGGAAGTTAGAAATCTGTTGTACTCACATATAACATTTGACATGTCAGTGCAACATTCAAGGCTCGCTGATTGCTTATGTTTGAATTTTGTAATGTTTAAGTCACTAGCATGAGAACCCAGTTCTGCAGCATCTTCTCTCAAAGCACATGACTAAAATGAATATACTCTTGCACATCACTGATCCTTTTTTCATTTGAGTGGTTTAAGCTATGGGAGTTTGCGTGTGTATAACTGAAGAGTAGAAAATTCCACATGCTCTTAAGACTGAATTAGGCCAATATATTTTCTTGCCTAGAAATTATATTTAGAAGTGGTTGTATCTTATGCAATCTTCCACACTTTGTTAGAGGTTAAACTTCATTTTAAAAGTGCATATTTTAGAAAATTTGTGAGCTCATAGGCAGAGAAAAAGAAGAAATTACACAGAGTAGCTCCAACTTAGGAGGCATTGTTTCCTTCAGAAGTGACCGCTCTGGCCTCAAATATCTTTACTGCTTGGATTTCTTCACTTTCCTCTTTTATGCCACTTAAAATTCCACCAATTAAAGATTCACCTCTAAAAATGTCAATACCTTTTACGAGGTAAAGTTATTCATCATTCAAAAATATGTGCTAATTGCTTTAATCAGATTGCTTTCTCCCCAACTTTCTCTTTACCAAATGGGAGGTATCTGGTTTTTCTTCTCACTAGAAAAATAAAACAAACTCGTGGCAAAAGATTCAATCAGAACAAAGAGATATATTATGCAAAGTAAGTCTCCTTACACTCAAGATTCTGAAAAATTTCCTTCCTCAATGCAACAAAGAGTAAACGTTATTTTGTGTACAAACTTACATAAATGTTAACATATACATATACACTATGCAAATACATAAAAATTCTTTTATTTAAAACGAACATAAACTGTGTACACTGTTCTGTGCCATGTAAAAAAAATTAAATATTGGCCAGGTGTGGTGGCACACATAATCCCAGTAGCTCGGGAGGCTGAGACAGGAGGATCACCAGTTCAAAGCCAGCCTCAGCAACGGCAAGGTGCTAAGCAACTCAGTGAGACCCTGTCTCTAAATAAAATACAAAATAGGGTTGGGGATGTGGCTCAGTGGTTGAGTGTCCCTGAGTTCAATCCCTGGTACCCACCCTCCCCAAAAATGTTAAATAATTATCAAATAGTATGTTCTAGCAACATATATGCTTACTATATTAAAAAAATAAAGACTCCCTGTTAAAATAGGAATTTTTGGTGTGAGAGGAATGTGATAACATCGTACTTAAACATACTATTGTGAAGGTAATTGTGGCATTTGGTTTATAAAATAAAACCTTGAAAGGAAGGAGAAGTATGGATTGTTCTGGGACTCTAATGCTCATGCATGGCATTATTTTCACCAAAAATTATATTCCTAGCCCCTAAAAGCTAGGTTGACTCCACATCTAAATTTCCCTAGGATAGTCCCCATTTATGCCTGTTGTCCTGGCATTTTTTTTTTTAAATTTTTTTTATTTGTTTTAGTTGTACATGATGCCTTTATTTTTATGTGATGCTGAGGATCAAATCCTGGCCGTGCACGTGCTAGGCGAGTGCTCTACCGCTGAGCCACAAGCCCAGCCCCTGGCATAATTTTTAATAGTTCTCACTTTCATTCTCCAATCAGTCCCAGTTTGGATAACAGATTGGTGCTCACTCTACTAATAACTAATTGAAGGATTAGCTAGCTTGGATCAGCTGCAAAGATTTAAAGGACAGTCTCTACCACCTGACAATGGGGGCTAACCTGGCTCACCTTCTTATAAGCTGCCCAGTCTGGGCAAGTTATTTAACTACAATTGGCCTCAGTTTACTCAAGCCTCTAAAAGGTACACTAATTGCCTCACAGAAATATTATAAACATTTAATAAAGCAATGCACATGAGAAGCTTATCTGGTTCCTATTTAGTTTCAATGTCTGATTCATATTTAAGGCTCAATAAATGTAGCTATTTATATTACTTATTATTTTTACATCTTTCCTCCCAACTACTTTAATGTTACACTGCATAAAATGTCACCGACTGAGATTCATTTAGGTGAACATACAGCATCTTCTAAAAATGGATCATGGCATAGCATTTAAGAAGAAAAAATTTAGGCAAATGCAAGCTAGTGATTGTTAATTGGACCAACCATCAGCTCTGCTCACCTCCCAGCCCTGTGGAAGAGGAAAATCAGAGGGTAGCTTGAAAACAAAGCAGCACTTTGTGCTTCTGATTTGATTTACTTTTGACTTAGATGTTAAGGTTTTATGAAAGTTTAATAACATTGGAAGAGGATCAAGTATCCCCCATGTTCAGCAGAAGGAAGAGGGCTTTGAAATGATGGAAGATGTCATGGTAGCCTTTTTTGTTAAAGAAGCAGAGTTGTACTCATAGTCTATTGATAATGAAACAACTTCAAAGCAAGAGCTCAGAGCACTCACGACCAACCTCTTGGTACCCCTTACCATCTACAGTATCTTTCTGTACGTTCATCACCCCCAACCCCCACCAATCATCCTATAATGGATCTCCTTTGGACAAAAACCACATACCAAACAAAGAGAATTATTTGTTCAGAAAATCTGGAAACTCCTGAGGTCTTTTAGGGAATGATAAAGGAAGTTTGACTCAGAATAGAAGTGGGAGTGGAAGACAGGGCAACTGAAAGAACAGAAACAGGTATTTCCCTTCATATTCATTTTCTTAAAATTGAATTAGGGGGGCTGGGGTTGTGGCTCAGCGGTAGAGCGCTCACCTAGCACGTGCACGGCCCGGGTTCCATCCTCAGCACCACATACAAATAAAGGCATTGTGTACAACTAAAGCAAATAAATAAATATTTTTAAAAAATTGAATTAGGTTTCTATGAAAAGCTGTTTTGTAGAATAACAACCTCTTTATGGTTTCACCAGCTGAGACATAAAAGACGATTTGTGGTGTGCTGTAATTTTTGAATGCTGGTGAAAATTCCCTACTTACAGGTTATTTTAATGATAATAAGAATAATGTTTGTAAACAACCTGACCCTTTTAACCAAGTATCTCAAAGTTCTTATGTCACCTTGGTATTACACCATCACTTTGGCTCTAGGTAGGAGGGTCATGGAACACTTGATTTATTTTCTTATTGCAGAATTGCCTTTTCTTCCTTCTTAGGTTATTTTTCTTTTTTTAATTAAAGAAGAAAAGAAGCATCATTTGAACTTTTGGGAAAAGGATATAGGAATATTTCTGGCTTCTGGCATTATTTCTTATCCAAACTATGTATCATTTTCCAAGCATATTTATAACACCAGACTCAATCAAATAACTAGAGTCATCTCTATGCTACAAGTTAATGGTGAATTTTTACAATGGTTCTTTTTTTAAATTTTTTATTATTCTAATTTGTTATACACATTTGCAGAGTACATTTCATTTCATATTACATATAAAGAGCATAATTTTTTCGAGTTGCTGGTTTACTATAAAGTATTTTTACAACAATTGTGTCTTCATACATGTATTTAGGGTAATCATGGATAACTCAGTCTGCTATCTACAATGGCTCTTTTTTCCTTTGCAATCTTGGGGTTTGAACCTAGGATCTTGGGCACAGTAGACTAGCACTCTACTGCCAAATTATACCCCCAGCCCTTAAAGGAGCATTTTGAAGGGTACACAGCACCACAAAAATCTCCTCTTATCCCTAGTCTACAATGTTCCGAATCTTCTACCATAAGAAGCACAGTGGAAGCAAGGGAAAGCCAGTTCAGCCACAATCATTAAAGAGATGGAGGAGCTATGAAAGGTAAACTGAGAGCCTGAGGGCCACAGGCAAAATGTAAATCCAAACCAGGGACTGATTTTTGCCTAACACTTTGGTCAGATTTTGTTTTTAATAAGCTGGTGATGTAAATAGAAAATATGCCAGGGTAGGTTAGGATTGAAGGGAAATAAATGTCTTCCTTCATCTTGAGCTGATTCTTAATTTATCTACATGGAAAACAAGGAAGCAGAGCAATCCCCCCACAGTCAGATCATAGAGGCTTAAGTGGGAAGTGGTTAGCCTGAGCTCTTCATTTATGATAACAAATTACAGGAAGTAGCTGCCTAATAAATGCCAAAAAAATACTGTTCTTATCTTGCTTGGATCATCCCTGCCTCTATCCTTCTGCCAGAGCATTGAGTCATTTTGAAGAGTATCAATGACTGGTGACACACAGTTGGCCCTCTGTATTGGAGGGGTTCCAGACCTACAAATCCAACCAACCTTGAATCAAAAGTATTCAAAGACCTTGCATCTGTACTAAACATGTGTAAACTTTTTTTCTTGTCCTTTTTCCCTAAACAGTACAGTATAACAACTATTTGCATAGCATTCATATTGTATTAGGTATTACAAATAATCTAGAGATGATTTAAAGTATATGAGATGATGTGTGAGGTTATATGCAAATACCACAGTGTTTTATGTAAGAGACCTGAGCATCTGCGGTTTTGGGTACCACGTGTCCTGGGGTCCTGGAACCAATTCTCCACATGTACCAGGAGACAACTGTACTCTATAGTGGCCACGGTGTTTTCATATGTTATCTCTAATCTCCACAATCACTCTGCAGAGGAGGCATTACCATTGTGATTGTTAAAGAAGAAATCTACGTGACTGCATAAAGCCACACAGCTAGGAAAGGGCAGAGTAGGGACTTCATTCCAAACTGGTGGATGTCAGATACCGGTATTAGTCCATGTCATCTATTCTTATGTCACCCATATCTCCTCTAGAGTGGGGACCCATGTTTCCTAACCCTGTATTTTCCTCTTATGTCAAACTGATTTCCTATGCTCCTGGTTGTCATCGCACCTGCAGAATGAAATTCTTCTCAATGGATATACACCACAGTGTTGGTTTAATATCTCCTAAAAAAAAAAAAAAAAAAAAAAAAAAAAAGAAAGAAAAAAAACAACAAGGCAACTATCACTACCTTTGTGGCCACCTCCAACTAGCCACTAAGTCCAGTTTATGTCCATTGATGTTTCTTTTCCGTTATTTATTTATTCTCAGGGCCACCTGTTTTGCCCTTATCTTAGGCTATTCAGGCTGTAATAACAGAATACCATAGTCTGTATGATTTAAATAACAATTTATTTCTCATAGTTCTGGAGGCTGGAAGTCCAAAATCATACCACCAGCATCATCATGTTCTTGGTGAGTGTCCTCTCTCTAGTCCACAGATGGCCATCTTCTCGCTATATCCTCCCATGATAGAGAGAGAAATCTTTTCTCTCAGGTCTTCTCCTGTAAGGGTACTAGCTCCATCCATGATTGGTCCACCTTCAGGACCTAATTACCTCCCAAAGTCTCCACCTCTTAATGCTATCATATAGGAGGTTAGGATTTCAACATATAAATTGGGGGAGGGGGCACAGATATGCAGACCACAACAGCTTTCTTCTCCATCTCTTTTATTCCTGGACTGAAGCTGCTTCTCTCTTCTGCTGTTGTTGTTGTTTTAGTTTTAAATTCTGGGATCTCAGGCCATATCCCTCAATTCCAATATATATTTATGACTAAAACCCATTTATAAGCAGGTGGCTGCCATCTCTGTTCCAACAGGGGTGAAAAGATTGCTAGAACTAGAACTGTCCAATAGAACACTTTACAATGAAAGAAATAGTATAGAAGGGAATTTGTAGTTCAAAATCTTAACCTTATAACTTACAATGTGATCTTGGGCAAGTTACTGACCTTTTCTGAGCCTTAGATTTTTCATCTGTATTAATGATAATAAGAACATTCTTTTATGTACCTTCTAGATTTGGTGTGAATATGTATACCATACCATCACGAATGTGAAATCTACTTTCTAAAATGTTACAGATATTTTAGTAATAGTTATTATTTTGGACCAATGTCTGGAAGATCTTGGAAAGTCACAGACACACATGGTGTGAGCACACCCAGGCAGCTGGTGTGACTTTGTGACCAAAAGCAAGTGAAAGCCATATGGAAAAATGTGATGTTATCTAGGTGCAGTGTGGCAGGTCAGTAATACACTTGGGACTCTGGGTAATTAAAGCAATAACAGGCAAGGACAGTATGTAAAGAGGCACTAAGAGATCCCAGTGGAAGTACAAGTCCACTAAACTGTAAGCTTTAAAATAGTGAGGGACTAGAACAGTGCCTTGCACACAGCAGTCATTGATAAATATTTGTTGAATGAATGAATAAGGGAAAAACATATGGAGAAACCCTAATTCAATTAACCTACATCGGGCAGTGAAAGAATGGTGCCAAGACATTTTGCATAAAGCACTAACTGTTCTCATCTACCTAAGCTGGAGAAAAATAAAGACCTGAGCTTTGCTTCTTTTTCTAATGAGTAATTAAAATGGGCTTTTGTAATTCATTTTTGATTAGCTTGTGTTCTCTGTTAAAATCTAAGATCCCTGAGGGCAGAGAGAAGAGGCACCTGGCCCCTAATAGGTACCAGTCACTACTTGTCTGATGGAATTATCTTCCTAAAAGTGTTAGAGTCTTGGAGGTAGAGTGTTGGAGATGTTTTCCAGTGGCGATTCTTTCCAAAGCAAAGCAGACATTTCCAAAGCAAAGCAGAGGAGTGAGTTAATTATTACATTATGCTCAAGAATGGAGCAGGGGGGCTGGGGTTGTGGCTCAGCAGTAGAGCGCTTGCCTACCACGTGTGAGGCCCGGGTTCGATCCTCAGCACCACGTAAAAATAAAACACCTTGTGTACAACTAAAAGCAAATAAATAAATATTTCTAAAAAAAATATATGGGAATATGCAGCTTCTGTACAACTGTTGACAGCACCAGGGAGACAGAACGTGATATCACACACACACACACACACACACACTCAGATGAAGATGAAAGAAGTCCCTTCATTTGTGGTTTCTGTTCATTTGGAAGATAGTTTCACTGCTCAACTCTTCTCACTAGACTATAAGTGGGCATTGTCAAGAAGGGATGTGATTGTATCTTACTGGCCACAGGGCCAGCTCAGAGCCTAGCACAAAGTCTAGATCAATAAGGAATTATTTGGGATAACCATTTTGGAAAACAATTTGGCATTATTAGTAAGACAGGTACATCCCCAAGGCGTAGCAATATTCCTAAATATAAATCCTAAAGAAATCCTTGCACAATGTGCCAGGTTATATGTGCAAGAAAGTTGACAGCAGCTCTGCTTGTAAGAGCCCCCAAATGAAAACAAACTAAGTATCTATCAATAGCAAGAATAAGAAAAAAATCGTGACAGAGTCACCCAGTGGAGAGTTACACCACAACAAAGATCATGGGAAGAAATGCTTCAGTACTGGAGAGGTGCAGCAGACAGAATCAATGGAAAGTCCAGAAATGAAAAAGCAAGAAAGAAAAATAAGAGATGTGATTAGGTGGGCTGGGGATGTGGCTCAGCAGTAGAGCGCTCGCTTAGCACATGCGTGGCCCTGGGTTCAATCCTCAGCACCACGTAAAAAAATAAATAAATAAATTAAATAAATGTATTGTTTCCAACTACAACTTAAAAAATATTTAAAAAAAGAGAGATGTGAGTAGTTTTTGTCAAAAGGGTTGCCCTGGAGATACCAGATGTCTAGAATACTGAGTTTCTTATCTAAGTATTTGGAAACCTCCCAGTACGTATCCCCAGCTGAAAGAGAAGTCACTAAATGATATCAGCTTAGCCTTAGGCTTAATAAAACAATGTGAAAATCTTAAGAAGAGATTTTTAGGAAAGAGGAAGATAACAAAAACTTGAAAGCAAAAGGTAACAGGTCAATTCTGGTTTTGAAACTTTTACTCTACAGCTTAATAGAGAAAGTTTCATAGCCAGTTTATTTAGAAATATTTGCAACTTATCATATGTGAACTTTAACTGCTTAGTAAATCTGTTTACAGCTTTACTCATAGGATGGATATTTAGTAACTCTCAAATAAATCTCCTTTTATTGAGGGTCTTAATACCAAAATGGTATTCTTAATATATTATTGGTGACTTTTTCTGTTGCCCAGAGAGGGTGGCTCTGTTTGCCTCCCAGACTGAGAGGAAGGAGGTGTTCTAGAATTAATAATTCAAATAGGCTGCTATGCCAGGAAGGAAGAAAAGAGTGGCAAGGCAGTGTTAAGAATCCGGGAAAATGGCCAGCATGGTTTGCATGATAAGGGTGGGTGAAAACATAAAAAGAAATATGGCCCAGAGCTTGATCTATTTCCTTTTCATTTATAAGGGTGGTTTATTCTTAAACAAAACTGTATGATTTTCAATTTCCCTTAAGAACATAGCTGATAACAGATCTCTTTTGAAAACCAGAGTTTCTGCAAGCTGCATGCCTGACCACGAGCGGACCTGATGGTTACGCTGTTATGGCAGAGAGCACACCCTGAAGATTCATATGGGATCATCTCATCCCTCGCCACCTTGTGGAATGCTACCTGCCTGCCATATCTAAAGGGGAGCCCATTACAATTTACAAATTAAAAGCCAGTGGGAAAGAACACAATCTTGGCAACTGCCTCTTGGGAAATCTTACGACTGCATGAGTGCCATGGAAGAGTGCTTTAAATGCCATCGTGGTTCATCCAATCTCCTCACAATTGTATAGGAGGGCACGTGGCCAAGGCCTTGCGGGGAAGAGGCCAGGGTGCCTGAGCTCCTGATTGGCTGGGGGGTCATGATGCTAAGCGAGCCACTTAGCCTGCTCCTGCTTCATGAGGAGCACGCCACATGCTTCTTTGCACATTCTTTTAAATCCTCGTGTGGTTGGCATTTGGAGAAATATCGACTGCAACCAGACGTCGCCATCCTGATGACAGCTCCTGAAATCCCATCTTTCTCGTAGCAACATCACTGTCAGCTTCCCACCCCTGTTACACGAGAGCTGTCCCCACCCAAGTTGTGCTCCAAATAGAAAGAACTGCAAATGTACATGTTTGGCTGCCTCTTCTAGAGGCCTGGACAAATATTCAGGTAGTAAATAGCCTGAGAGAAATGCTGCTGATAAAATTAGTTCAAATATTTCCCAGAAAACAAACTTGACACCACCATGATACCTGATAGTTCGGTATGGGCTCTTGGGAACCTTTGCAAGCCCCTGCCTTCAAAGTCCAAATGTCTTTTTTAAGTTGCGTTTATTTTTCCCCTTTCTAAAGTCAGTCCTTGCCACTTCCTCCTCTCAAAAGCAAACAAAAAAATATATTGTTATAGGATAAATTGTCCAACCGGGAGTTTTACATTACAAATGACTTTGAAGGTTAATATCCAAGGTCAGATGTTATTAATATGTTTGAATTTTGTTCTTCTGGTTTGTGATATCATCTGAGTCAGCTCATTGATTTATAACATGGTGATCCTAGACATCATTCATTTTCCTGAGAGGCTATTCAGGGCCTGGTATCAAGCCTTCTCTTTAATATCCTTTTTGGTTTTGTCTGATCAGTAGCTTTGTAGTCCTTGCTTTTATCTCCTTCCCACAGGTAACACAAGAACTGGTGTCCAAGATTGCCTGGTTGATTTTCACACTGTTACCTTCTCCTTTTCTTAAAACTTATTACAGAAAAAAAAAAGTTTAACCTTTCTCTTGAAAAGAATTTCACAGTTTTCCCCTCCTTGAAGCGAGTTCTCCATCTTGATTTTCAGGTCAGAAGCCTCTGTAAGGAACCATGCCTGCTGACTCACCTGTATCACAGAAGAGGCATTCTCTCAACTTGGCTCAAGTCTGGGGCTCATACCTCCAGTGGAGATGACAATTTTCAGGACTTACTATGTGCTGGCCTCAGTGCCAAGGTCTCCCATGGATTCTCATCTTATTCTCACCCAAATCCCATGAGGGTAGGTGTCATCATTTTACCCACTCAGCAGATGAGGAAACTGAGGTTGAGGCATTAGGGAACTTAGGCAAGGTCAGTCAATAGCATTTAGTGAATTAGCATTGACCTAAGCCTTCAGTTTATCTATTTCTACAGCTTGCAGATATCACTATTTCCAACTACCTATCTCTAATTATTATGAGAATAATTGGTAGCCACCTATTACACATGATACAATCATTACACAAAAGGGAGCAGAGAGGCCTTTGCAAAACACATATTAGTTGTAAATTTGTCTCTGCATCTGGTATACTAACATAAAAATATTTTTATTGTTAAAATTAACTTTTAAAAAAATCATTTGAGGGCTGGGGTTGTAGCTCAGTGGTAGAGCACTTGCTGAGCATATGTGAGGCACTGGGTTCAATTCTCAGCACCACATATAAACAAATAAATAAAGGCCCATCAACAACTAAAAAAATATTTTAAAAAGATCATTTGAAAAGTAGCTTATACTAATATGAATAACATAGAAAGTTCTTAAGTAGGAGGAAGGAAAAAAATCTACTAATATTCCTAACAATTCAAAAACCACCACAGTTAACATTTTTGGCATGTATATTTCTTGCCATTTTTTTTAAAGCACATTGGTTTATCTATAATATTTTGTATATATAAATTTGAATCCTGTATTTTCCCTCAGGATTATCATAATCACTTCCCCACAAGTATTTTCTACTTGTTTTGGTGGTCATAGTTTTGAGTGTGAAGTCAAAGACACAGTAGAATTTTTTAAAAATATATTTTTTTTAGTAGCCGGGCACAGTGGCACATGCCTGTAATCCCAGCACTTGGGAGGCTGAGGCAGGAGGATTGTGAGTTCAAAGCCAGCCTCAGCAATGGCGAGGCACTTAGCAACTCAGTGAGACCCTGTCTCTAATAAAATACAAAAAAGGGCTGGGGATGTGGCCCAGTGGTTGAGCGCCCCTGAGTTCAATCCCCAGTACCTATATATATATATATATATATATATATATATATATGCATATATGTGTGTGTGTGTGTGTGTGTGTATTAGTTGTAGATGGACGTAAAAGCTTTATTTGTTTATTTATTTATTTTTAGGTGGTGCTGAACATTGAACCCAGTGCCTCATATGTGCTAGGCATGTGCTCTATTACTGAGCTATAACCCTAGCCCAACAGTGGAATCTTTTTTTTTTTTTTTTTTAATATTTATTTATTTACTTTAGTTGTACACAATGCAATCCATCTATGTTTACGTGGTGCTGAGGATCGAACCCGGGCCGCGCACGTGCGAGGCGAGCGCTCTGCCGCTGAGCCACGACCCCAGCCCCTGGAATCTTAATAGAAATACTGAATTTGGAAATGACATCTAGTCATTCATTATTAATTTCATTGGTTGAATTTTTGAATAGATAATACACACACTTGTTTAAGATAGAAACATAAAAGATAGAATAAAATCTGCCTTTCTCATAGGGACACTTTACTCTGGAGTTTGAAGGCACAAGCTCCCAGCTGTCTTGCTGCCCTCTTCTTAGGACCATGAATGGTTGCATAACCCAGTTTCTTGACTTCTGAACTCAAAAGAACTAATTCCAGAGATAAATTTTGCCACCAGCAAAGTACTAAGTTCCTGTCTCTTGCCTTAGGACTCTAGGTTGTTAGGTGAGTGACAGACCCTCCCAAAGAGCCATATCTTACCCTACAAGACTCAAAATCAATCATAATCCCACACAACACAATAATTTCTACATTATTTAACACATGCACACATAAAGGAGGGGAGAATATTTTTATCATGCATCCTAATACAGTTACTCATAAGACCACATTAGGGGAAAAATTAGCCTTATTGTTTCTTCTCAGAGCCTCTTTTCTATATACCAGTACTTCAAGTTCAATATCATGGATATCAATGCTTCTATTTTCATACATTTGCTAGTGTATACGGAAAAGTGCCAGCACAGGGGAACGCAGTCTTGGCAATCTGAGAGGAATGGTTTCAAGAGCAGAGAATATCAAACTCTATTCCATAGAATTTCTTGGGATGTTATTAGGTGCTCTGTATAAAAGGGGCATTCCACAGGCAAATAAATTTAGAAAATTATAGATACAAAAGTCAGTTACTGTTTTAAATTGTAGAACTTAATGGAACTTTTAATATCAAACTATAAGCTCTGAAAATTTTAAGAGGAAAAAAAAATGAAATTGACCACAGCATACTTTTAAAGGACTAGGGTTCCACTGACCATACTTTGGGAAATGGTATAGGATTTTGGCAGCTTTGACACAGAATAGGTATATATGTAGAGGTTAGGTGACTAATTATTCATCCCTCTGTGTCTTAATCAGCTTACCATTTCATTAATATGAGAAAAGTATTTTTAGACCATTTTTTAAAAGCCAGAAGTCAGTAGAAGCAGACTAAGAGGACCTCTGAAACCTTGAATTCAGACTAGTATAACTGCTTTATGGTGGTAAGCATGATGATGGCATGTCATACTACAATATTATTACCATGCAACTCTGAGCCTCAAGTTTCTTCACTTGAAATATAAATGAAAACATAAAAATTTTTTTTATGAAAAATGATCCTAAAAATAAGGTTAAAAGGTAAGTCAGAGATTGGAGCAAAATATTTGCAAGATGTATCACCAACAAAATATTAGTATCCAGAATACAATCATTACAAGTAAGTAAGAGGAAGAAAAAAAAACACCTTATTCAAAAAGTGAGCACAGGATAGAAACTGAGGATTCACAAATTATGAACATATGCTGATAAATACAGAAGAGACTTTCTGATTTATTAGAAAAATGCAAATTAAAGCAAGATATGGTCTCGTAGCTATTAGATGTGCAAAAAAAAAATTCAAGCTGGGCAAAATGGGCATATAGATTGATACAATTATTTTGAGAATAATTTAATAATAATCATACAGTTAAATGTGTATTACTCTAAAATGCAGACCAAACACTTCTAGGTATTTATCTTGCAGTAGTGTTTTCTAATCTCTTTCCCATTGCAACAAACACAGAGAATGAGAATAGCCATTTGGCACATTGGGGCAGCCTGAGGAGGCTGCTCACAGCAGGAGGTGACCATCCAGGGAGCTGTGGTCACCTCAGGTACACCTGGCTTCCCTGTGGGCTGAGGTGCTCCACATCATCTACCCAGCGATGAAGCACTGCTACACAGCATTGGTTGCACTGGTTGAGAAGCTTGGCTCTAGAGAAGCTGCTTCTATGAGCTCAAGGAGATATGTACAAAAATGTTTGCCATAGCAAAACCAAAAACCCAAAACCAAACCAAAAAAATTAAAGGGGGAGGGGAGACAATAATTAAATTCAGATATACTCGTACCTGACTTCAGTTAAAATTTATGAAATAAAAGTGTTCTAGATTTTTTGAAATATTTACTATATTATTATTAGTTTTATTCATTCTACTGGGAATAAAGCATCTCTCTGTAAGAAATGATAAACATGATGAATATGCTAATTACCATGAACAGATCATTATACAATATAAACATATTTCAGAATACCAAATTGTACCACACAAACATGCACATTTATTATATCTTTTTTAAAAATATTCTTTAGTTGTCAAAATAAATATTCTTTATTTTGTTTATTTATATGTGGTGCTGAGAATTGAACCCAGTGCCTCACACATGCTAGGCAAGTACTCTTCCATGAGCTACACCCCAGCCCCATTTATTACATCTTAATCAAAAGTAAAATAAAATGATTAATGAAATTATATTATAGGGATGAGTTACAAAACCATAATATTGAATAAGAAAAGCAAAAAGGAAAAGGTTATATTTACTATGATTCTATGTATATTAGTGTGCCTTCTGTTATTATAATGAAATATCTGAGGCGTGCTAACTTTATAAAGAAAAAAAAGATTTATTTAGTTCAAAATTTAGGAAGCTGAAAAGCTAAAATCTGATCTCCCCACTGATTTGGTTTGGCCTCTGGTGAAATCTTTTTTTTTTTTTTTTTTGTGGTGCTGGGGATCAAACCCAGGGCCTTGTACACGCAAGGCAAGCACTCTACCAACTGAGCTATATCCCCAGCCAGTAAAATCTCAATAGGGAATGGAGTCCCAAAGGCAGGAGCATATGTGGGAACAAGAGATCACTTCACAAAACAAAGAACTGGAAAGGGACTGAAGTCCATAATCCCTTCCAAGGCATGCCCCCAAATGACCTAAGGACCTCCTACCAGGCCCTGCCTCTAAAGGTTCCACACTGTCTTCCAACACAACCACTCTGGGGACGAAGATTCTAACACATGAACCCTTGGGGGACAGACTCACATCGTTTGCAAACCATAATAATGCAGGCAGATTTTTAAAACAAAAGAAACTGTGTGTACTTATGTCTAAATGTATAGAAATTTAGATGAGGAGGGTATTACCAACTTCAGGGTAGCACTTGCCTCTGGAAGATGAAGGAGGCAAAGGAGATTTGGTGGTGGTGAATGAAGGACTCTAAGAATATTTGTGGCATTGTGTTTCTTAAAAACAAACATGAATGAAGCAAATGTGGCAATAAATTTATGTGTTAAATCTGAATAAGTCAGCACATAGGTTTCTAATGTATTTTTGCTGTGCTTTTGTGTATTCAAATATTACATAATTAAAAACAAACAAATGAACAACTAGAGCAATGGTTTCAATCTTGGTGCATATTAGAATTACAGAAATGAGAAACTTAAGGGGCAGGGCCTGGACACTGATCTTGTTTGAAAGCATCCCCAGTAATTCTAATGTGTGGCTCAGGTTTGAGAATTGCTGAACTAGATGATCTTAAAGGTTTCTTACAAAAACATTTTCTGTTTCTAAACATTTTAATTGCATTGCTTCTTCATAAAGTTTCATGTGAACACAATGATGTGAAGAACAAGGAGAAGGAGGGCCTGTTAATATTCGCTAAGAACTTTCCTTCTATCACAAGTTATCTTTTCCTGGTGCTCCTGTTCTTTTGTTTTCTAGAGCCACATTTCTCCTCTTCCATTATCATTGTTAATCCCTCCCCTTTTCTCCTCCCACCTTTCTGAGTCCATCCCGACAGGCAATTCATCCAAGCACCACACACTTAAGCTCTGAGTCATTCATATGCATTGCTTTAGAACATATTAAACAGATCCATATGCTTATCTACACTAAGATATAGATTTTTCCTTCAGAAAATAGAATACAAAAAATCATTCCAATGTGTACACTTCCAATATTTTAAGCAGGCATCTAAAATGAAAAAGAAATTAAAAGTAACTTGGACCAAAATCCTCAACATTAAAACATTACAGTAAATTGGTAAAACATAAACCAAATATATAGATGTCTACTTTATATCCAAAAAAGTTACTCTTTCCCTGCCATACACACATAGACAGCGCTTATAATGGCTCCACTTCAATCAGAGTTGGATCACAAGTAGAACAATGAATGAATTGGTCTTTTCCAACATTGTTTCTCTTGAAGACTTTATTACCCTTCCCAACTTCAGAAATTCCTATGAAGTCATCATCAACCAACCAGACGTTCTAATGGTTTGAAATAACTGATGTAGCCAGCCACATTGAGTTGATACAGAATCAAAGAAATGTGGCATTCTCCTTATCCTATGCAGTTGTGTCATGGGTAAACATATGATCTCCATTAGATTTCTCAAAATATATGGAAAAATCACTGTCAAACCCTCAGAACTACCCCTGGGGATACTTATTTTAGATAACAATCACTAACTAAAGTGCCATTGTCTTGAATAAAGCCTTCCTAAATCTGATCTCAGGGACAATGAGAAGATGTATGTCGAAATGCAGAACACATCAAGAGACCAGGACAACTTCCAACACTGCTTAAGGGTAACTAGAGGACTGCTATCCCAGGAGGGAAAAAAGGTAAGAAATCATGCCACAGTTACAAAAGGAAACAGAGCTGAGTTTTAATCTGGATTCTACTATTTTATAAAGCATGACCTTCAGCAGATTTCTTGACCATTCCAGGCTTCAGTTTCCTCATACATTAAATGGGGAAAACAGAAACAGTTACTTCCATTCCCAGTGCCCAGATCTTGGCTTCTAACATCAATCTCCAACAAAAGGATGCTTTGGAGAAATGTCTAACTTCAACACTGAGGCAGAGGATATACAGGATGAGCCTGGAGTAAGAAAGTTCTCAAAAACAAACAAAAATGGGAAATAAGAGCCAACAGACATGTTCCCTCCAAAAGTAAATAATGTGGTACTAGAGGCAATAGACTAAATTTTTATGTCCCCCTAAAATTCATATTTTGAAACCTAACCCCCAATGTGATGACATTTGAAGGTGGAGCCTTTAGGAGGAGATTAGATCATGAGAATGGAGTTCTCCCAAGTGGGATTAGCTTTCTTATAAAAGAGACCCTAGAGACAGCTCCCTCACCTCTTCCACCATGTGAGAACCATAAAACATCCGTCTAAAAAACAGGAAGTGGGCCCTCACTGGATACCAAATCTGCCAGTAACTGGATTGTGAACTTTCCAGTTTCTAGAACTCAGAGAAATAAAATAAATATCTATTGTTTATATACCAGAGAAATAAAATAAATGTCTGTTATTTATATACCAGATAGCCTATGGTATTCTATGATAGTAACCCAAACAGACTAAGACTTTTGATTATATAATCAAAAGTGAAAATAAATATCCTTGAATCCACACTGATAAAAAGAAGTGAATGGATAAATTTTTAAAATGGGTAGTATAGACAACTCTCACATACAAAAGAATTTTAAATAATTTATGGAGCTACCACCCTCTCAAAGAAGTACAGCATGATTCCATCATTTTAGCATGGACTGTAAACAATGATTTCCTTTCAAAGTTTGCAGTAGAGAAAGGGGGTGGACAGCTTTTCAGTGCAGAAACCTGACAAACAACAGTGTGTGTTCAAGCTTAATATATTTGGTAGTAAATTATATTGATAGCAGATACCCTTGATATGATGTGGTAAGAATGGCACCTTACTTATGCAGTCTTCCTCCCAAAGAACCCAGCACCCAGTATAATTATAAGAAAAATCCAAATTGAGGGACATTTCACAAGATACCTAATTGGTACCCCTCAAAACTTTCAATGTCATCAAAAAATAAGGAAAGTCTGAGAAACTGCCTCAGCCAAGAATAGGCTGAGGGGACATGACAATTAAATATAATGTCAGAATGGGATTGGGACAGAAAAAGGATATTAGGTTAAAAAAATATGGAAATTTGAAAATATATGAACTTTATTTAATAATTATGTACCAAGATTGGTCCATTCATTGTGCAAAAATGTACCATACTAATGTAAAATGTTAATAACAGGAGAAACTGGGTGGAAGATAGATAGGAAAACTCTATATTATCTTTGCTAATTTTCTGTAAGTGTAAAACTATTTTAACATATAAAAAAATTTTAAGGAAAGTAGTTTCCTCATACAGAATTTGTAAGGATTATGTTTGTATAAAATTTAAACATTTAGCATAATATCTTGCATATAGTACATGCTAATACCTGATTACTATTATTAGTACTATTAAGCAAGGTTAAATCACGAGTTATTTAGCAATCCATTTCAGAAGTAGAAAAATGATTACTTGGTGGAGCATTAAGATACTGATACTACAACTACCTTAAATGTTTATTCATTTATTCATGTTTTAAAAAATCAGTGATCTTGGGAATCCTATAATTTTAATCTTTGCTGAGCAAGTCTATTTTCATCAGTTATTTTTCCAGCATTATTCTACATTCAGTATAGAACTCTGAGTAATGAATTGGATCATGCTTCTGGATTATTAAACTTTCTCACACTTCTGCAGAGAGCTGGGCAATGTTCCTTCTAATAACTTTCTTCCAACTCTGTCTTCTTATCCAACAAATTTAACATGTAGTCATTTTGTGAGAAATGTTCTGTATACACTTCCAGCACACTGGAGCATCTCTGTAGCACAAAGCACTGGATATGGCCTAAAGAGATGCATTTCACCATCTGGTGTTTGCTCCCCACAAGTTTTCCACGTCTGGTTCCTACTTACACTTCTACCCTCTCCACTTTGTTCATTAAGACTCTTTGACCCTGCTCCCAATTCACATTGGAAAGTCCTACATCTCCCTCCTCTGAGAACTTGATTCTGATTTGCTTTTGAACATTGGAGATACAGTCCTCCTCCTGTACTGAAGGTATGTGCAGGCACTCTGTGTAATTTCTCCTAGTTTATAAACTCCCTCTGGGCTGAAGCCAACTCCAGTTCCACCTGGTAACCTTCCCCCACATTTAGCACCAAGTTGGGCATATCTAGTGCCCCCAGTAAACATTTATTGAAGAAACACTAATTTGGATGCCATCCACAAAAGTAACTGAAGCACTCAAATGTGCTTGCCTGCTAGGAGGATTCATCTCACTTAGCAGAGAGCTCCGGAGCAGGAGCCACAGAGGTATCTGCAGAGACAATTTTCAAGAACTCACTAAAATAAAATAAAAAGTAAAACAAAAGCCTCCAATGAGTGTCCCTTCTTCCCTATCAGTTTTTGTGTAATTATATTTCTTCCTCTTCATTTATCAGAGATCTTTTCTTTTTATTTCTTATTAATGACAGTTACAGTGTTTTTGGCAAATTAAAAAGTATAGATAGAAATGGTTAAACTGAATATATTTCCTTTCTTCAAAGCCATAGGAGGGAGTTTTGAGGTTGAGCTACTGGTTGCTAAATTATACAAATGGTTAAAATAAGACTTTTTCGACTATTTGCCCATCCATCCATCTGTTCATTTATTCATCTCCCCATCCACCTATCCAGCCATTCTACTTCAATAGATAGTTACTGCTAGCTATCCTATGCCAGGTATTCTGCTGGGTACCAAAGATGCAGGGCAATGAACAAAATGCCCTTGCCCTCAAAGAATTCCCAATCTAGTGGGGACAAAAAGGACAAATAAATAAGTACATATGCAACATGGCACGTGCCATCACAAGAGACGCACATGCTCGTATAAGAATGATTCATGAGCCAAAAAAGAGACGAACAAACAAAAAATCACTAATTGTTTTTTTGGATGTCCTCAAATGGCTTCCATTTCTTGCAGAAGACTGGGAATGGCAAGAATGGTACCTCATTTCTGATATTTCCTGACCCTGACCATGGGTAATTCCCTGAACTGCCCTAAGTCTCAGCTCCCTCCTCTGTATCATTGTAATTGTTGCCTAAATATGTTTCAGATTCACTGGGAAGATCATGAAAGATCTTTGTAAATTCTAAGCAGTTATCAGAATATAATTAAGTGATTGATTAGTATGTTGATTACAAGGCAAAGGAGAATATTTTCCCTTTATAACCTCTTCTGCTCCTCTCAACCTCTTCAAGAACAGAAAATTCTAGGTAGATCTGTTTCTTCTCTTGGATGATCCAATCAATCCAGCTCTACTCTGCTGTTTTTATAAGAACAGTATCTGGTTGCTTCCTTATACCCTGGTTAGATAGCAGTGCACACTGTGTGACATAGCTTGACAACCCAATTCTAAGCATCATTATTTGTGCCACCTCCATGGCTGCTCAGAGCAGGATTCCTGGACAGCACTTTTGGATGGTCTGATAGTAGAACTCGGTTTTTCAGAAATTGACTCATATTTGGTGGCATAAAAATAAACCTAATTAAAATATCAAGAGATGCCACATCTTAAGGAAGAAAGTTTGGATTCTGTTTAAAAGAGATAACAGTGATTGAAAGGGGGACAAAGTCAACAGTGTCCCAATACCATCTCTGAGAGGCTGGCACGGGCTTTGCAACCCAGGTGAACCCAAAGCAAACAGGCCTACAGGACACGAAGCCGCAAGTTTTTCTTATGAGCTCAACAAATGTAAAGCTCCCTTAATCCACACAAAAATAAAACTGAAATAGAAGACGGCCCAGACCTGCACGTGGTATGACCTCTTCCACCACCCCATGGCTGGTTCTCTTACCTACTGGGTTGCCTTTCTATACCAATTTCACCCATTCTTCCTCAAACCCTTTTTAGATTCTTTTGACTTCTCTCTCTCTCTCTCTCTCTCTCTCTCTTTTTTTGGCCACCCAAACAGCATCCCAGAATGCCTCATTTGATGACATCACAGATAGCCATGGGTTGCTTCTGGTGTCCCATCTGTTCCTGCAGGCCTTGCCTCCGTGTGGGCAAGATTTGAAGGGAGTGTTCACTTGAGGCTGGGTGGGGGTGGGGTGGGGTGGGTGTGGGGATCGGGCCTTTGAAGCTGTTTTCTATCAGGCACTGCAGCTGTCAGTGTTGGCTGCGGAAGCCAGTGATTGTCCTTGTAGCTCCCTGTTGCCGGCAGTGCACTGTGCTTGCGGATATTAATTGGGCTTTCATTATGTGAATGTACCCAGAGGCTTTTGCAGTCGATGCCTATATCTATATTGATTCATAAAAATTGCCAATAAATAACAGCTCTCTCAAAGCAGCTTTTAATGCTTTTGATAATTAGTTGGTTTATGTTTTTTTCCTAATTTTTCTTTCTTTCACTTTCTTTTCTTTCTTTTTTTTTCTTTTTCTTTTTACACATTACAGCATAATAGATCACAGAATCTTTGGGACAATGGACAGGCACATTGGCTAAATCACCTTATTACAGTTCCATATAGTTGAAAAGAGGCTTAATGCTAAATTATCAGATTCCAGCTATTGTGGAAACCAAGAAAGAATAATGCTCCAAAATAACCACTGTGGTGCCTCTGTGCCACTCATTGTCCCAGGAGCTATTGGCACGCCTTCTACTGCAGCTCTCCATTGAGTCAGCAATCCCCTGAAATGAACAGTGGGGCCCAAATTCAGGCTGGGAATGAGTCTCTTTACTTTTTGGTGTATTAGAGGTTGCAAGATATTTTTGGGCCTAGCATTAAAAAAAAAAATCTTCTATAACATTTGTGTATAACTGTGAGCAAAATTATGTTATTAGCTTTGGAACGCCCCAAATTAGGCACATCACAGACTATTCTAGCACCCAGAATTACTATATATTATCCTACATGAAGTGGGGATGAAAGCAGAAATTGCATAGACCTTTAATTTGCCAAAACTTTTCAAAGGAAGAAAAGATGTTCATTAAAAGTTAACAGTGACACAGCTGTGCAGAACTCTCACAGAAAATGCCATTGTCACAGGAGCCTGATCATAACCTAGCATCATTTTCTGTAGCAGAATCTCGGGTTCCTGTGGTCTGTTTAGCTATTAATGCTATTGAAAAAGAAGAGCAATGTCCCAGGAGGGTGGGGATACAGAAGGCTTTTGGATGACCATTGTTTTAGCCTTGTACTATAACTTTTTTTTAATTCATTTTTATTTTTATGTGGTGCTGAGGATCAAACCCAATGTCTCTCATACATGCCAGGTAAGTGCTCTACCACTGAGCCACAACCCCAGCCCCCTAGTAGCATAACTTTAACAAGAATTAAATAAAACTTTGACTCTAACTACTATGTAGGATCAGAGATCCTCATGGAGCTCTTTCTTTCATTTCTGAGAAGATGGGTGGACTTGACTTCTTTATAATAAACTATTTATATCCCATTCTTTTTCTCTTGCTTGTTCTGTCTCTGAGCCCTTCTTTCTCTTTCTTCCTTTTTAAGTGAAAGGCCCACTAATATTAGAAGGGCAATTGTGAAATGAAATCAAGCAAACACAAACTCCAACTGTCTATTGAACATAATCTTAACAAAATTGCTGTGACTATGCTCAACTGTAAGTGTTATTATATATGGTTATTTCTAATACAATGCTTGAGAAAAACAAGCAAACAGTGGCTTAGGTAGACATGCAAAGATAACTAGGTATCTATGCCAGTAAATAAATTCCTCTTGAACTGCTTTAGGGAAATATCAGTGATAACAATGGGACTTTGGGTAGTAAAGATTATAAGCAAGTGCTAAATTTGGAGAAAACAATCCAAATTCTCTCTTTGAAGAGATTTTAAAATATTCAAGATGACACTTCTCTTTATAAATTGAAAAATGGGTAGAGAATTAAAATCTACACCCTCTATCCCTGCAAATTTGAGAAATTCTTCACAAGTCTTTATCTGATGTAAGACCAAAGACAGACCGAGGACTATTTAGAGAAAACCATTAAATTTGTATTCAAGATCACATGAAATCATGATTATACCTTCACACCAATATTCTCTTTCAACTTAATAGGCACATAATAAGACATCTAGCAATATCATGCAAAATCTTTATTCCACTGAGGTGTTCTGGCCTCGCCGTTATATAAACATGCTAACATTGCTTAGTGTTTGTTAATAAGGAAAAAAAGATTTTAATCAGAAGGCTATAAAGAAAGCATGCATTGCTTTCAGAGGAAACAAGATAAAACAAGAAAGAGACAAAAAATGATGGTGCAGTTCTAATCGTTCTTATTTTTGCAGGTTGCCTGGATGGCTCATCTGCAGTATAATTTTTCTTGTAATGACCTTCATTTGTTTAGTGCCCACAGTGTTTCAGGTTGCAGACCACATGCTTACCTAATATGAATATTTCTCATACATTAAATTATATTATTGGAAATGTCAAAGACCAATGACTCCTTACTTGTTTTTTGATAAGGGCTTTGGAGTCAGGCATAATAGTGGAGAGATAAAAGACGACAAAGAAGAGTATTTATCTGAATTTTGGGGATTCTTTTCCATTTTTCAGTTTAATTTCTCTCTTGACTAACCTTGCAGCAATTTAGGGCCTGTGGGAAAAGGATAAACTTGAGAATACCTGTGCTATTTTTTCTCCCTGAAACATTTACAATTTATCCCCCAGCCTCATCTATTCTTTCCATTACCATTTCCAAATAATCCTGCCAGCTTTGAAAGTTCGCCTCAGCAGTCACTCTGGCTTGGAAAACCAGCCCTGCAACAGGGGAGCCTTCTCTAGAGAGGCCATATTTTCTGAACTTCAAATCAAGACACATCTAAGAAGTTAGGGCCTACTTGAAAGCAAAACCAGTTGAACTATGTGAAATTTAGACTCTCACAGAAAATCTAAGCATAGAGTCGATGTTCTTTTCAAAATTCCAGGGTTACATTTCAGGACTGCACTCCAAACAACCCAAGTCGACAGACACTGGGATTCTTTCCATGTCCTGAACGGATCCCTGACAAGAATCCTGAGGGCTTTGCCTCTCCCAGTTGGGCCATTTTAGAATGTTTGCTCCAGGTCACATTCTCCAGGGTGACTCCTTCAGCAAACTCAGCTGCAGAGGCATGAACTCACAGAGGGTCCTGCAGCTTGAGGGTGACTGATGGATCCTTCTAAGCAAAGCAAGTCGTTAAAAACAGAACAAGAACAAAGCGTTCCTGTACTCTCGACTAGTTTGCTCCACTAACAATCTTGCTTGGGCATGTGAATCTTTTAGATCTCTGTCAGTTCAACAGTGGTATTCTAAAAAAGTCACTCAGCATAGGGATTTGATCATTGTGACCTGCACTGTTCAATAACAGTAGCCGCTAGTCCAAGCACTTGAAATGCGGCTAGTGTGAATTGAGATGTGCTGTACACAGGAATTTCGGACTTGGGACACACAAAAACAAACATGAAATAAGGCACAATTACATGTTAAATATTGATTACATGTTAAAATAATATTTTGGAAATATATTATTGGAATTATTTTTACCTATTTCTTTTTATTTTTAAAAATATGACTACTAGAAAATTTTAAATGACTATGTAGCTGTCCATTAAGGCTCATATTACGTATTCCCGTTGAATAGCACTGGTCTAGGTGGTTGGATGGTGAAATGGGACATTATTCCACAGGCTAAGACAATAGATCTTTAGAAATTACCTTTGCTTTGCTTTTAATTTTTCAGTTGACTTTAATACAGAACTCCTAAATAAAAGATAGTATTTCATGCATGTGTTTTTTCTTTAGGTATAAATGTATTTTTATTAGCAATGAGTCTCTTTATTAATTAAAATAGTCAAATAATTTAAACAATTAAAGCAACAGCTTGAAATAGAAAATCACAAGCATTTTGTTTGGGGGTTTTAATTTTTAATATTAAAAATAATTATAAATAATGATGTATTTTGTCTCCCTACCTTCAGAAGAATATTGAAGTTTATTTAGATTAGATTTCAAAATTCCTTAAGCTTAAAGGTTATATTTAAGTGGAGAACAAGCCAATGTTGTGAATCTGATTTAATATAGTCATTACTTTGAAAAGAAATAAAATACTATAATATTTGGTAGGAATTGGTTAAAAGTTGCATTGTTATTCTTAATACATCAGGAAAGTTTTTGTTGTTTGAATTAAGGAACTTGGTAAATAAATATTTTAACATTTAACTTAAGCGACCAAGTATTGCCTAAATATACTCTAGTGCCCGGCATCTGACAATGTTCAGATTCTCTCAGGGAGTGTTGAAATCATAAGACATTTTTACCTTTGAGCATACAACAGCTAATCAACTATAACAAACAATACTAGATCAAAGGCAAAAAACACACATTTTTCTTCCCTAGCAAGTTCTAGAGTTTAAAATTTCAATAGCAACTTTAAAGCATGCTTTTATAACAAGCAGTATATTACAAATAGCAGAAAACATTATAAACAAAAGCTTTATATTCTGTTTACTTAAAATTACTCCATTTACACTTATGATAAACTGCTTAGTGTTTAGACATGAAATGCTCTCACTCAAGGATAAGATTATTATTTGAAAAATGCACAGGGATACTACTATTTCTTAATCAGAAAGCTAAAAATTATGTGCATTGAGAAATGATGTTTGCCGAGGTTCTCGAAACCTCTGCTTCTTCATTCTAAAAGCAACACATGTAAGGCTGACACCGAGGAAAGATTTTGCAGAGTAAAAGCTACGTGGTTTTCTCTTAGATTTTGTTTTGTTTGGGGGTTTTGGCCCAACTTGGGATATTGAAGCATCAGGTAAGAAGCTGTAAAAACATCCATCCTACCCACACTCAGTAATATACAGACCACAGCTGTAACTCAAGTTAAGCCACCAGCTAAGAATAAAAGCACCAGAAACAAACCAACCAAAACCTAAAGCAAACAACATGCTTATCACATAATAACTATTGAATAATGCAAATATTAACAAAGCAAACCAAGCAGGGGGCCTCCGTCTCAGGAAGAAGAAAAGCCAGCAAATAGAAGGCAGTGATTGGGAAATCAGATCGGCTCTTCCTCCTCATTCATTACTGAGCAAAAGTGGATCAGGACTGACATCTGCTGGCCTTGTTAATGGGATGTACCCATTGAAACAAGGGTCTTGGAGAACAAAACGTTCTGGTGGGCTGATACTGCATCACTGGGTTTGGGGAGGAGGCCAGGACTTGGCAAAAGCCTTTCTGGTAAGCTGTTTGCAAAGCAGCCAATCAGCGGCCACTCTGGAGCAAAGGGTAGCTTCAGTTCCCTCTTGTTGATCCTTCACCTTCACAACCAGAAATGTTTTCTAGTCACCCCAAGCAGGGACAGAATATGAAGTAGGTGCCTTTCTAGTTAGAACAACCCATATTCCAAGAAGTGTGGTCAACCGGATGCTCAATAAATACAATGGACAATTCCAAGACTTGACCAAAGGCTCAATGGAGAAAAATTATTCTAAAGAGTTATATGTATGTCCAAATGTAGATAAGCTTAGTAGCTTTCAGCAGGACCTTGCTAGAGTATCACCTTCCTGAATGTTCAGAATCAATGTTCCCAGTCTATTTGACTTCTGTCACTCGCTCTCGCACCCCTGCCATGTCCCAGCTGAAATCTATTTCACTATACAGATGTTGAATTCGTGACATTTTTATCCTCATGAGGCTTTGTTTCAATCTCTGGGATCTAATTTTCTATCATTATGTAAGACAAATTCCCTACTGATTTGGAGACGACAAGAAGCCTGGGACTCAAGTCGTCTTTGTGACACCTGGCACAGGTCCTATTACATCGTCAGCTGACCAATATTTATTGACTTATTTTGAAAGTTCAGTATTCTATATCCCCCCATGTTGCTTTTGTAAATGCAACTTCTATCTGGTAGATCTGAATAGAATTTAGCAGTCTAGTGTTTAATTAGAAATACTAGTTTTAATTGGAAATAAATTATTTGGTCCTAACACTGGTGCTCACCATCCATATCATCCATTTTAATCTTATCTCTTAGAGGAGGTGCTGCCCTTGGGTTTGTGATAGCAGAGACAAATCATGGGCTGTAGAAATTCTTCTCCAGTACAATCCCTAATATGCTTCATCTCAACAATAAAAGCAATATTGGTGGGCCAGACAACTTTTCTGCACATTCCTTGGTTATCTGAATTCCAAAGTGCCTATGATTGCTGTCCCTGTCAGTTAAATTTGTGTGTTCCTCTTGGTGTATGTGTGCATGTGTCTGTCTCTAGACACACAGACACACCACACATACACACACAAACTTTTTTTTTTTTTTTAGCAAGGCATATGGAATATATGAAATCTGGAAAACTTTCCCTAGAGAAAGAAATGGGGGAAAGCCTGAAACCTTGACTGCCAGAGCATGAAAGAGGCATACTGATCACACACTATCTTTAAAAACACTTGCAAAAATCATACGGTCTAGATGAAGCTGAATCAAATTGATCAGGCAAAGCTGAATCAAATTGCCACCTCAAACTACATTTGGTAAATCAGAGGCAAAATACTGTGTATAAATCATTAGCTTTAAGGAGAAAATCATTAGCATATGTCAAAAAGTGTACAAATCCCATTTTCTCTTTTCACCCTCTTTGAGCTTCTGTATTCTACTCCCAGTTCATGCTAAAGAAAAGTGAAATAGTTTTTCTTTTATTAAATACAGTTGGAGTAAAGCCCTTTACCCTCAATTATGAGGAAGTTATTCTGAGTATTTTTTTCTCTTAGTTAACTGTTATGAAATTAATAGATTATTTGTATTTAAAATATTCTTAATCTCTTGATTAAGTCTCATAAGAATTTAAATCATAAAAGATATATAGGACTGAAATTATTGGTGGTATTATCTCAATATATATAACTAATTCAATAACTTAACATTAAATGGAAATAGTCTAATTTACATTGTGAAAAAATTTTGAAGGGGGTAATAAAAATTATCCTGCTCAAACACTTTACAAAGCATTTTGCTTTTTATATACCATGGTAACCTAATAAAGACACTGTCACTTGGCAGATGGCATGGCACATTAGCCTTGAAATGAAATACTAGATGCCAAAACTATTAACTCCAATGTGCTCAGAAATTCAAAAATAAGTTTTCCTTTCTTCTTCCTTCCTTCCTTCCTTCCTTCCTTCCTTCCTTCCTTCCTTCCTTCCCTCCTTCCTCCCTTCCAATGTGTTTCTTCTCCCTCATCTCATAATACAATAAAAAGTAGTCAACTTGCACAAAATTGTCATTGCCTACACAAAGGCCTTTTACAAATTCCAGCAGGCATTTGAATATTGAATCTGGACAAGAGCACCTTGGCTAACAGTTTTTGTCTTATTTAAATCATTTCAGCTAACACAGAATGTCCACTTCTGCATTGCTTGAGCAGGATATTTCTTTTGTCTTGTTCTTGCATTAGCTTCCCAGCCCCTCTGCAAATATATATGCTGTAGAATCAGTCAGCTGCACATCCTGAAATCTAAGCATAGAAACAACACAGAAGGGATATGGCTCTCCAGGCCGAGGTGAGTCCTGTTCAAAACACATCTTGTCTCTTTAAGAGATGATAAATTTTTTTCAGTCTCTGCAGGCAATGCAACTCACCCATGCCAGGTGGCAATGCTCCCAGATCCCTGTTTTAGGGTATAATGGAAAATGTGGGATACTGGGATACTCTTTTCCCTAAAATCCCCCTCCCCCTCTCTTTTTATTTTTTAAATTTTATTTATTTATTTATTGGTGGCCAACATCCCTACTTTGTAATTTTTGAACCCTTAATTCTAAACTAAGTTATGCTGAAAAAGAATGGTGGATTCTTTCTCCTCTCCTCTTCCTGTCCTTCTCTTCCCCTCTCCACTCCTCTAATCTCCTCTCCCATCTCTTTCTTTATTCCTAAAGATCTCATTGAACACATAACTTTTTAACCTCATCTGTTTCAGGACAAATAAACAGAGACAGGGTAATCTATGTCATAGCTTTCTTTCCTAAAATAATACAGAATGAAAGGAGACTGTCTTTTAGAGAAGAAAAGGATTAAACTTCTTTGCCTTGTATTAGCCGACTGTCTTTTAAAATATTGTCATGTAATTTCAGTGCCACTTAAAATGTCCACAAAGGCAAATCTTTCTCTGTCAAAGAGATGTCATCATTTGCATTCTCCGAGAGAAATACGCTGAACCAAGAGAACAAAAACAGGTTCCCATGAGACATTTTCAAGGCCAGGAACCTCCTAAGGTAAGTGGAATTCTACAAGGAGAACTTCCAAACATATGTACCAAGCACATGAACCTCTTTGGATAAAATTTTTTAATTGTCAAAGCTAAATTTCAGAATATCCTTTATGAAAGGTAAAATTTAGAAAATCTGAAAATTAATCTTCAGTAATATTTATTGGTCTTCCCGTCTACCTCTCGTTTTTATTGTCTTCCTTGTGTCATTAGAGGAATATCCCCATAGCCAGAAACCAGGCAGAAAATATTCTTGTGGTATGGTCTGACTATCTAATCCCAAAACTCTGTTGTGCTTATTGTTGTTTTTAGGTATTAACAGCTCCTGTCCGCCCTCAGAAGAGCCACAAGCAGAAGCATAAATAAGCATATTTCCTGGTCCAAAGATTTTTTCATAGAGTAAATATTTGTTGAGTGACTACCAAATACCAGGTGCTATTCTATGCACTTGGGAGGCAATAATGAATAAGACAGGTCTAGATGAAGGCCAAACCTCAAAAATTTTTGAGGGATAGGAAACACAACCACATGCATCTGCATATATGGAACACAATAGGCTATATCCTACTTTTTCAAAATACTCTCTCCTACCAGTTTGCCATTTTGTTGCAAGTTTTCATCATGAAACTGATTTACTTTGATTCCCATCTTTGCTTGGAGAGTTTCTCCCCTTTAAGAGTTATGATCAGGGGCAGAATCTGTTAGAAACTAAAAATGTACACTTGTTTTCCCTGTCCTTTGCACAAAAAGAGAATAGGTGTGTGATCTGAGATCAATCGTCTCTGTACTTAATTTGGAAACTAGGGAGTTTAAAAAAAAAAAACAAAAACTAGGAACATGGAGAACCCATTCTGGCTGTGGACGGTGTGACAGTAGTTAGGACATTGCCCCATCAAGGATAGCAATGTAATGACAGCATCCTGTTTTGATGCTGAAGTCACTTGTGGTGCAAGCTTTAGGGCCCAGGCTCCAGTGGAATATGATGCCCTCTTCATCTATTGTTTGGCATGATTTTACCTGTTGTTCTAGTTTATGAAAGACTGCACAGTTTTCATCCATTTTCCTTCCCTTTTGGGCATATGATTGAACTCTATCTTTTCATCTCCATTCTGAATTAAACATGACCATGTTACTAAGTTCTGGCTAATAGGTAGGGAGTCCAAAGAAATATATACTACTTCCAAGTGTAATCTATGAAGATCTTCCACCAGATCCTCCATAATCTCTTTCCCTCCATCTGTTAGCTGGTGGATTATGCCCAGCACAACCTGACAATCACGAGTTGAATATGGCATAACTTTCACCAGCTTGGGTCTCTGAATGGCTGCAGGGAGCAGAACCTTTTCACTAATTAGATTTTGTCAAATGAAAAATAAACGTCTATGATACTATGCCATTAAGATATCAGCATTTATCTTTGTAACAGCTAAAGTTTCCCTAACTCTAGCTGGAATATTGCCACAACAAAAACCTAAAATGGGTATCATGGCTAAGCAATGAGGCTTGAAATGGCAAGGAAACTGACTTTGGATACTGAAAAGATGAAGATCTATGTTAGGCAGTGGAGAAAACTTTGATAATACTGCTTCTCGATAAAACTCATAAGACAGGCTGCATGCGTGCTTTTCTTTAGCTCTAGGGGAAAGGGCTGGGAAACAGAATGTTAGTAGCAATTTGAAAAAAAAAAAAGTAGATGAACTCAGGCAAGAATTGGCTTGTTTTCAAGCAAAAGTAAAACCAAGTGTCAGAAACCAGAGGTGTTGAAAAGTTGGAAAAATTGACTGCTTCTAAAACTCAAACACTAAGAAATATGATTGAATCAGACTCAGCCTTGCAGCTAAGATCAAATCAAGAGTGAGTTCTCCCTATCTGGCCTGGATGGCCTCAAGGAAATTGATGAAGAGTGTGGCATGAGGACTAGGAAGGAAATGCATAAATCAGACCTGAGAATGATGACTTAGGAAAGAAGCTGTAGGTAAGCAAATAAATAAGAAGTCTGCAAGGTTTTTGAAGGAATGGTACCGCCAAAGAAATTCTAAGCTTGGACTAAAACAAACCTAGACTAAAACAAGCTTTGAGTACTAAAATAAGCTTCAGCCCCCAAGTTTATCAGCAGTAAGTGGGCTTTTAAAACATTGCCGCCCCCAAGGTAGCCACACATTCCTCTACCCATAGTAGAAGTAGCCAAGAAGGTAAAGGACCATGAATTCCATCGATAAAACTCATTAAGATAGGCCGAGTGCGTGCTGTTTTCCCTGTCCTTTGCACAACAAGAGAAGAAGTGTGTGATCTGAGATCAATCAATTGTCTCTGTACCTAATTTGGAAACTGGGAGTTAAAAAAGAAAACAAAAAACTAGGAACATGGAGAACCCATTCTGGCTGTGGATGGTATGACAGTATTTAGGACATTGCAGCCCCCAAGGTAGCCACACGTTCCTCTAGCCATAGTAGAAGTAGCCAAGGAGGTAAAGGACCATGAAGCTTCTAGATGGTAGAGCCAGGAGCCACAAAGAACCATGGATTTTCTCTCATGAAACAGATCTACAGTCTATTCCAGAACTTTCCACACTCTCAAGGAAAGATTTTCTCAAACCTCGTCCAATAAGATTTGACATACCAGTGAGTGCTGTGTGTTATTACAACTAAATGTGTACCACTTTCACACCATCGTAAAGTTGAAGAATCTTTAAATTAAACTGTCATAAATGGAGAGCGGTCTGAATCTCCACTCACTCTGCTTTCAGAATGTTGAGACTCAAAGTGGTCATGGAAGTCACAAGATGAAAATGTGGACCCTCTCGGCAGCCTGACTTCCTTAGCGATTGCATGGAGCAAAGCCTCACTCCTTTCCCTCAAACATCAATTTAAATGTGAGGGAGAAATAGATATATAGGGATCTCACAGTTCATCGGTTCATGTACATGGTATACCAGTGGGATAGTGATTGCTGCTGCTGACTTGTCTTATTCCTGCCCATTTTCCAGCTCTTCTTCTGTGGTCCTCCAGGCAATCCTGTGAGCTCACAATTATCCTATCAACTTATTTCTTCAATTGGTTTGCCTTGCTTGTAACAAAAATCTTTGCTTGATGCTTTAGTTATAGAAGTTAAGTGAAATTTCTCCTTAGCATGATGTCTGACACCTGAGTATAATAAAAATATTAAGTTTTATTTTGATTTAATTGGAACGGCCAGTTTTAAACTACCATATGAGTCTATTCTCTTATTAGAGAATCTTTAAGAGAATCAAATATTATCTCAATGCAAATAAAATTGTCTCTGTTTAAGTAGCTTTTTGTTTAGCATTGCCTTGAGGAGAATATTATATGTTATTGGTAAATTGTGTTAGACAAAGGTAAAGTTTGAACACAGGAGGGGATGAGCACCAAGGAGTTGGGAGAGAAGCAATCTCTACTTAATTTTCCCCCAGAGCAACATCAATTATGAATAACATGCAAAAATCTAGGCACTGTGGAACAAAAGTTTAGAGGCTTTTCAAGATGGGAAAGAGATAGATGATAATTTAGAGCACAACTTTATACCCAGGGACCACAGTAGGATGTAGAACATTTCCAAAAGAGAAAGCCTTTGGTGTAAGTTTGTCTGCATAGGTAAATATTAATGCACAAAATATATACCTTTGTGTCTTGTAAAGTCTAAAATTCAGTTAGTGTCAGTCTTGGTTGCAAGGGAGAGTCAATTATATTAGTTTCTATAATGAGGTTTTATTATCAAGATGCAGATGTCAATAAGAGTGATGGAATTCTCCAGAAATCCAACACATGTGCCATGGTAGCCAGTCATGTGATATGGAATGGGAAGATCATTCAGAGTCTAAGTTTAGTTCTAAGGGCCTCTAAAATCTGAATCTATACATCTTAATTCTCATTCTAAACCATATATTCAATTACTTTTGTCTTTTTTGCTGTCACATATTACTGATCCTTTTCATATTCCTTTGCTCAAATTTCTATTATCTTTAATGTATGACCTTCTTCCTCTTGGTCCAGTACGGTGCCTAGGGCTCCCGTTATACATCCAAGTTTCAGAGACCATGATGGATAAAGAAAAAAGTCCAATCTCTCATGTGAAGATTGATTCCTGCGTTGCTACTACATAATGTTTCTGTTAACATTGCCTTGAATTTATTAATGGAGGCTGAGAAATCTAATTTTTATTTTGCATGGTCACACGTCCAAGAAAAGTTAGAAATTTCATTAGTGTGGAAGAAGAGTGAAATAGTTTTGAGAGAAGAGAAACAATGAGAATCTAAGAGGTGAACAGCAATTCCTAGAATAATGTTTATTTTATTTAAGAAATACTTACATAGCGCTTATTAGTTTTAGACATTACTCCGAGTGTTCTATAAGTATTAATTCAATTTTTATAACAATAGTATGAAGTCAGTTCTATATTATCCTCATTTTAGAGATGATAAAACCAAGGCACAGGAAAGTTAAGTAATGTGCTTAATTTACATGGACAGTAAATGGCAAATCTAGTTTAAACCTAGCCAGTCTGGTTCAAGTACTGTCACAAAAGTTGGGACTAACATACAGGTGCTCTTTTTTTTTAATATTTATTTATTTAAGTTGTACACAATGCCTTTTATTTTTACGTGGTGCTGAGGGTGGAACTCAGGCCCCGCATGTGCTAGGCAAGCGCTCTACCTCTGAGCCACAACCCCAGCCCAACAGGTGCTCTTAGTAGAAATGCTGGTGAATGTTTTACATCTAGTTTGTGTGTGGGGAGGGGAGGGGCAGTGTTGAGAAGCCTTCATTTGTAGTGTTTGTTGATATTTGCAATGTAAATACTTCCACCATAGATAAGTAATCTCAAGAACATAGATAATACAATATAACCAAATAACTACAAAGTAATGAGGTGGGGTTTTTTGTTTGTTTTGGTACTGGGCATTGAACCCAGGACGTTCTACCACTGAGTTACCCCCTCAGTCCTTTACATTTTGATACACACTCTCACTAAATTCATAAGGCTGGCCTGAAATTTATAATCCTCCTGCCTCAACCCCCCAAAGTAGCTGGGATTACAGGAGTGCACCATCATGCCCAGCTTTAAGGTTAATTTTGAGTATTTGTTAGCTTGCTTTTTAATATAATTTATTTTCCAGTTTAAACAATTTAATTTTCAACAGTGGCTATGTTCAACAACTGGCTAATGAGTTTCCTGAAGGGTTAGCGATCGATTCTATGAGCAAGTGCAAGCCAGCTTCAGCACAGCACTGGGTACTCCCTGCCTGGAGAGATAGGAGGGTGGGATCAGGGGAGGGACCATAAACAACCAGCCAGGGAGCTTGGTTCTGGTTCAACAGTGGGAGATCCCAAAGCCCCAATGTCTGCCCATGCTTCCTTATCCCTATTCCACGTGGCAGCAATGCCAGGTTCTTTCTTCAAAGGGTACAGTTCTAGGGTTAAAGCAACAGGGTAATATTGTATGTTAAAGTTTGACTGTAGTTGGTTCCCCAAGGCTCATGTGTTGAAGCGTGGTCCTTGGTGTGGTAGTACAGAGGCGGTAGGTCTTTAAGAGGTGGAGCCTAATGGAAGGTAATTGGCTCTTTGTGGGTGCTGCCCTTGGGAGGATGAACACAGTGCTCAGGGATCCCAGTTCCTTCTCACAAGAGTGGGTTGTTACAAAATAGCTAGCCTGACCCCTGAATCTCTCTCTGGCTTTCTATCTTGCCATGTGATCTGTCCCTCTCACATGTGTTCCTGTCATGATGCCACCCAAGGTATTTCTTGCCGGAACTGCTATGATGTTTGAACTTTCCGCTTCTAAAATTGTGAGCTAAGTAAAACTCTTTTCTTTATAAGTTGCCTAGCCTTGGATATTTCATAGCTGCAACAGAAAATGGACACACTGAGGAAAGGGGAGCACCAACATTAAGACCAGCCACTAAAATACCCTGTCAATAATGTGTTACTTCCCACCTTTACTAAAAAAGTGGGACAAAGAGTTAAGCAGCTTCTTCCTCCTCTACAACAGCATGGTTAGAAGGGACAATGACAGAAAAAAAGAATTTACACCCCAAGAAATAGAGTAAATACAGAATGGGACCTGAATATAGGTAATACCTTCAAGGTGACAAGGGAAAGTATTAAGAACACTTTAAAAAAAAAAAAACCAGATGATTTAGGAAAACAATCAATTAGAGTTTTGGGATATGAAAAAACTGATGTTGAAGCAAAGCAATAAATGTTCAATATAATAATTTGGAAATACAGAGAACTTGGTGTTTCTCACCCAAACTTAAGCACTATTAACCTTCTAATGTATATCACATATTTTATAGGAATGTGTTTTATGTTGTATAGTCACAAAGGGAAGTTTCTAGAGTCTAGAGGAAGACATCAAGTCATTTTAAAGTTTAAAATTTAACCCTCTGCCAAAAATATCATGTTATGTGAAATGATCATAAGTTACACGAAAAGATTCTGAGTGTCCCTCTAAATATCTACCAATTCTACTTCAGATGTCTTTTCCAAATGAACAAGCAAATTTTGCACAATGCTAGATGCAGTCTACATTTCACTTCATATAGATCTATTTTTCATATTTTCCCCATTGAAGTCCTTGTTTCAGTTATCTGATTCCTACTGTTGAGTTCTGTTATGTTTTATATTCAATTGACTGGCATTTTGAATCATTCTTTTTGTAAAGGGCCTATTATTAATCCCAGACCAGAGTAAACGAGTGTCAATAGGTAGAAGAGGTGAGAGCTTTGACGGGAATGAAGTTCATCAAAAGAGGATTACCTTTGTCACTGGTGTTCTCCTTAGAAATGAAAGGGAGAAGAAAAGCTGCTTTAAAATCACCCTTGCATGGGATGTTACAGTGGAACAGAGTCAAGAGGGACTCAGAAAATAAAAAATGTTGAAAGTTACAATGATAGGGCATTCCAAAGTCCTTGGTACTCCTGTTCTCCTCCAGCATCCGTCCTCCTCAGGCCACTATTTTGACAGGGACCTTAAGGACTTGGCTCACTTATTCAGACCCAAGCCACAGATACACACAAAAAAATGATGAATTTAAAATTCAGACTCATCAGTTTCCTTCTCATTTCTGTTGATATAAGGTATATCAAATTTAAAGATAACTATTCTCTGGGATTAGTCTTTTGTCAAGAGTTCTGTTATCTTTGACACCTTAAACTTGTCAGCATTTTTTTTTTCTTGAATATGTCATTTTTACTGGACCTATCTATAACTGATGCTTAAAAATGTCAATCAGTGATAAGTAAAAAGTCGTGAATTATGATTACTGTAGATTTCTATTTCCATTTTTGTAACAGGGAGCAAAAATATTAAGATGCTACTTCCTTGAGAAATCTTCTAAACATCCCTGACCTTCAAATACTTCTTGCAAGGTCATAGTAAATTAAGACACACACACACACACACACAAAAACCAGTCTTAGTGAACACACATTACTGGATGTTAGTAATTTGGGTTGATATTTTTGGATGCTGATGCTTTGGCTGACATCATCTTAGTCTCCACATTGCTTTGGTAATAATAATTGGCATCCATATTTATGACCCATACAGTATATGGCTTTATCTATTGCAAAAGTCTTAGTAGAATTCAAATAAATCTCCTCATTCTGGGGAGTGGAGTCAAGTTGGCTGGAGTTTAGCATATTCTCATTCCACTTTCATCCTGGCTCAGAAAATAATAGGCTTTCAGAGCAGATGAGCCCAATATGAGGGCACCTGGCCATCTTAAGCATCTAGAAAAGGAGAAAGGTTGTGGCAGGAGAGAACCCACCTCTTACTGGTAAACTGGAGAGCTACTAAGAATCTTCATGAATTATAGACGAACAATGGGTCTCAAACTCTATTCTTCCTTGTAGTTTTAGTTTCTGTTGGGGACTTTCCCTGATGTTTCTAGACTGGGTAAAGTAGCAAACCTCCATGATAATCCCAATGAACCCTCCACATGGTATTTGTGTTTGTATAGTTGCCTCCTACATTGTATCAGGGTTTATTTGGAACCAGTAGAATACAGCAGAAGTGATAAGAAGACACTTCTGATGATAGGTTTTAAAAAACACTGTGCCCCTCCCCCCTCAGATTGCATGCTCAGGGATAGAGAGGGGATGGCTGCCATGTTGTGAGTAGCCCAAAGGAGGAAACCATGTGGTGAAGAACTGAGCCAACAGCCTTGTGAGTGACCTCACCTGGGAGAGGCTCCTTCAGCCCCAGCCCAGCCTTCAGATGACTACAGCCCTGGATGATTCCTTGACAGCAATCTCATGAGTGACTGTGAGCAAATACTACCCAGCTACGCTCTTGACCCTTAGAATCCACATGAAATAGTAAGTATTTGTTGCTTTAAGATGCCAAGTATGGGATAACTTGTTACTCAGCCATAGATAACTTATATGTTGTCACAGGTTGTCTATACGTTCCCACACAACTTATCATTCTAGATTACAATCACTTATTCACATTTCTGACGCCATTGAACCCGTTATGCTTTGAGGAAAGGAATCAAGTTGATGGTTATATTCTCAGTATCTAGAATAGTGCTTGGAATACAATAAGGACTGAGGAAATGTCATTGAATAAATGAATAAGGTAAAATGAATTAATGAACATGGATCAGACAAGACTATGAAACTAGACAACTAAGAAATGAAGTTGCAAGGGTTAAAATGGATTTTCTCTGAAAGTGAGAAATGCAAAATTAAGGTCCATTCTGCTGCTGCTGCTGTTGCTGTGTCTGGCCTCCCTACCCTTGTCTCCAATATACCAAAGTGGCTCTGAGTGAGGAGGAAGAGTAGCTTTAATTCCTCAGACATGGAGACTCAATCCGTGGAGACACCCCTGGGAAATTGCTAAGGATGGACTGTGTGTAGATAATTAAACCACTGAGAGGGTCAAAGCAAAAATAGGGGTGAGGATCAGGAGCTTTTAAAGTTTTTCCGTAGGAACTTTAAAAAAAATGTTTGCTCACAGGAGGCTAAAAGTTCAGTTGCTGCACTAAGTGGCATGGTATCTGGTTACAAAAGTCCCATGACAGGTGTCTCCACTTCAGGGCTCAGCCCTGCCCTCTCGGAGGAGATCCACATTACACATGACCTGCCCTCCTACAAAGTATACCTCTTAAGCTGGTGGCTGCCATCTCTAACTGTCAGAGAACCCACCATAGGTTTTCAAAGAATCACTGAATGACTTGATCTGCTGCCTTCATCATGGTCTGTCTGCTCACAACCTGTAGATGAAGCCTGACTGGAATTCACTAAAGACCAAAAAGTCTTTAGATCGCCCAAATTAAGTCTCCAGCGGAGTGGGTGATCATGGAGGACACACTTTGGGTGGGTGGTGCCTTCCCAGAGAGTTGAAATCCCACAGTGTCTGGGGGGCACTCTCAGGCACATTTAAATGACATTTACTTTATCTGTCTACATGCTCAAGAACAAGGAGTGAAGGGAAAGCATGGTCCATCTTATTCTCATTTCTCGTGAAGAACTTATGGGAAGAAATACGTAGCACTCAGCTTAGTATAGTAAACAGGGCCTCGAGAGTGGAACAGGATAGTGTGATTTCCAGTCCCTCATCTGTTATTTCTAATTGTTTAACCACAGAGTATTTAGCTTTTCTGAGTCTCAGGTTTTTTCAATCTGTGAGAGAAGACACTAGTAATTAGCCCCTAGCACTCTCTGAAAACATGTCAGCTGAATCTGAATGGGGTTCTTAAGGCCAAAGGAAATAAAGAAGCTGCAAGTAGAATGTGGGCATGCTTGATTAAATTTAAGGCCTACAGGAAAAAAAAAAAAAAAAAAAAGATAAAGTAAATCGCAGGCTTCTTATAAGCTTGGGATGTTGTGCTATTTCTAAAGGTAATTTAATATCATTGCAGGATACATAAAAACAGCATGACCTAAGAGCCACAAAATGTACTTCCATTGACTTTGTCCATAAAGTTCAGTCTTTTGTTTCTACATTTGTGGAAGAATATTTAATGAAGCTGAACTTATAATGAAAAAAGCCACTAAAACAGGGACAACACTGCAAATAACTTTGCCAAAGGTTAGTAGGCTTGCAGATAAATCCTATTCGCTCAAGGGTTTGAACATCCAGTATTTCTGCCTATATAGAATTACTGAAGTGTTGCCGGGCATGATGGTGCACACCTGTAATCCCAGCACTTGGGAGGCTGAGGCAGGAGGATCGCTGAGTTCAAAGCCAGCCTCAGCAATGGCGAGGCACTTAGCAACTCAGTGAGACCCTGTCTCTAATAAAATACAAAAAACGGGTTGGGGATGTGGCCCAATGGTTGAGTGGCCCTGAGTTCAATCCCTAGTACCAAAAAAAAAAGAATTACTGAAGTGTTCCCCTATGTCTTCTATGTTCAGTTTTCATAATATTTAGTAATACTCTAAAAATGAAGATGTTGAACATGATCCAACACTAAAAAGCCATTTGCCTTTTACCTTCCACCTACCCCACCCCACAAATTCACTTAATAATTTGAGACTTTGAACAGATGGCCTTACTTCTTAGTGCCACCGCTTCCTTATCTATAAAATGAGGTAATAATATTGGCAGACAGTTAAGAGAATTAAATGAATTCATTTAAACAAAGCACTTTGAAGTGTGACTAACATATAGGACACGCTCAATAAATGATAATTGTTGTTATAATAGTTATTATTAATTTTTAAGGGAAATAGCTTTTATGTATATGTTATAGAAGAGTTTAAGCATGGTACAAAATATTTACAAGCATATAACTATGAGGTCTCCTTTGAGCCTGACACTCAGTGTAAATATTTCTGTGGAGGCCTTCTCTCAAAGTCTTGAATACCTCCTCATACACAATGCCATATAAGTCAAATCAAATGGCTTGGTTTTTTCTTGCCGGCTAATAATTTAGCAGCTTAAAACAATGACACACACATTTATTATCTCAGTTTCTGTGGATCAGAGTAAGAACACAGCTTAACTGGGTCCTTTGTTTAGGATTCCATAAGGCTGCAATCAAGTCGTCAGCCAGGTTATATCTCATGTGCATATTTGATTAGGGAAGAATCTGCTTCCAACTCAATCAGGATGTTGACAGACTTCTTTTTCTTGCATTTGAACAGAGGGCCCTAGTTTATTGCAGGCTGTTGGTTGGAGACTGCCCTTATTTCCTCAGAGGCCACCAAGGTGCCTTGCCACATGGACTTACCCAACATAACAAGGAGAATCACTGGGGTGTTGTGTATGTGTGACTTCTATACCATGTGATCTATATGTTATAATGTAACATAATCAGTATATGGCATTCCATCAATTTTACTATATTCTGATGAGTAGAAGCAAGTTACAGGTTCTACCCACACTCAAAGGGAGGCAGTTACACAAAGCATGAATGTGAAAAGTTCACCTCAAAGGCTGTCTATTGCTGTTACCAAGAGGAAAAGGCATTGCCCACTTTCTTTCTTTCTTTCTTTCTTTTTTAAATTTCCCAATCCATTTTCTATTTTAACCACAAATGTTGGGCAAGGTTTTATAGTCTATTAATTATAGGCATGAAGCATAGGGAAAGTGAAGAAAATTGAAAGAAATGGGTTTAAGAGAAAGCAAAAGAAAAAAATATTTTTTCCATTTAAACTGTGGAAGTGGTGATGCCAGTGTCCAAAAATAACTCTTAAATCCTCTGAGTCCTGCCAAGATGGCTTTAGGGAAGGCAATCCAAGGAAGCAGTCATTCACTGCACAGACCTAATTCCATCATCTTTGAATCTAGTAGTTTAGAGTCTTGCAGATGGAAACTGGCCACTAAACCATATGCAAATCTGCCTGCCTTGTAGATTAATGGGAAATAACTCTAACATCCCTTAAAAATTACCAGATTTTTATGAAGACATCACCCAACTATTCTCTATCCTGTCTGAGGAAAGAACAGGAGAAAATGGGCTCCAGTTTCAGTAAGAAGAATTTCATATAGACCTAAATAAAAAATGCCTTAGTAGCAATGGTAATTAAGCAGTGAAAGAGGCTACAAAAGGAAGCTATGAAATATCTGTATGGTGAGTTTTTCAAAAAAATAGACTAGGCACATATCTAGAAAATGGTCCATATATAATGAAGTAGTTATGCTGGAGGACCCTCCCTATGTTCAGCTCATGGTAGTGCTTCAAAAATAAACTCCTATTAAATATATTGAAGTTAGTTTGTTGCCACAGATAACCAACCTGATAGAAGTATTTTTTAGACCCAGATCCTTGGACCACCTGTATCAAAGTAATTTGGGGTATTGTTTTTTTCTTTTTTTTGGGGGGGGTACCAGGGATTGAACCCAGGGGCACTAGGCCACTGAGCCACATTCCCATCCCCCCTTTTTTTTGTATTTTAGTTAGAGACAGGGACTCACTAAATTGCTTAGTACCTTGCCATTGCTAAGGCTGGCTTTGAACTTACGATCCTCCTGTCTCAGCTTCCCGAGCTGCTGGGATTACAGGCGTGTGTTACTGTGCCCGGCTGGGGTATTGTTTAAAATGCTTATTCCTACTTCCAGCTATGGGTGTAATCAATATGAATTAATATCTCTTGAGGTAGAACCTAGGTGTTTGTTTTTTTAAAAATAAGTCCTCCAGGAAGTGTTTATATACTCATAGTTTGAGAGCTACTGTAAACTAAATATAATCCATATCCAAACTTGAATTCTTTTATTCAGATCTCCTTATCTCTATACCACCACCCTCATCCCTAAATTTCAAACACATAAACTTTGCCTTCTCCTTTGAGCCGCCAAGAAAGCATCTCACAGCCCCCTGGCTTTCATCCCTAAATATAGTCAAGCAGACAAACTGTATGGACATATACAATGGCTGCTGCCATACTGATTCCATGGGGAAATTACATAATAGGTTTCTGGCACGTACCATCTTTACTAGAATTACAAATGAACCCCCACTCCCATCTCTCTAGGAGTCCCGTGTTTTGTGTAAAACCACAACAATATGTCTGCTGCTTAGACCCCGGGGTTAAAAGAGTAGAGGCAAGCTTGATGAAGTGTGTGTGGTTTGCTGCACTGAAACTTGGGGCACACCATCCTACCACTGCAAGTCTTCATCTGAATCCTGTGTCTCTGCATACTGTACTTAAATTTTTGCAGGACCCTATTAGGGTCCCCAGGAGAACTCTCGTATTAAGTCCAAGAAATCTGAGGAAAATGTGGAGCTTACATGATGGACTAATTTCATTTCAATAAAATTCCCATATTACATTCAATGCGCCTGGCTTTATTAAGTTTTGTCATAAACGCTGGGAACACTTCCAAATTTAGGCTTGCACAATTATTTTTATTGGTGCGTTAACTAAAAATGGTATATGCATAAGTCAGAGTGTACATTTGACTTCATCTGGGAAGCCAAAATGAGCTTTAGGTTGATTTATAGTCATTTTACCCCCGTAAATGAGATACAGGAAATAGGGGCTGGAGTTTCCGATCACAGCATTTCTAAACCCTCCACCGGTTCCATCCACAGCTCTGTCATGTATCTAATGAATTTAAATTCCAAATGTCTATCGGAAACCCACAAAGTCACCAAACAAAGAGGCTGGCTTACTTTCAGACCCAGAGCCATCCAAACTGGGCAAAAAAAATAGACGTTTGTTGCACTAAAGTGGAACTGGGGAGTTCTCGGTGCTTTGAAAGATTTTAATTGCTATGGAAAAAATCCTTTCAAAGATTTTCCCCCTCAACATGGGCCCCTTGGAAACTTTTCATAGGGGAACTGTAAAATATTTATACAACTAGCAGCACTGTTAAAGAAAAAAAAAAAAAAAAAAAAAAAAAAAAAGCAAGCAAGAAAGAAACATAGCACTGAATGAAAAGCAGACTTGACTTGAAGTGAGCCCGGCAGATCCAGGGGACCCAGGGAGGGGAGGTTACAGTGATTTCAACCCTTGGAAAACAGGATTAATATGGACCAGCTTGGCCTACAAACAGGGCCAACTTTGTGGATGTGTGACCCCTGCCATCACAGAGCCCTGTTCTTGAAAGGTCCTGCATTTAGTTTAATATACTGCTATTGCCATGTTGGAAATTTGTCATTTTTTGTACAAGGGCCCCCCATTTTCCTTTGGCATGGGATTTTCATAGGTCATTATGTAGCTGAGCTGGCTCTGCTCACAGAACTTCCTCAGGACTACTGTCCTCTGACATTTCATTGTGATCATCCATCTCTTCTTTCTTATTGGCCCTTCTTTTCCTTCTTTCCTCCCTCCCTCCCTTCCTTCTTTATTTCCATCCATCCTTCCCTCCCCTCCCTCCCTCCTTCCTTCCTTCCTTCCTTCCTCCTTCCTTCCTTCCCCGGAAAAATCTAACCACCAATCCTTTGACAGTCAGTCCCCTTCATCACCATGTTTGCTGGTGCACATGCTGCCTAGGTGGCTTTATCAGAAAACTAACACCTCACAATCAAAACCCTAGAAAACACAGCACTAAGTTTGTTAATAGACCAAAAAGTCTAGAATTTTGGAGTGAGAAGGAACCGTGGCGATCTCATTTTACAGAGTGAATTTAGTCCTTGAGAGAGGAAGGAAATTTCCCAAGGCTACTTCATTTATTAATATCAGGTGAGGGACATTGTCTAATATACATGCTGCTAGCCCACTCTATGGCATCTATAAAAAGGGGTCAACCTGGACAATTACAGTTCCCAATAGCCCCCGAACTCATGCGAACTCTGGTTTAGCCTCTTCTCAACACTTCAATCAACAATGGCATTATTAAAGAAAGGGCGGAAAAGATGATCACTTTCCCCACATCAACTCTCAGAATATTTTTTTTTTTCTACTCACACTTTATTTTTCACTGGTGAAGATACGTGGTAGTAAAAATAACTGGTGTCAGTCACGTGTGGCTTCTTCCTGGTTCCATCCTACTCACCAGTGCTATTGACCTGGTTACCCTACAGAAAGGGGGAAAGAAGCCTAGGGCCCAGAAAACCCATAAAATGGATAATTAACACAGAGAAATCAAGATTTGGCTACACTATGGTAGCTAACGTACTAAGGGGCAGGATGAGACACAGTCCCCAAACTTCCTAACAGGGGAGAATGGTTATAGCATTACCACAATCTCGTCAATCAGAAGGGACCCTCTTGTCTCAAGACTGACTTAATTGCCATAATTCAATTAACATGCTTCCACTAATTATATAAGCTTTTAGATGATAGTTCAACAGCAACACCACTGAGAGTAAGCCAATTTTTTTTTTTTCATTTTTAACTTAGACTTAAGTTAATTATAAGTAAATTACATTGATTTCTTTTTCACATCCTGCCTTCAACTGTTTTGTTGCAGAAGACTATCGCGTAATATAAAAACTTTTGTCTCTGGCAAAAAAGAAACATTTATACCATGTGAAATAACAGTAGCATTCATAAATATAAAGAAATGAGCTGCTTCCTTCCTCCCTCCCTTCCATCTTTCCTTTTTTTTCTAAATGACAATTATTACCAAATGTTAAGCGAGATTGAAAAATACTCACATCAATGGAAATATTTATTTTCCAAATTCTGTGACCTAGAAAAGTGTCTGGTATTTGTAAAGCACTCAATAAAGATTATTACATAATTAAACAATTATCAATATTAGTTATTGGATAAAATGCTTTCAGGCATGATAAAGGCTGAGACATAGAAGCCATAAAACCTAATTGCAAAGAGTGTATATGTTCTTTCACAAGGTAAAATCTACAATATAAGAAGTCTTTCAAAAACTACCTGGAATTTAAGGCACTGAAGAGAAATGCATAACATACATTATAAAAATAATAAATCAGATTAGCTCTTCCATTCAGGAAGATAAGAAGATGATGGGGTTTCAATGTGAGTTATCTTACATATGTACAAATGAGAGTTGACAAATGTAAATTACCTGCTAAAAACCAATGGGCAGTGGATCCATCACACTTGGAAACATTTCAACAAAGCAAAGGATGCCCCAGGAGGATCCACCCAGTGCTAGTTTGCATAGCAGAGTAGATTCATGTTGATATACCGTCAGAGTTCACTCAATAAAAGTGCATATTTATTATGCCAAACCATACCTTAGTTTTTGTATATTTTTTATGAATTTTGACACAGTACAAATCTGTAAGTAGGTCAAATTTTTAAATAGATATTTAGGATTCCAAAGATAATTCATCAGATATTTAGAATTGTTATATTTTCCCCCTTGAGGGGTATTTGTTCCACTTTCTGCCTAGCATTGCATTTTATGTAGATCAAAATTTCTCTTCTGCATTTGCTATTTGATAAGGCCCCAGGAAGTATGAAAAGTACCCGAAACTCAACATATTCCCAAATAAATGGACTGGCATCAGCTCAGCTAGTGGGAAAAACAGACATTTTAAAACTTAAGTAGCCACCATGCTATGCAGAGTTAAAATGTCAAAGGACACCTTGTCACATGCAGATGAAAACGATCCCTTCCCTACCTATCTTCAGGTCCCAGCCTAAGTGTCACTTCCTCATGGAAACAGTCCTACCTTTTCCCAGATGTTATGAGGGAGATATAGAAAGGCTCAGGGAGCCAGGGCAAGATGGCAAATGAGTAGGTCAGGGCCAGGGCCAGAACAAAGGAGCATGCAGAGGATCTTCTGATGAGGTCAACTTCCTGGTTGAGGAAAGCGCTTGTAGACACAAGCAGGGCCCCAGTCAGACAGACACTTCCACACTCGTGCTCTTAAGCGGGTGGAGGGGCCCAATAAAAAAACAAAAACAAAAAACAGAAAAAAAAAACATGGTTGCATAGACAGAGGGGGCACCAATCAATAATAGTGAGGAGCATGTGGACAGGGGAAGAGACAAGGAAAGGAGGAAATTCCAGAGACCACAAAAAGAACAGGCCAAAACTCCCCCACCAGATTCCCAGCTCTGGGGCCCCTTCTCTTTGGAAAAGTCTATCTCTGTGCTTTTGCAATAAACTTGCTTCTTGCTTGCTATCTCTGTGTCCTGTAATTTCATTTTTGCTGAGTGGAGACAATGAACCCAGCACCCCTAGATGGTAAGAATTAGGCCTCTGGTTTTTGGCTACTTTTCCTTATAGAAGATTGAACACTTGAAGTTCATTAATTATTAGCAGCCATTGGATGTTTATCCCAATAGGTCATAGTTTCCCTGTATGCTGATAGAGCTGTTTGCTCACTGCTGTGTTTCTGGTCTGGCAGTTACATGTCTTCTATAAACATTCCTATGGAGGAAGAGAAAAACAGGCTTCCTTCCAATTCTGCCAATTCTTGTATTAGATGGAATTTTTCATTTGCATGTGATAAGCATTTAGCTCGAACAACCTTACATTTAAGAAGACAACAAGACTTTTAAAGGACAATGGGCTTATAAAAACAAGTCTTGGAAAGGGAGGTCTAGAGAAAAGATCCCCTAACTTTCCACTCATCCCTCTCAGGGATGGATTGTAATTGGCTCAACATAGGTCACACGCCCACATTTTGGACTAATCAGTTTTGCTAGAAGAATATGGTACTAATTGGTCGAACCTGAGTCCAGAGACCTCCCCCTCTGTGTCCGAAAGAGGTGTGGAGCCCCATTAGCCATAACCTCAGGTTGTACGGGGAAGTAGGAAGTATTAGTGGGTAGGATGTTGGGCACAAAAAACAGTGATGCTCACAGAGTCTTCCAGCCTGATCTGGATGAAGATGAAGCATTTCCACAGTTCTGGATTCTCAATAACAACAGCCTTACTATGGGCAGCTTCTATTTTATTTTATTTTTTAAAAGCCATATGTGTTAATGACAGCTCAAGTTACCATTCCTAGGTCCATTGAGTCTGCCATTAGGAAAAAATTATTCCCACATGCTAGCAGCTATATTTTACCATTTCACTCACAGAGTGCGACCAATTGTTAGTTTTGATTGATTGACTTGGAAAATAATGCATACATCATGTTGTATTTGAAGAAAATTCTGAGGGGCAGGAGTGACAATAGGGTTAGGTACGAGAAGTGTTCTTCATTCTTAAGGATGTTTTATTGTTCCTCTACATGACAACTAAGAATGGCCAGTAATATCTGATTCTTCTGGGACCCCAGGACTCCCTGCTGTTTTCGTGTGTGCTCAGGATGTTTTCTCATACTAAAGCTGCATGCATAAATCAATCCCTCTTACACAGAGATGTGTACGATGGGACTGATCTTTTTCTTTATGAGTTATACTTCCAGCCCACATGTGGCTGCACGTGAAATATCAATTTTTTTTCTCCTTTTTAAACTCTGTGTGTCAGGTCAGGCCTCTTCTCTATTTACACAAAGACAGAAGAAAAGTTTGAGGAAGGTAAAAGGGTCACTGGGCCCATTATCCTGGCCGTCTATGGTCTTCTCCTGCCATTTCCTCTCATCCATCATTGTCCTCCCTAGAAACTCATCCACATCCCTTGAGTTTTGATTATTTTTCCTTAGGTAATGTCCCTTTTAAAGAACCTATTTTAAGATCACTATGTTCTCTGCAAAACAACATGGCCAGAATTTTCCTCTTGATCCCAATTTTCGGTCTACTTGGATTCTGTTTTCCTTTCTCCTGCCATGCAGGGAATATTTGCATTCTTTCTGATTGTGGGGAACGGTACAGTAATCTTACACCATATGTATTTTTATATTGAAAGTCATGAGATCCTTATTTTGCATTCCTTAATCATGAGCCATCCTCCGTTTCCCATCCTTCACAGGGCAACCCAGGCTGAGTCGGCATGCATCTGCACGAGAGAGAATTCCCAGAGAAGCTTGGGTATGTGGACCTCTTCTATCTCATTTCAGCAAGGGTGGGGGAGGGGTTATGCTTGTTTGTGTACTTTGGGATAAACACTTTTAAATTCTAGTCTTTCCGACTGCCTAATGCTCAGGTACTTCATGCTTACAATACTGATGTCATGGTAGTTTTAGCTAAAAAATTAGCCCAAGTGCCAGGAAGTAAAAGAAGGGCCCAGGTGAGTGAGAAATCAAATGGAGAATCACTTTTGCCTTAGATACTTGTTTTTGTTTACTTAATGCAGAGGGAATATAGCGATGGATGTATTCAGGGACTCCGGGGACAAAGGATATTTGGTGTCTTTCATTCCTGTATTATGCAGATCACTGTTTCCAGGAGATATACAAAAAAAAAAAAAATGTTCTATGGTCAAGTAAGTTTGGGAAAAAGCATATCAAAATTCACAGAACACATTAGCATATTAAAGGCTCTGATGGTTTCACATTAAATAAACCTATTTAACTTTGTTTAACTCAGCATTCCCTAAACTTATTTGAGCTTGAAACACTTGCCACAGTTTACCCAGAGGCAACCGACCTGCAGAACCACATTCCTTGGACTACCCAATTAAAGGACAAAGAAATACAATTCTATTATCTCAAAAGTGATATGCTCTTTGTAGACATTAAATACATGAATTTAATTTCCTTCTAAGTCATTGTTCCACTGCTCTGTGACAGAAGCCAGAGCCCTGGGCTCCTGACTCCCAGGCAGTTTTTGAGGGTGGGCTCTTGATATTTTCTGCAAGACAAAGGGCAAGAGGGAGACAGGCTTTGTGGGAAGGGATGAGATTTTTAAAAAATCCTTTGTTACATATCTGGGGGTCAGTCTGGGAGACTGGATAGAATTTTACACAAGGGATATCTATCTAGGTAGAAAGAGGAAGTGGAAAGGAAGCCCTCCCCCTCCAGTGTTGGCAACGCTACAGGACAATCGTGGAGAGAGGGTGGAAAGTGAATTGGTTAGATCTGATTGAATTTTCCCTCCCAAGCCTTTGGTCTGAAGAGGAGGGGGAAATATTGGACAACATGAGAATGCTCAGATGCTGGCCGGATTCCTTCCCAGGAGATGCGGGGTTTAGTCTGTCCCAGGGACAGGCAGAGGTGTGTGGAATTTAGTTTTTCTGCTCTGCTCTAGGTTTCTGTGTGGAACAGATGTCACTCACAGGTTCCTGTACCTCTGGAGGCGAGGTCAGAGCAGAAGGGCCAGGGGACAGAAGCAGAGCACAGGTTAGCCAGCATGGCCTTTAGTATTCGTACTAGCAGGAACTGTGGGCAAAGCAGGGCATTGTGAATGCAGTCTGCCACCCACTCATTCTTCCCCAATAAGCTCATGGAGCTCTGCCACACATCCAATACCATCTTGTCGAGAACCTGAGGAAAAGGGACAGAAGTAATTGAGACCAAACCACTATTTGGAAAGACTGAGCTTTGCTTGCATAGAATACTTTTATTGGGGGAGTGAAACTACATCTGAGTTTTAATATGATTGGAATTTCAGATGTTGCTAAGTCCTTGTTTTCTTTTTCTTATTTCTTTCTTGACTTTTTTTTTTTTTTTTTTTTTTTACCGGGGGATTGAACTCAGGGGCACTCGTCCTCTGGGTCACATCCCCAGCCCTCTTTTGTATTTTATTTAGAGACAGGGTCTCACTGAGTTGCTAAGTGCCTCGCCATTGCTGAGGCTGGCTTTGAACTCGCGATCCTCCTGCCTCAGCCTCCCAAAGTGCTGGGATTACAGGCGTGCGCCACCGCGCCCCGGCTTCTTGACTTTTTGTTGTTGTGTTTACAGAAGCTTTAGATGGGGCCACTTAATCTCCAGGCCCTTATCTTATTAATAACCACAGGACTGCTACAGTGCATCCAAAACCTTAATGTAAGCACTGAAATTATTGGCTTATGGGACCATGACTTACTTCTCTGCAGAAGTCTAATTTCATTCATCTTTACCCCTCAATAGGTAGAAGAGCACCTTAATATAATATGCATTCAATAGATGTTCCTTGAAATGAATGAATGAATTAAATATGCTCATGTTCTGCCTCTCTGGAGATACTCTTCAGGGAAATTCACCTGTGTATCTTTTTTTTTTTTTTTTTTTTTTTTTTGGTACCAAGGATTGAACTCAGGGGCACTTGACCACGGGGCCACATCCCAGCTCTTTTTTGTATTTTATTTATTTAGAGACAGGGTCTCACTGAGTTGCTAAGTGCCTCGCCATTGCTGAGGCTGGCTTTGAACTCTCGATCCTCCTGCCTCAGCCTCCCAAGTGCTGGGATTATGGGCGTGCACCATCAAGCCCGGCTTTGTGTATCCTTTTTGATTAAAGATAAATAAATAAATAACCAGACTTCCTTGGAAAGTAGATGGCAGCCTATTTCTTCATAGGTAAAATATCCTTTCCCAAATCCTCCTGAACCATGACCCAGGAAAAGTCTTAAATCTATATAATAATTCTTATCTTAAAGAAGAAATCAAACCAAGTTTTTTCTCCTTCACACATGTTTGTAATCCCAGGGATTTGGGAGGCTGAGGCAGGAGGATTGCAGATTTGAGGTTAGCCTCAGCAACGTAGCAAGGCCCTGTCTCAAAAAAGGGGGTGGGGGGCTGGGGATGTAGCTTAGTGGTAAAGCACCCTGTGTTAAATCTACAGTACTGAAACAAAAAACAAAAACAAAAACAAACAAACAAACAAACCAAAAAAACCCTGAACCTTCTGTCCATAGCTTGGAAATCTTACTAATCTCAGTATGATTTTTCTATTCTTGTTTTCATCCTCACTTCCGTCCCCTTCTAATGTTGGAAACTCTATAGCTAGATACAGGTGCCATGCTTTTAGAGTTCCTGTGTTCCTGCAAGTCTTTTCTCACGCCTCCATGATAACACACTCTGTTGGATAATAACTAAACTCACTGGCACGTCTATTTCCTCCTCTGATTGCAAGCTCACTGAACGTCTTGGTTATTGATTGCATTGTTATGTTTCATGGTGCCACATGAAAAAAAATTACCAATCGGATCCCAAAGGAAACAGTTTTAGGAATTCTAAACAAAATTATTACTGTAGTATTTACCATTAACACCACATTGAGATGCTCTTGGTGATGACGTTTAGAACGAGGCTGGATGTCTATATTAATGTCAATGTCAGCTGTCCGAAGTGTTAAACTTATTTATCGTAACTTCTATGACAAGAACTTGCCTGGTGTAACAACCAACAATGAGATGCAATGCCCATGTGCTTTCTTCTAGAAGCAACTCAGGTTTGTATTAGCCTGAATCGTGGCATTCCTGGAGAGGGTGCCACACCTGTGGGTGGAGTCCCAGCTCAAGGGCTAGGCATATGCTATTATTCTTAGAAATATTATTAATATCTTGCTTTAATCTGGTAAGTGTGCACTTGATAAGATGGTATTACAACACATTGTAATACCTTACAACATGTTGGGAGAATCTGCTCTATAGTACCTTGTGACAGTTTGGTTTGCTCTCAGGACCCCCAAAGTCTCTTTCCACATTCTCCAGAGATTCAGATGTGTCACAGTGCTTCATTTTGGGGCATCTCGGATTTCTTCCAGCAAGGTCCTTAAGCTTCTGTTCAACATTCTCCTTGTCATCTACAGTGTTGGCATGTAATATATGTTTGCTAACTGTCTGCTTTAGATATGTCGCTGCCTGAAGCGATTGCCGCTTGGAGCAACGACGCCGCAGGAATAAGTTCAGAGGCAGACTGGAAACGAACAGGCTCTTTATTCTGCTAGCTTCTCTCTCCGGCTCCAACAACAAGTCCAACACCATCCACACTCCTACAACCAACCACCACAAAATGGCGCCGGCCCAGGCCAAGTCTCGTGAGACCATGCAAATGGCGCCAACCCAATCCGCAATGTCCTGGGCCAAGTCTCGCGAGACTATGGAAGGTGGTAATGCTTGAACATCTTTACGGCTCACAGCTAACCGCAATCTTAGCTATCTCCTTAATTAGGGCGCCTACAAGATATTTTGTGATTCCTTAAAAGCAGCAAAAAGAAAGACTTCTTTCTCCAGTGCTCACATGCAGATCCTTACATCTTCCTGTCTCACGGTCTCACCAGCCTGCTAGATGGCACTGAGCATCTGCCCACCCACCTTCCCAGCCCTCCAGGTGAAGAGATGCCTGGATCTTTCCGGGAGCACCCAGGAGGACATTGAGAAACAAGTGCAGGTTCATCCTTCTGCTCTGACTGCTTTGGTGTGTGCTCCTGCCATGCCACAAAGACCTTCCTACCCTCCTGTCTTGGAGCCTCTTATAGCTCCTGAAGACGTGAAACCCTTAAGTTCCCAAAACTGACTGCCCTTCAAGTCCCACTGTACTAGAGCCACACTGAGACCCAGCAGAAATGGCAACAAGGCTCACCTTTCTATTTTGCCTTTCCTACAAAAGCAAGAAGAACTGAGTGTTCTGGTAGTTATCTATATAAAGACTTCTCTTTACCCTTTTGGGGTCTCAGTGCTAAAAGGACATTTTCTCTGGACTCCCAACTAGAGGTTCAATGACTGTGTGTATTCTTATCAAATGTGAAGCTTTCCTTTTTATAACCTTATACAGAATTGCAAGTGCCAGGTGACTTATCTGTTTCTCCCATTAGCCTAAAAGCTCCATAAAGGCAAAAATATTGTCTATTTTTATTCACTCTTATATTCTCTTTATCTGCCATTATGCCCAGCAAATAATGGCAATAGTTATGATAATGATAACAATAGCTACAATGAATATTTATACTATAGTTTCTCTGAATCAAGACACTCTTATCAGTGCTGTCCCTATACTAGATCATTCAGCCCACATATCAACCCTTCAGATGCTGTTATCATCCACATTTGATACATGGATGAACCAAGGGACTAAGAGGCCAAATGACTTGCCCAAGGTCACGAAGCAAAGTAATTGGTGGAGCTTAAATTTGAACACAGGAATCTGACCCCGGAACCGATGTGCTTAACCTTTGGGTAGCACTGCATGGCATCATACTTGAGGACACTGTACCATGCTACATGTTATTTCTCTGGGTAAGGAGCTCATAGGTGGAAGCAGTCACAGGCAGACTAGGCTGGGGAAACTAGCCCCTTCAGGGCACAAAGGAGTTCCCAGCCCAGCAGGGAGTGGGGAGCATGAACAGGAGGTAGGAGGAGAGAAGTGTAAGAGAAGAGTGGTTGATGCAAAATCCAGAGAATAGTACAGGGCATGCTTGGCAGCTGGTATAAGTGGGAAGTTTAAGGAGACAGAGAAATATCTAAAGGAGACTTTTTAAAAATAAATTTCTTTATAAGACAGTCTCTAAAATACCCACACCACCTCTCCTAGAAAACCTCTAGTATGGATCTACATTATTCTTTAATTCAATTTTCTCTTTAAGTGAGACTGGGTTATGTGGAGTTCCAAAATTAACTCAAGTTTCATAAGCAGTTAGTGAAATTATGAGCTAACTGTTACAGTCTCAACCCTGTCTTTGGATCTCCCCAGGGCTGGGGCCAAAGCTTGAAGCTAGGCTGTAGCTAGGATTTCTGATCAAGTTCCCTCCTCTTTTGGATTTTGGAGATACATATATTTAAGAAACTGGAAAAAAAAAAAAGAGGGAAGAAAAGGTTGAGATGGTGCAGAAATAAGAACAAGAGAAAGTGAGAGAGGATGTAGAAAAAACTTGCATCTTTGATTTGTATGGTGTGATTTCTGAAATTGCTCCAGCCTCTACAGGATTTATATGGCTTCATTAATCACACTTTCTTTTGAAATGGAATTTTCTGCCTTGGAGCCTTTGAACATTGACATCCAAATACAATATATTCTTTTAAAATCACCTCTGGATAAAGACAACACTGTTGAGGTAATTCCCCCAGATTGAAGGTGGAGTCTGTTTGGTCTTCAGATCTTGATGATAATGTGCCGAAAATAGAACCTCCCTTCCGAGAACAGGGGCGTTCTGCTATGATTAGGATCCCAGTGGCAGACATCGATGGGCCAGGAACACATGGAGAAAAAAAAAAGAAAAAAAGAGCCCCTCGTCTTCGCTTAACAACAACAAGCAGTGCCATCTAGTGGCCATTTACGGAATCGTGGAGTCAGCTTGACATTGACCTCTCCGCCTGGCTCTTCACTCATTGGGACAGATTGGGCAACACAAGATCACCTTTCTGCAGTTCGGCCTACAGTCAAATGACAGAAGAGTTTGTTAAAGGTGCTTCCAATCAGAGTGACTGAATCCAAGCTTTTTTCTTTTTTTTCCAGTTGACTTTTGTATGCTGGAAAATCCACACAAACAACAAAGAACAAAGATTATGTTCTTCTGAAAGGAAGGAATGGAAGGGGAACAGTGGTCTGTGGGATTTACATCAGATATGTGTTACCTTATCTAACTCTTGAAATCGCCCTGGTTTGGTACGGAACCAAAGCATAAACAGTCAAGGTCAAAGTCAAGCAGTCAGAAGAGGCAGAGGTGGTACTTAATGCCAGTCTCTTTAGACTTTCTCTCTGGTTTAGCTTTTGGTGGGAATTTCCCTTCCTGGAAGACACATATTTCCAGGCCCTGCCACAGATCTTCCACCTTTCAAAGCGATTTCTTGAGATCAGCAATAACACCTTAGAACACGCAGAGGCCCTGGCAGAGGCTTTATTTTATGCTTCCTATGGCTGAGCAACAGAGGGAGGAAATAGCCCACCCACCATCCTCAGTGCCCTGAGCCTGTAGATGAAACTTCAGCTATTGTTTGTGGGTATGTGCTGTCTTTCACAGTCACCACCAGCTGTCCCTCCTGGGGCCACTGCTGCTCCAAAGAGCTGGGCTTCTGGATCTCCAACCCAACAATGGTATTGGCATCATCAACCTCCCTGCCCATTTTCTATGCATTGGTGTATAATTGCACAAAAATAAAATATGCTCTTCATAATTATGAAATAGAAGTTTATTTTTAAATAAGAAAGTAAATTCACTTGGAGTTGTTCAATTTATGACTTGATCAGAAAAATAAATGTCAATTATTTATGAAACCTCACTAAAAAAAATAGGCATAGAAAATACTGGAATAGAAGACCTCTCCATGTAAATAAGTTAATGGCAGGGATTAATGAGATAGCACTGCCCCACTGTATTGCAGAGATCAAGAAAAAAGCATTTAGCTAAAGCCATAACTTATGGTAATAAGCAAGCATATGTAGTTCTGAATCTTTAATTCAGGGACTCAATTACAGTTAACATAGGTAAAAATGGCTTGCTTGAACAGACTTTAATAGGCCACTGCGGGTACACCAATAAGAGGGACATAAAGTTATAGAGTAGACAGCAAATTAAGACATCTTCTTGCCATCGTAGTTGACTACTAGGAAAATAGAGAAAAAAAGAGAAGCTTTCCTGACTTTTCAATGAGCAAATGCTTTCACAATATGAATGAATAAAAATCCAGGGGATTAAAGAGTCAGTGAAAACTATAACTGTCAAAGCAATGTGACCAAAATCAGGATTCTGCTATTGGTCTGATGTTTTATCATCAATGTTAACAAGTTGTCAGGAAATCTAATTTTAAGGTTGGCTTACCTATTCCCTGAAATGCTTTATAATTGACATTTTGGAGAGATGATTTTTGAAAGATTTTTTATCACAGTCACACTGATTTTTCATTAACAAGTATTGACTATTTATAAAACATAAACAATGTTTGAAAAATAAATGAGTAAAATGTAGATAATGGGAGCATGGAAATAATAGTGGAGTCTGTTGAGATATTAGTAAAACACTTCTACAAAAATGAAAAGCCAACCAGATGTGGTGACACACACCTATAATTCCAGCAAACTGGGAAACTAAGGAAGGAGGATTGCAATTTTGAGGCTAGCCTGGGCAATTAGAGACCCTCAGCAACTTAGGAGACCCTGTCTCAAAACAAAGAAAACAAACAAAAAATTAAAATTGAAAGTGATGGTGTCTCAATGTTAATAATGAAAATTAGAATTAATTTCTTCAGATAACTTGGGCTTTAACCTTTCTGAAAACTAGTCTGATGAAAAGTTCATTTCAGAGTAAAAATGCAACACATTTTAACAACAGCAAGAAGGAAATTCAATGTCAACAAACTGTTGGTGAAAATAACTTGATTTTTATGCCCCTCAGTCATGGTAACCATCTGAAGAAGGAATGAATTGGAATTACAAACTCCAATATGGATCCCATCTCTCAGTGGATCCTGCTGCCCCTGGCTTGGAGTCTTTTCTTTTTTTTTTTTTTTTTTTTTCCCTAGTTTCTGAAATCCATGGAGTAGAGCCCTCTTCCTAATGGAAACTCACTCTAGAGTTTCTACCTGTGGAGGCTGGATGTCAAATGAGGTCATCACGTATCTTAGAATAATAGACATTATGATAAACATTATTTGTTGCATGTCTACTAGGTGCCTTTGTTGCATTTCTACTATGTGCCGAAGTGCTAAGTAGTTTGTATTTATTTATTTGTACATTACTTTTTAAATTCTCACCATTATATTCCTTCTCCCCGCACCCCCAACTGTATAGGCTTAGATGACTTGCCCAGTTCAAGTTAATTTTTGTTGGTAGTCAAGATGATTTTGTGCTCTTCCCTGGCTAAGTTGGGAGAGTAGTTATTATTAGGCAAAAAGGTCCACTTTTGGGAGTGACAGAAAAAATAAATAAATACTCTTTTTGTTCAAGCAGTTGCTCAAACAGTGTCCCTTGCTCAAAGTTGAGTCCAGACTTACTGTCATATTCTGATACCCTCACCCACCCTTGCTTTTTAAAAGTTGCTTATGATGTGGAAGTTGAGCTCGTGGGTTTATGAAAGGACAGCCACCAAATTGCTGTGGTCTAGTCATGCACTAGGGAAAGCTTCCAAGGAAGATGATTGAGGTGACTCCAAGGCTGCTAATTCTCTCACTCTGGGATTGGCCTCAAGACTTCAATATCTTTTGTGCTATATGAGTCTAGCCCCTAGTGCATAGCTAATTGGTTCAGTGATGGACACCAGACCAAAAATAAACCAATTACAGTCTTCCCTGGGATTTTTGAAGAGTAACGAAGGAAATCTTGCACTGGAAGCAATGGTTACGATATGAAGAGCAGGAATTGCTGCTGACCATTATATTTCCTGCCATAAAGAAGTTTCTTTGAGAGAATAAAGGTAACATTCAGAAAGAATTATTGGTTGAGATGAATAGAGTATATTCTGGTCATCTTTAATAACCTGACTCTAATAGTTTCTGAAGCCCCCTTTACCTGTGCCTGGGTACATGGCTTTCTTTAGGTAGGTACATACTGTGTGTCTGTGGCTTGTTACTATTGAATTCTGACACAAACTCCTTCCTCAAATGAGTATTCCATTGTATTTTCATTCTCTTAATAAAATATAAATAACTATGGATGGGCTTATTCTGTTTTAACTAAAGGACACTTGTAGTTCAGCTGTCCTCTTGAAGCCTAATTAGTTCCAACCAGCTGAGAAGGCCTGGTAGCCTTGAGGAAGAGCCCAGCCCAGGCCATTGGAGAAGGGGAGGCAGAATCTGTAGGGACTATGCAAGGAATGAGGGTTGGGGAATTAGTCATGGGAAGAACAGATCTCAGAGTGGAAAATGGTCTTGCAAGTGAGTCTTAGAGGAGATAATAAACACATTTCACTCACTTTATAATATAGTACTCTGAGGCCAATCTCTTTGGGTCCATAATTAGAGACAGGTCTTTTGCTGTTGTTGTTTTTTTAGAGGGGGAAGTGACATTTATTCTGGTTTTTCTAGAATATTATTTCCAATAATTCACGGGCTCTGAAAGAACTTGATAGATTCTGCACATATTTTACTTGAAAAATTTTTAGTGTTACATAAATAACCGATATGAGCTATTGCTAGGCTATTCACAAGACAGGGGTTAGTGGCATTAAAAAGCATCTTCTATGATAGTTCTGCACATATTTTTACTTGAAAAGTTTTTATTATTACATAAATAACAAAAATGAGTTACTGTGAGGCCATCCAAGAGACAGGGGTTAGAGGCATTAAACGGCATGTTCCAGTGAGCCCTTGTTTAAACATGGAGGGCTAGGGCTATAAAATATCAGGCTGTATTGTCCATATTTTTCAAGTCCTGGAGAAAGGCCCATTAAAGCCATGTTACTCACATTAATTCAACATTTAGCCACTTATAATACAAACCCCAGTCTTTTGGAAAATGTCATTAAAAAGTTTTACCATATATGGACATTATTTATTGCTTGAGCCCCATTGTCTACTTACAATATGCTCTTTATCAGACCCAAATGCCCACTTCAGAGATTTTCGTTTTAAGCAACAACTGGCTTCTTACATTATCCAATGATGCAGGAAAGTTAAATTACAGCCAGTTCATATCATAGAAACAAAATGTTTCCTGCAATTACTGATAAGGGACAGTTCATTTTCTCTCTGTCATCCTGAAAAAAAACCTCCTAACAACAATTCATGCCTGGTTAAACAGGATTTCCACATCTACTGCTGACATCTTTCCAAATAATTCAGGGTTGTTATTACTGTATAGCCCTGGCAAGGCTCAAAAGCAAGCAGACTTGACGAGTCTGCTCAAAGCAGAGCTTAAGTAGTTGTAATTAATAATAATTACATGCCCACTACACTCCAGTTTTATCATATTATCCGTCAATGCAAATATAAAAAAAAAAAAACCCCACACACCACACGCTTGCAACAGGATTAGTGCATTACTAAAGCCACTCTGCATATGTCATCTTTCTAAAGTTTAAAGTATGTGTAATGGTTTCTGTTTTATTGATTTTCATTATTCTCTGCCTGGTTGCAAAAAAAATGGTGTTCAGATGCAATACACTGTGGGAGGAGTGTTGCTGCTTTCCTCCTGCCGTGACTCGGATTCGAACCGAGGTTGCTGCGGCCACACAACGCAGAGTACTAACCACTATACGATCACGGCAAGCTATGGAAGAACTGAGCACTGAGCTTTCTTTAAGAGCCATTGCAGTATTAAAATTTGTGGAAACACTGCCATCTATTGCCTAAGTATGTACATTTTCTTAATATTGGGAAAAAGGAGCTGCGTTTTGGTTATCTCTAGAAGAAAACTTACAAAGTGCTTGAATATGAAGTCAACATTCTCTTCTTGACTGATTGGGAAAATTGTAGTAGGAAAGACTCACTGTCCAGAAAATGGTAATCAAGGTAAAAGACTGAGAGACACTGGTCTGTTAACTCATGCTTCCTACATCCCCCCAACCCCTGGTACTGGGGACTGAACTCAGGGGTGCTCTACCACTGAGTTACATCCCCAGCCCTTTTTATTTTTTATTTTGAAACAGGGTCTCACTAAGTTGCTGAGGCTGGCCTTGAACTTGGGATCCTTCATCAGTCTCTCCAGGAGCTGAAATTACAGGCATGTACCACCTTGCCCAACTCAGCCTCTCTACTTTTAACCAATAATGGGTATAGATTTCCCACCCCTACCACCACCAATTATGTTGCACTGAATGACATACATACCCAAGCCTCTTTTGTGTATATTTTTATTTCTGTGCCTAGTCTTATTTCCATATGCTTAGGTAACACAGCCATTAAAAAAAAAAAAAAAATACAGCAAGAACGAAATGCCCTGAGACTCAGGATAATCAGAAAGTCTAGTTTCTCCTCGCAGACAAAGCAGAATGAACATGATCCCAACTGAGGAAGAGGCTCTTTCCAAACCTACTGATTGTTTAAGCTAACACACCACCTTGAGTATATAGGTCTAAAAGGCACAATCATCTCAAAAATAAGCTTCCCGTTGACATGGGCAACTCATCATACAAAGAAGCTTGAGCATTCTATGCCATGCACATTTCAAGGGGAAACAATATAAACTTTCCTGTAAAAATCAGTCAATACAAGGTGCTCCAATCTTTAAAGAAACCACAAAGAAAACTGTATTTCTAATGAATGAATTGTTATCAGGGTGTCTCCTTTAAGCCCTCTAAACAGGGAGGACCGGGTAGCAGCTGGAGCTTGCTGGCACTGTGGGTGGGTGGCCAGAAGCTAATCCATGAACTGATTGGTGGCCAACAGCTCCAGGGCTTCTGGGAGGAGCATATCTCTGAAGATAAAAATTTCAGACACAAATGGTCACTCACTCACTACCCTGATCACCCATAGCCCCTTTTATCTTCCTTCTTACTTGCACAAACACATCTTTTCCTGTGGTCATATAGAAGATTCTTGCCTGAGGCCCTGAGCCCTGAGCCCTGCCTGAACTGTGCAGGTTCAAGACAAAAGTGTTCTCTGGCCCGAGCAGGAGCAGGAGGGTGAGCCTGGCACAGAATAACTGTGTGGCAAAGCAAACGTCCTGGTTGGCAAAGGAGGAAATGGCTGTTTCCCGAAGTCCAGTGGTTTGTGTGGCACCTTCATTGTTTCTGTGGTGGGCACTTTCCAACCAACAATAAGAGAAGTAATATTTTTAAAAAATCACCTGGTAAGGCTGGGGTTGTGGCTCAGTGGTAGAGCAGTTGCTAGCACATGTGAGGTACTGGGTTCAATCCTCAGCACCACAGAAAAATAATATAAGTAAAATAAAGGAATTGTGTCCATCTACAACTGAAAATATTTTAAAAAAATCAACTGGTAGAGTCCGAATTATGGAACTAGACTGTGTGAATTCGAATCCTGACTCTGTCACTTACTAATTGAGGGAACCTGGGCTGCTTATTTAACCTCTCTGCCTGCTTTCTCACCTATTTAGTGAAGATGATTATAGCACGACTTCTCAGGACTGCTGGGAGGACTGTCAACAACTTCAAATAGGCCTGTCACATAGTAAGTACTATTAGAAATGTTCGTTATTTTATGGTGATTTACATAAACATATCTCATTGTGCTCCCTTAAATTATGTCACATGTCCCATCTGTCAGCCTAGGTCACACTGTGTGGCGATGCCCAAATCCTGGTAGCTTAGAGTAAGGAAGTCTTTTCACTTGCTTGTGCTCATGTCCACTGCAGGGCTCTGCTCTGTGTGTCCTTGCTCAGGGACCCAGGCGAAGGAGACAGCTACTCTCACAAATTCATGGCTCCTCACTTGGCAAAAGGAAAGAGAGCTCTGGAAATTCTGGAACCAGCAACTAGAAGCTCTTCAGGTCATTGGAAACTGTGGGTCAAATCTCTAGAGAGAGAATTATGGGTTTGGGATACCATATACATTACCCATGGACCAGCTATTATTGGGTATTTGGAAATCACTGGCTACCATTTTGTCCAAACTTTACTGCCTATTTTGCAATGCAAAGTGCAGCCTGATCCTACCGTTTGCTATGATCTCCCCCACCCACCACCCCCCAGTTGAGTATCATAATATCAGCCTCTCCTTGGTTTCCCACATGCTCAGGTTAACTATCATGACCCCAGCTTCCATTTTGTGCCCCATCTTGATGTGCATACCTGAAAAACAGAGTGCTAGCTGAATGATTGTAAAACAAAGTGCAAGCCTGCAAGAGTGGGTCAAGGCAATATGTTGGACCCATATTTGTCTGAATTTATGTGGCACAATCAATTTGGAAATAGTGCTTTCAGTTCTCTCCCTTCTGCATACATCAGAACAATTTCCTGTTAATTAATATGATGTTTTGACATTTGGTTTTAGTATGTTTTAGTACAAATATCCAGGAAAAAAATATTTCATTTGAATACATCTGAGAAACAAATTGTTTAATTACTCTAGGCAGGGAAGGCATGTCAGAGAGAGATGAAAGGAGGCAGAGAGAAAGTGAGATATAAAGTGGGGGAGCAGGTAGGGAAAGGAAGAGGGAGAGTGAGGGGAGGAAGAGAGAAAGACTTGCTTTTTTCTAGATTCTAGTACTTTCTCCAACCCTTTCCCTATGTGTGACCTTGGGTTAGTCACTTAACTTCTCTGAATCTCTATTTCCTCATTAGAAAAATAAGGGCCATTGGACTAGATGAGTTCTCAGATTCCTTTTGTCTCTGTCATGCCATAGATGTAATTTAGAGAAGAGGTTCATGAACAATAGCCCAGTGTAAAATTTTTGGAGGAAAAAAGAAACATTCAAAGCCAGAGAGTCTTGTAACTATTATAGCTGTTATTCATGTTTTTTTTTTTTTTCTTAAGTTCACAGAGGCTGTCATTTTGTCCACTTCCAAACGTCCTCCACCCTATTTTCTTGCCTATGGTAACGCATTTTAAGTACATGGGGATTGGTCCGTTGGACGAGTGGTTTCAGTTGAGTATAAGGAAGAAAATCTTTTTCTTTTAAAATAATATTTAATACAGCGCGGTTTTATTTTAAAAATTGCTAATATCTGGGCCAAGTGCATGCAAACATTGTGGATCAAAATAGTTGCAAACTAGAATAGCAAAGGGATCCAAAGATGGCAAGAATTTCTTGCTTGCGAGGGGCACTCAACGGTGGAATTCCTCTCCACAGACGACTGTTGACTTCCTTCCTCAGAGTCTTTAAAAATAAGATTGAGCCGGGCGCGGTGGCGCACGCCTGTAATCCCAGCACTTTGGGAGGCTGAGGCAGGAGGATCGCGAGTTCAAAGCCAGCCTCAGCAATGGTGAGGCACTTAGCAACTCAGTGAGACCCTGTCTCCAAATAAAATACCAAAAAGGGCTGGGGATATGACCCAGTGGTCGAGTGCCCCTGAGTTCAATCCCCGGTACCACACACACACACAAAAAAATAATAATAAGATTGACGTTTACAGGTCTCATTGCTAGAGCAACAGCCTTGCCGCCCGACTACCATATTCTGCCTTTGATGGAGTTGTCACGTTCCCTGGTTGTTCATAATGGATTCTAGCAGAGGAGCAGGGGCGGACAAGGGGGCCTCGGACTGGATAGGTCCCCCCCTCCCAGCTGAGTCCTGTCTCCAGTGTCGCCACTCCTCCCTCTCTTTCCAGACCAAGCTCTCTTTTCTCCTTCTCAGCCCTCCTCTCAGTTTGCCTCCTGCCTCACTGGGGGTGGGGAAATGACAGTCAGATCCATCGCTGGGCTGGAGGCCAAGAGCGGCAATCCGCTGGGCTGAGGCTGGCCCCGTGCCCGGTTTTCAGACAAAGACAGGTTGGGAACCCCCCTGCAAAGAAGGCTGCACGGTGCCCTCCTCCCAGGGTCCTGTCTCTTCTTTCTTGGGTTCTTTCTAGAACACCACTCTCATCCCAGGGAGGATTGTGTGTGGGAGAGACAGAGAGCTGGAGAGGTGGGGCCAAGGAGAAAGACTGGGCAATCTGGTGCGTGTAAGGGGACCCAGGCCCCTCCTGCCTCACTGGGCACACACACCATCCACACCCCAGCGAATGACTTATATTTTTAGAAGGAAAAATAAGGTAGCTGAAAGCAAAGGAAGCTCAAGTCAAGGGTCGCTCCAGATTTCCAACTTCCAGGCACGTCACCACCATAAAAAAAACTGACGGCTGGATCCTCTTCATCTGAGCATCTCCTTAAGGTTTCCCGCATGTATCAGAAAATCTTTTGATTCTGAGAAATCATGAAACACTAGAGAAAATACATGATTTTCAGAATGCTTGTAACCACAAAATGTTTTAACAGTTTACATTTTCAAGAGTAAACTGCCTGGAGTGATTTTCCCCCTTGCTTATTAATGAATTCTATTTAACCAAGTCAGAAATCTTGCTGTGGGGGAAAGCTGGAATGGTAGGGCTGGGGGTGGGGAGGGGTTGTTGGTTGGTGGTTTAATTTTAATTTTTCTTGCCTGAAGGCACCATTAGAAAACTCCAGATGCAAAGCTTTCTGAAAGAATTCCTCATCTGACACAGCCCTCTGGAGTCCCTGGGCCTAACCTTTATGATCTGCAGGGCCAGGCCTCTATCTAGAAACCTTGTGAGGGGGGCTGATCCATTAGGGATAATGTGCACAAATGAGGAGTCCCAAGGCCAGCTGCAAGCCTGGGGCAGCAGAGAATTAGAGCTCTGTGTGTAGGAAAAGGGGTAGCAACAGGACCCCCTGAGAAAGGGCAATGGGGCGGGGAGAGTTGTTGCCTAATGATGGAAAGCCAGGGAGTGACCACATTTCTCTTCCCATTGCATTAAGACCCTGAAGCTTTAAGAAAGAGAAGTGAAGGGCTGGGAATGTGGCTCAGTGGCAGAGCTCTTACCTAGCAAGTTTGAGACCCTAGGTTCAATCCCCTGTACTTCAAACAAACAAACAAAACAAAAGAGAGAGAGAGAGAGAGAGAGAGAGAGAGAGAGAGAGAGAGAGAGAGTGGCAGGAAGGGAACCAGTTAGCATTCTGGATTTGTGGCAGAGAGGTTTCTAACCACGCTCTATGGAGCTACTTTCCTTTCTTCATTATTTCGCAGTGCCTGCAGTAGCACCCAGGGCCTTGTGCATGATAGGCAAGCATCCTACCACTGAACTACACTCCCAGCACCTACAAACTACTTTTCTTTTTTTCTAAATATTTTTTTAGTTGTTGATAGATCTTTATTTCTTTGTTTATGTATATGTGGTGCTGAGAATCAAACCCAGTGCCTTACACATGCCAGGCAAGTGCGCCACTGCTGAGCCATGGCCCCAGCCCTACAAGCTACTTTTCCTAAAGAAACTTTGGCATAGGCAACCCTAGGGCTGATAGCCTTGGATAAATGATTCAATCTTTCTGTATTTCTCTTCCTAAAAAGGGAACAACAATAATATCTACTTTACAGTGTTGTTGTGAGGATTAAATACACACAATGCATGTAAAATAGTGTCTGATACTTAGCGTGCGCTTTACACATACTAGCTACATTTTGGTTGCACCAGACGTGGAAATGAGCTGCCTTCAGCCTCGGGCCAGAATGAGGAGGTGCCAGAATAGCGGACGAATGCCAAGGCCCATGGTAGCCTGTGGTGTACTGACTGGGCTCTATTTATGGTAAGTGGACGGGGTTAAGGGGCCACTTGGACACCAGAGTGTCTCAGGGTAAAGGTGGCTCCTGTCCCAGGAATAGGAACATGACTAGGAATAAGAAGAGAGGCAGAAACACACCAAAGAAGGAAGGGCCTCAGAGCAGAGGCAGGCTGCACTAACTTCAGACTAAGGGGATGCTGCTTTCATGCTGAAGCAGCTGTGCCCGAGTCAGGAGTGAGTGCCGGCCAGGCAGGAGAGCGGCTCTGGAACGAAGGGAAGAGCTGGGGGAGAAGGATGGTTGGGACATGTGGGAGCCTGAAGTCATTCCTCAAGGCTCTCCTGTGTAGAATGAGCTCACCAGTTGGGTCTTTTCTTTGTTGAGACTTTTTTTTTTTTTTTTCTTTTTTCCCTAGAGTGGTGACAAGTTTGCTGTTACAATGTCTGAACGTTCCCATGCAGAGGCTTCTGGTCCCAGCCAGGTAGGGCTGGGACCAGTCTATGACCATGGGCCTCTGCAAGGAGCAGGCTCTGTCTTGTTCATCTTTCTGTCTCAGACACACTTAACCTTAGTGTCTAGAAAAGAACAGGGATCAACTAGATTAAAAAAGTGGCTGGGTGTGCTTTGGAATCCCAAAGTGTGGTCTCACTTTAGAGCTGTATAATGAACTGATAAATATTTAAAGAGATCTTGAATCGATCTCTTTTTCTTATTGTTACATGCTTTGTTATTGATGATTTGAATTTCTTTCTTTCCCGAAATACATTTTCACAGGTACACTTATGTTGAATGGCGTAGGGTCCGTGAATAATCCTGACCTTTGTGAATATCAGAAATCACTCGGGCCACAACCTTTCCTGATTGAAGTGGGGCTAAAAAAAAAAAAAAAAAAAAAAATGAACAAGCACCTTACAAATCAGGAAGGGACTGCGATTCGGTTGATCAGACTTTGAAAATCTGGCAATTAGAAATAGATGAAAACACTAGCTGGGCGGGGTGGTGCACACCTGTAATCTCAGTGACTCAGGAGGCTGAGGCAGGAGGATTCCAAGTTAGAGGCCAGCTTCAGCAACTTAGTGAGACCCAGTGGTACAGCACCCCTGAATTCAATTTCTAGTACTAAGAAAGAAAGAAAGATATGAAAACACTGTTGCTATTACTTGATCTCTATTCTTTAGTCTCTCGAGAGTGAAAGAAAAATTAGGAAACAAGACATTGCTATGAAATGGACACAGAATGAACACCACATTAATCTGGTTCATATTTTGTTCTGCTTTGTTCATGATGAAGGTTATAACCTGGGAATGTTTATTTAATTTCCTTTGCTTCATTGACTAAAAAAATAATCTTCTTATCTATTGCACAAGGGTAATAAGAGAAAAATGTGAACTATTTAGAATGGTTTGAAAGGTGTTGCATAGAACACACAACTGCAATCATTCTCACTATTATCATCATTATGATAACCATTATTGATGCGGAAGATAGATATTAAGTTTACAAGAAGAAGCCAGATTTCTATCCTAGGTAACCCTAGAACCATAAAGATATCTTGGATGAAAACCCTGGACCCCTGACAGCTTTCCCTTAATTATCATCAATTCTTTGAATGGACTGGAAGGAAAAAAAAAAAAAAAAAAAGAGCGATAAGGGCTGGGGTGGGGGAGGGAAAACTAGCCTAATTGAATGTAGGATAAACTATTCATTAGTAAGCTAAATAGCTACGACATTTAATAACCTATAGTGCCTCATGGAAAACCAAGACACTGCCAAAAGTAATTGAAGTTTGTGATTCTCCAAACTGTTATTTAAAGCAGGATTTGGCAAGGCTCAAGTGGGTCTGCACCAATTTTAATTGCATTTTTAAAATTCAGGATGGATATTGTGTTTCTTTACTCATTATTTGCGCAATGAAATCCCTTTATGGTGAACTTGCTTATAGTAAAAACCTTATGCAGTGATTTTAAAGTTCAAAGCATGTGGGAACTGTCTCTATCAAAACCCACGCTTCAAGTTCTGACCTTTTAACTGATTAATTCCCAGTTGCATATAACCACCAATTTGGTCTCTTTTTTTTTCTGACATCTAACAAAGCAGTGAACCCTTATTATTACTACAGAGAGCTTCTTGGGGGTTCAGGATGGGCTTGACCTAGGGCGAGGGCCCTCCAGTGATGACTGAACGGGCCCTGGAGGAGAACTACCAAGTGCCCTGTCTACCTGCAGAACAGGCTGCGGTCACCACTCACTCACAGGCCTGCACACAGACACGCTCAAAAGCAAGCAATACATTTAGTACTGACCTTCAGTGCAGCACATCTGAGAGGCTACTGTGTCTTGCCCTCGGAATTACTGATGGCCCTCTTCACTCCCTTGTAATTTCCTTGTAATTCTTTCAAAATAACTGCCATTTGTTGAGCTCTTACTTCATCCACAGGAGAACCTTAGTTAGTATTTTCTCCATTGCGCCAAGGCGCAGAGCTGGTTCAGGGCCAGACAGACAGAGTTGCCAGAGCTGGGATTCAACCCTCCGAGGCTGACCCTGGGTCTGGCCTCTACACTGCCACACTCCACGGCAACACTGTTGACATGTGCTGTGCCTCATGGGTGACACTTCCCGCTGTTGTCTCCACGAAAGTCCGTATGTCCTGTGTCTGATCACACAGGAACTTGGATCTCAGGGCTTTTGATTCCTACCCTGTGAAAAGGGCCGCTGATGCTGTCTTCCACAGGAGATCAGCATGAGGATCCAATGACACTGAGCAAAATAAGCTTGTGCTAAAATGTTAAGGGATATGCACCATGTACCAGCAGTCTAGGGCTGCCATGACGAAGTGCCACAAACAGGGTGGCTCACACAACAGGTATGCACTATCTCATGGCTCTGGAGCTGGAAGGGGTCAGCGGGGCCTCTCCCCTAGCTGGTTGTTTGCTGGTGATCTTGGCGTGGCATCACCCGGCTGTGCCCTCACCTTCGCAGGGCATTCTTCCCGTGTCTGTGTCTGTCTCTGTGTCCAAATTTCCCTCTTTTATAGGTCACCACTGTGGTTAGAATACACTTCAACGATCTTGTTTTAATTAGATCACCTCTATAAAGGGTATGTCTCCAAATAAGTTCACATCCTGAGGTACTGGGAGTAAGGACTCTGGTGGGTCTTTTTTGGAGGACATAACCCTTAATAAATCATGAGCTGCAATTTTTATTTTAACAAAGGGACTAACAACATTTATAATTACATGCATGTTACTTCTGTCAGGTAGAGTGCTTGTGATCTGTCAGGGGCCACTGTGCATAGCACTAGCTCAGAGCCATGCTTGTGACTGCCAATCTCAGGTGCAGTGGCAGGCAAACCTTCTGGAGGTCTCTAAATCCCACCATCCCATGACTCTTCTGCCTACAGGTATGTTGACTCCATCCTTCCCGGAATAAATAATGGGATGAAGGAGAGCACACTCATGGAAGTCTGGGAAACGAAAGCCAAGGTTCATAGCTAGTTTCGGCAATGCTGAGACTAATTGGTTTGCCAGTTCTGTATTCTTTTCTTCTTGCATGTAATAGGAACTATCACTTTCGTTCTTCTTGGCAACCTCCAAGCTGCCCACAGCAATCCCGCACACTTAACTATCACATTCCATGGGTGGACCCCCAAGTCAACACCTCCACCTAGCTCAGCTTCTCTCCTAAGACACAAACCTATATTTCTAATTAGATTTCCACCTCCTCACGGAATGTGCCACAGGTTTGCTGACCAAGATGAAGTCAGGGGCCCCCCTTTCACCCTCCCCTTCCTCCTTCTATATCATCTACCTTGGGTAAAGACACTGCCATTCCCCAAGTCCCATCCTCAGCTCCTTTCTTACCCACGCTGCTCCATCCCATCATCCTAGGCTGGTACCCATTCCAGGGCATTCTCCCCCATCACTCTCAGGAATCCCTCTCCATTTACTTCCCAACTGCTTTAGCTCAGCCTTATTGCCACCAAACTTTTCTCTCTATCTCACCCTTTAATTCATCTTCCACATTTGCAAAGTTATCATTCTAAAATATAAATGTGATGGCATAACTCTTGGGATAGAATTGTGATATAAAGTTGGCAGTTAGCTATGTGAACCTGGAACTCAGAAGAGATTTAGGGTTGGAGTAAGACACTTGGAAGATGCAACAGAGATGGAAAAAACTAAATCAATGAGTGAATTCATCTAGGGAGACTGTAGATTAAAGAAGAGTATTCATATACTTAATATAGATTGTCACACTAGACATGTAGTTTAGATAACATAGGTCTTTCCCATGGCAATATCCAGAAGGCAATGTCTAGAAGGACAAAAATACAAGGCATGGGTGATGTGAAGCCATGACAATAATTTTGGAAGTCAAGCACAACGGTAGTTGCTGAATCTGTGAGAATGGATGGGTACTCCAAATAGGAGCCAGCCATCACTGAAGGTATACTCAGCCCCATGCCAGAGAGAGATTAATTTTCATGATCAGATGTTGGATAGTTCAGAAATGTATAGTGTGAGTGGGTGTTGGGGGGGTGGTGACCTTAGATAATATAGTTGCCATTTTCTTAGGCAGACATTGACATTTACCAAATTTTATCCTTACCTTCATTCACTCTGACTTTTTAGTAATTGTGAAATGTATCAGAAAATTATAAAAACATAGATACATTGCTATAAGCTTAACCAGGTTAAAAGAACATTGCAGGGCCCATACACTCCCTTATTGTATACTCTGCTTTCTCCCAGGAGTAACCCAATATCCTCACTTTCATGATGATCATTCTTTGTTTTCCTTATTCCCATCAGTGCCTGTGTATGCCTTCCTCAACCATAAATGGTTTGATTGTGCTTGATTTTGAACTTTACGTAAGTGGAATGGTACAGCACACATTGCTGAAGGGCTTGGTCTTTTTCAGTGCTGTATAGTGCTTTCTTGTCCCAACAATCTGCTGTGGGCAGATAGGAATATAGTTGATTTTTATGTATTGATTTTTATCTGACAACATTGCCAAACCCTCTAATAATCAACCTACATATTTTAGAGGAATTTTCTATGTTCATAATCATACACATCATCTAAAAATAATGACTTTTTTTTTTTTTAAATGACAATTTTGATCATTTCTTTTATTTTTAGGGGAGGGTACCATGGATTGAAGTCAGGGGGACTGGACCACTGAGCCACAACCTCAGCCTTATTTTTTTAATTTTATTTAAAAATAGGGTCTCACTGAATTGCTTGGTGCCTTGCTTTTGCTGAGGCTGGCTTTGAACTCTTAATCCTCCTGCCTCAGCCTCCTGAGCCACTGGGATTACAGGTATGTGCCACCACGCCTGGCTGATCATTTCCTTTATATCTCCTTTCCTTGTTTTGTTGTGCTGGCTAGGATCAATGGTACAAATTTGAATAAGAGGGTGACAGCCCACATTCTTTTTCTTTTTTTCCCCTGATTTTAAAGGAAATGCTATTAACATTCTTATCTATCAAATATGGTATTTATATAAAGTTTTTATAGACATGCTTTATCAGGTTAAGGAAGTCATCTTGTATTGCTAATTGACATAAGAAATCTTAATCTTTTTTGGAATTTAGATCATGAAATGGCTACTAATTTTTAGCAAGTACTCTTTTGGCATCTCTTGAGATGATCACATGGCTTTTCTCCTTTAAATTGTTAACGTGGACATGGATTTTCAAATGTTAAATGTACTGTATTCCTGAAATGAATGCAACTTGGTCACTTTTCTTCTTTTGCAGTGCTACTCATCTGGTTTTCTAAAATCTGGGGTAGGATTTAGGCTATGTTCTTGAGATTGGCCTGACACCATTTCTTGTTTCATATAACCAATGTTCATTTCCTCTTACTTCTATCTTCCCCACTGCCTATGCTTCTTTCCTTCTGGCATCTCAAACTTTGATTTGGGAGCATTTTCTTGATGCCTGAAGAACATTCTTTAGAACTGCCATCAGAGACGAACAGATTTTGTGTGTCTGAAAGTGACTTGGTTTCATTTTCATTTCTGAAGTATATGCTCTAGGCACAGGACCCCAGGTGGTCCCCACCTTCATCATCCTGCAGGTATCACCACACTCTTGTCCAGCTTCCACTGTCGAGAAAGGGGCGCTCAGGTCGCTGCTCTTCTGAAGGTCATGCTTTGCTACGGGGCCCTTTTGAAGGTCATTTCTTTATTTTGGTTTTGGTTTTGTTTGTGAGCTATGTTTTTCTTCCATTTCTTTTTAAATTCTTTTAAATTAGACTATTTGGGATTTCTTCTTCTTCCTCCTCCTCCTCTTCCTTTTCCTCTCCTTTTTCTTCTTCCTTCCCCTTCATTCTGGGGATTAAACCCAGGTGTACTCTACCACTGAGCCACATACCCCAGCCCATTTAAACATTTTTTTGAGACAGGGAGTCACTGAGTTGCTCAGGCTGGTCTCAGATTTGCTGTCCTCCCTCCTCAGCCCCACCCCCCCCCCCCCCCCACGTCACTGGGATTAAAAATGTGCTCAGCTGTGCCCAGCTACTTAGGCTTCTTGAAACTGAATTGCCACATTTCATTGGTTCTGGAACTCCTTAGTCATTTTCTCTTCAAATACTAACTATGCTTAATTGTTCTTCTCCCGTCCTTTTGGGACTCTAATAAAACCTGTTATATTTTCTCCTTATGCCTATCATGTCTCTTTGTCTTCATTTACATTCACTATTGTTTTGTTATCCTGTGCTGCTTTCTGGATAATTTCCACAAATCTCTTTTAGAGTTCACTAATTTTCTTCTCAACTTCCATTAATCCGCTATCAACCCTATTCATTTTTTTCTATATAAATTCTATTTATAGTTAATATCAGCCCATGAAAATTTATATATATGTCACATACATAATTATATGACTTGAAGATACTTAGGATAATCATATATTTTTAAATCAGACTTTAAAAATTAATTAAATCAACACAGTAAAAATATCTGAGCTCAAACTAGGAAAATATAATCTCTACTTCTAAAGTTATTATTGTGTAAAATTTCAGACATAAACAAGAGTAAAGGGAGTAGTGTAAAAAAATCACATGCCCTCTACTCAACTTCAATAATTACCAAATTTTAATAATCTCATTTCATTTTTTCTCTACTTACATACTTCAAACAAAATTTACTTAGAAAAAATTTAAAGCAAATCACAGACATCGTGTGATTTTATCTGAAAGAACATTTCCTCTGAGAACACTTTAGTACTTGTCTCTAACTGACAAGAATATTTGGGTGTGTGTGCAGAACCAACATCTAAATAAACCAACAGGAATTTCTTACTTGCTTGAGTTTCTTATTTTAAGAATTTTATATTTTATATTTCATTTCTAGAAGTTCAGTTTAGTTCTTTGACAATCTGCTCAGTAGTGCTTCATGGTTCATTGTTTCTTCCATGTATTTTCAAGTTTATGATTAATTTCTTTCAAAATATTTTATAGTGTTTTCGAAGTCTGTGTCTGAAACATAGACTCTGACATCCTGACAGATCCATGTCTGCTCTGTTTCTTTCAAGTTATTGCTCATGGTGACTTCGCTGCTTGCACATTTAGTCAATTTCTATTGTGGTATGTGCAATGATCTTGGAATTGTATTCATGGGGGAAGCTTGAGGGCTTCGAATGAAGAGGTCTTCTTTAGAAAATGTATACATTTGCTTCTACCAAGCATCTGGGGACACAACTAGTTTGGGGGTTACTCTCAATTAAATTCTTGGCTTGAGGTTTTTAAAACCACTCTGGGAATGTAAATTGAGGCAGTAAATCTGAGATGAGTTGTAGTTACAAGTTCTGAGTCAGGATTTATTTTTCTTTTCTTACCTTCACTTGGCATCAAGACTAAAAACTGTATTTTCTTTGCAGTCCTCTGGTAGAGGATGGGGGTAAAGGGAAGTGGCAGGATTTTTCTAATTCACTTTTACTTGGAGGGTAGAGCTCTTTGGGATACAGGTTTGTGGCCTTCTTGCCTTGGTGGGTTCTGAAATTGGTCTTATATTCCCCTTGCCATCAAAGTTGTGAAAACAGGAATTCACGTTCATCTGGTTCAATGATGAGCTTCGTCCTAGACTGAACATTTTTTCCTTTCGTGAGAGTTTACTGATGGATCTAAGATGATGGGTTTCATATACAACATTAGACAAAAATTACAATTGTGCATGGGAAAGATTGTCCCAGGCACCTCCCCTGGAGTTGGAAGTACTCTGATCATTTTTTAACCCATACCAATCTGGTCTTTGGACCAGTGAAGTCAGAGAAAACCTGACCAAGAATGAAAAAAAAAAAATATATATATATATGTATATGTATATATCATATATCTATCTATCTTGTGGTTTGACCATATGTGCAATCATACATGGGACTGAGAAAAAGACTGATCCTTTGCAAAGTTACACTATTTGAGAATGTGAATCACAGCAAGGTGAATGTCAATGAACTAAAATAAATTCTTGGAGACCAAGTTCATTGAACAATTTGTTTCTTGTGTTATAACTTAATTTTGTCACAAGTCTTATGTCCTCAACTGTACTGATTCTCACTGGAAGATTTTTGTTTTTTTCATCCAAATAGTTGATGTGTCTCTCAGCATCTACAGTGGTAGATATGATTATTGATTGAATTAAGGAGCTAAATATAACAGAAAAAAAGTGTTTTTATTTAAAGTCTAAATTGATTTAATGGTTTATGTATTCCAAGAAATTGAGAAGGAATTGTTATAATTCCTAGGAGAGTGATAGTAAGTTTTCTCTAGTTCTTTCCTTAAAGGATCCAGTGGGGATGGAGAAGGTATTTTTAGAAGAGATGCCTCATTGTATATCAAATGACACTACCGAGCTCTTGGTTATGCAAAGAGAATTCCAAAACAGAGTGTAGGGCTAGACACAAGTGGGGCATGTTGCAAAAGACCAAGACCCTTTCCCTTGAGAGGGCCACATAGAGACAGAGTGGGAGTATAAAGGTAGGTATGGTAGCTAAACACAAGCAAGGTGGCCAAAGGACTTTTCACACCATAAATATTGGCTAGCTAATATTCTATGTTAAATTTTCATCTTTCTGAAATGTTCCCACTCATCTCCCCAACCTCAGCAAAGGTCACTACATCTGTAAGAGTCTTATATGGTGAGGAAGGGACATGTGCAAATCAAAGAAACAGTTGCTCCCAGTTTGGGTCAAAGTCAGAGTCAAATGAAGGAATAACTCTATGCTGAGCTGGTGAAGAAAAGGAAGTTGGTGGAATGGATAATGAAAGATGGTTGCCACGAAACTTAAAGGTCCTGAGAAATATAATGGAATCTGAAGGTAGAGCTTAAAGTCTAGGATATTGTCACATAACACTTGTGTCATTATTAATACTTATACTACAGCTTAACAGCATTGAAAAGTGGCTCTAATATATAGCAGTCCATAGTTAGCATCAGGGTCTAAGGTCTTGTAATTCCCTGGTCAAGTTTTTATTTATCCAGTTATGCTTTAAGCAGTAATTTTCAAACGTAGATGCACATTGAAAACCCTGGGAGAGCTTAGTCTTGCTGACACCCCACTCTAGACATCCTGATTTAATTGAGTTGGAGGTGGAATCTGGCTTCAGGACTATAAAAATCTGCCCAAGTGAGGAGTTGGGTGTGGTGGCGCAAGCCAGCAATCCCAGTAACTCAGGAGGCTGAGTCAAAAGAATCACTGGCCAGTCTCAGCAACTTAACAAGGACCTAAGCAACTTGGTGAGAATTTGCCTCAAAATAAGAAAGGTTGGCGTTATGGCTCAGTGGTAAAATGGCTCTGGGCTCAATCCCAAGAACCAAAAATTAAAATCTGCCCAAGTAAGTCCAATGTGCAGGCAAGGTTGAGAACCACTAGCATAAGACTGCATCTTCTTACAAAGACTGTCTGGAATATTCAAATGAGATGAGTGAGCAGAAAGTAGAATCATAAAGGAAGTCCATTTTGTTGAAATGCATTCTTACGTAATCCCAGCTCATGTTGGGACTGAAAAATCAAAGTAAAAATAGACAAAAATATTTTGTGGTTCCCCCTATACAAATGAGAACAAAAAACACCAATACCCACTCAGCATATCAGCTTAGCACTCACAAGAACACAACTCAAGTATTCAAACTGCATTAACCTGACATGACTTTTCTGGTAACTGAAAGCTGGAGCCCAGGAAGCTGATCATGCCAAAAATACTATTGTTTGTATCAAGAACTTCCTCCAAATCCATATATCCTTTTTCTATGAATCAGTCCTTCTTGGGACAACAGATAGTTTCCAAAGATGATTCACTCTTTACTTTAAAACTTTACCCATTCGTGTCCATTAATCTTTTTTGGGGTGGGGGCACAGGGATTAAACTCAGGGCACTTGATCACTGAGCCACATCCCCAGCCCTATTTTGTATTTTATTTAGAGACAGGGTTTCAAGGAGTTGCTTAGTGCCTTGCTTTTTTTTTTTCCCCCTGAGGCTGGCTTTGAACTTGTGATCCTCCTGCCTCAGTCTCCTGTGCTGCTGGGATTATAGGCGTGCACCACCACGCTTGGCCCATGAGTCCATTAATCTTTAGCTATAACAAACTTTGCCCAAGTCTAATTAAATGGCCCCTTACACTAAGTTGAAAGGCCCACCTTAAACCAGTCTACCACCCCATCTCAGGTCTGTCCTGACTTTGTCATTCCGGCTCCTGCATGCTACTCACACTGTTCAGTTGATGACTTCCTTTTCTTTGCTAAGTAGCACACTGGTCTTTGTTTAAGCAACCACCATCAAGTGTTTATTTACTGCATGTTCAGAGATGCTCATAGGTTTCAGATGAGAAATGTTCAAAAGTCTTCTGCTAAAACATCAGGTAAAGTAGCTACAGTTCATATGGTCCAGCTAAGTAACCCACAGGCATGGTCTGTAATCCTGCAAATACATTTTCAAGGTTGGTGTTGCAGATCATATTTTCACAGAGGTCATGGGCTCAGAGAAGTTTGGAACTTGACCGAGGGTCACACAACTGTGTTTAGAGCAGGGATTTTCAGTCCAGGTGTTTCTGATTCTCAAGACTGAGTTAGTTCCATGACACCACATTGCCTCTGTTCAGCCTGAATCCAGGTTCGCTCCGGCCAGCTGAAGTGAATGTTCGAGGTGTTACCATTCTAATGAGGTGACACCAGCAGCGACCCTCCCAATGGGACCCTACAAACAGCCAGGTAATTGACGTAAAAGAGTTGCTTTATAATTTTTTCAGCTACACTGGTATGTTTTAAATCTTAAACTGGTTACTGGGTGTTTTCCAGATTATACTTTATTACACCTTTGGATACTTGATATATTTTATAATTTTTTATTTAAAATTTTATTATGAAGCACTTTTAATATACAGTAAAATAGAATAGTACACTGAGCCTACATGTGTCCTCACCTAGCTTTAATACTGATCATCTTTTGGCCAGTTATTTATAAGTATCTTAGCATGAGTGTGTGCTCATGTGTGTGTGTGTGTGTGTGTGTGTGTGTGTGTATACACAAATAATAAAAGGTAAGGACTTTTAAAGTATGTATCTTTTTTAAAAATAAGTAGTTTTTTAAAAAATTTAAACCGTAGTACCATTTCAAACTTAAAAAGTTGACAATAGTTTGTCAATATCATCAAATACAGAGCCAGTAGGCAAAGATCCGATTACATAAGGAATACAGTATTTTAGAGTTTGTTGGTATGATTTGATTAACTTCAAGTGACTCAAGAATGCATTGTCCTTCATCTAAGTTAGAGTATGAAAATTCATCCTAGTAGGGATATTGCCACTGAAAGGCAGCTTCCATTACTCACCCTTACTCCCTGGATGGTCTCAGTTTTGAATGCTTTGATTTGGATTTTCACACAAAAAATTTATTTTCATGAAGCCTAATGTTTTCATGTATGATCTACTTCATTGAAGTTCTGACTGTATAGTTGCTTTTTTAATTTGTATACCTAGACTAGATAATGTCTTTACAGTATCCAAAGCCCCTGGGGTAGCCGGGCGTGGTGGCGCACGCCTGTAATACCAGCACTTGGGAAGCTGAGGCAGGAGAATCGCAAGTTCAAAGCCAGCCTCAGCAATGGCGTGGCACTTAGCCAGTGAGACCCTGTCTCTAATAAAATACAAAAAGGGCTGGGGATGTAGCCCAGTGGTCAAGTGCCCCTGAGTTCAATCCCCGGTACAAAAAAAAAAAAAATAAAAAAAGCCCCTGGGGTGGGGGATGCAGTTAAGAAGCATTATCAGTATCAGTTATTCCAGGAGTTTTGCTCTTATTTTGATGTTGAAGTCCATGAATACCTTTTTTTTTTTTTTTTTCCCCAGCAGGAATGTACATTTCTGTTTTTACAAGGCATTCCTTCCTTCTTCCTTTATGGTTTTCAATGTTGCTAATGAGCAATAAAGGAGTTGTCATATTATAAGCTGAACCAACAGATAAAACATTGAGGGATTATATAGTTGAAGGTTTGCACACTAGGATTCTCCAAGCAATATTAATCAAACCCCACCTTTACAAATCCATTGTACCCATGGCACTTTCACACAAAAAAAAATATAAAAGGAGAAAGAGAGGAAGAAAGAAAGAAAGAAAGAAAAAGAAAGAAAGAAAGAAAGAAAGAAAGAAAGAAAGAAAGAAAGAAAGAAAGAAGAAAGAAAGAGGAAGGAAGGGAGGGAGGGAAGGGAGAGGAGGGAGGAAGGAGGGAGGTAAAGAAGGAAGGAAGGAGAAAAAGGAAGAGGGAAGGAAGGAACAAACACACAACCTAGAAGTTGTCTTTGAAATTAGAGAATGACAAATTAATCTTGTCTTTCTTCTTCAGGAGTGACACTATCAGTAGCCCTACAGGTCACTTGTTAAAACATAATTAGGAAATCTCAATTCTGGACCTTGATGTTCCCCCTATTCCCCAGTAGTCATCTCTGCTTCTGAGGAGAAGTCTCAAATTGATGGTAGCCCTGTAAGCTAAACAAATATATGCCAAAACATTAGGCAGATGGTTATCAAATGATTTTCACATTCCCCATATGAAGATCCCATGCCCTGCTGACGACAGGATTACATAGGGACAAAAGCAAATTAACTGGAGGCCCGGAGGAGAAGGGGAGATCCTATTAGTTGGGACCACACATGTGGTTAAATAAAGGCAGGAACAATCTTAGCATTGGGTTTTATTTAACTCAGTATGTGCTTTCTCAAAGGAATTGAAAACACTGGTGATGTGATTTGTCCTCCATTCCCACAGGTTGCTTTATAGCATGGTACCTGCTAAGAAACCTCAGGGTGCACAAGCCCACCATAGAGTGGTGTTCACTTTGGAAGTCCCACTGAGGTGCTGAGATGGGCTGCAACTCTGATCTCAGAACCTTGTCCAGGGTATTATTTTTTCTTTTTTCTTTTTCATTTAACATTACTTGGTTCTCTCAGCCTACCCCGGCTCAGAGACAGGATCTCTGAATGTGCTACAAGCAGAGGATAAAAACCATACTATCCAGCATGTGGATTGAATAACCCTGGGCAGATTTCTTGTTCTGGGCTTAATGTTGACATGAAGCTGGTCTGTGATGTTTGAAGATTAAATGAGATTTTTGCCAACCCACTACTAGATAGGGAGGATTTATCTACAACCACACCATGATGTTCCCTTAATACCTTTCAAAAATACAAATGCTTACATCCTAATAGGTTTTTAGCTTAAGATCTAATCATCCACTCTTGAATTAAGATGCTTGAATGAAGCCAACTCATTTGGAACTAAGCACTTTAATGTCAACAGAGACATATGGTATGGAGATGGAATTAGAAAGGCTGTCTTCTGAGGCATCCATTAAGAAGGGAAGACTAAGACCCAGCATCATTATTAGTTTACTCGTTTATTTCTCAGCAAATAATTGAGAGCAATATCATCTTATGGAAGTGGGAATGGCTTAATAATTACATGTTTGGGATGGGGAACATTCCCGTCTGAAATGATTAAACCATTCCCTTTCCATATAATTATTTCTTTTGAGAATAGCTCTAAGTTTTTAGATCAAAGAAAATACAACATATACTATACATATTGCGCAAATATATAGATAGTGGAAATATCAAGATTTATATTTTGTCATCTGTGGAAAAGTAAATTCCTGTCCAAATACAGTTTGTCAGTTGGGGCCCCTCAAAACCAATGGAATTGTCAACAAAGTAATAAGATCATAAAGTTATCCCTGACCTGCCACATGGGAAAACATATTAATAAGGAATGGTGGAGTACAGAAGCTCTAAGAAGATTATTTTGTTGGTGTTAGGTGCAGATAATTTGTAAAATAAAAGCATGTTAATTCTGTGCACATCTTAAGACCAGCATATTCTAGACAGGGATGCTTGTATAACCAAAATTGATATGAGTCCTGAAATTAAGACCAAGTGAAGGTGAATATGTACCATGAGCAAAAAAATAAACCTTTAGGGTTATTTGTTACTGCTGCTTAACGATCTTAATTTGACTGATAAAAATGTCAGATGATCATCATAGTGCTTGGCACACAGTAGACCTGCAATACCTATTTGGCAGCAGATTGAATGAATGAATAGAGATATATGGTGTTTGCACACAAGATTTTGAGGCATGTGTAGGTCCAAGGCAATAAAAATCTGACTTGCAACATGATTTCAACCGCAGAGATTTAGGGGTTAGTGTGATATATTTCAATGTTCAATTATCTGCTTTTGAAACCTAAGTCACTCTGGTTAAAAATGTGTGGTGTAACAAAAGTCATGCATAATTTAGTGCTTCCTAGTGAGATAGAGTGCTTTCATGAAAGGGAGAGCAAAGTGGATGTCACAATAGCCAGTCTAGATTTCACTGGAGGATGTGACCTGGAGGGACAAGTGGGCTTATCAGGGCTTTCAGTTAGTGGAGGGGTGAGAGGAGGACATGACAGATTTCTGAAGGGGAATAGATAAAAACAAAGAGCAGGTGTGGATTAAGGAAACTCAGGAATCTGAGTTAATGAAGATATTTGAGGCAGATTAGTCAGGTGGTAGAGTACAGAATGAACAGATTAGAGAATGAGAGGAGGAATACTGTTAAGAGGCTAGTTCAGAAAAGCATGTCCTCATGGAAAGGACCATAAATGAGTCTCTGCAGGGCACGTAGCTCAACGGTAGAACACTTGCTTAGCATGAATAAGGCCATGGGTATAGCCCCAGCAACACACACACACACACACACACACACACACACACACAAATTTGCTCCCAGTTAACTTCAAATTCAGTGATCTAAACAAAACGATCATTAATTTTTGAGAAACTAGACTAGAAAATTCTAAATGCACACTGAAAAAATACATTAAAAAGAGGAACATTCTAAAAAAGAATGAGATATTAAAACAAATCTAAATAATGAACACTGCAATTTGAATGGGCAGGGAGATAACTGGGAAGATTTCTGAAAATCAAAAACGTATACGATTCTATTTCAAAAATTAGTGTTAAGAGGTGACACTAATAATCAGTGGGAAAATATAGGCTATTTAGTTGGGTTGACATCTGCAAAAACATTAAGTTGAAATTGACCTCAAATCTTTAACCAGAACAAATTCCAACTTGCTGGAAACTTAAATGTCCTAGATTAAACCATAGGACCATTTCTGCAGGTTGAAAATTGTAAAATAGTGGTGATTTCACCTAATGAAAACCAAAGTTATGGAAGTAATGGAAGAAATCATAATTTTTTTTTGTATTTTATTAGGTAAACTTGAGATAGGAAAGGATTCTTTTTAAACTGCGACAGAATTCAACATCTTATAAAATAGCAAACAGCTAAATTCAACTATTTAGCAATAAACTTCTACTGAAAGGTGAAAATTACCATAAGCAAAACCAAATCAACAAATACAAATAAACAAAAATAAACATATATGTACATATAAAATTATACAAATATGTTTATATTTAGCATAAATATCTACCAAAAAAAATGAACAAATTAAAAAGGTCAAATAAATAAATACAAATAAACAAAGACAAATGACAAACTTGGAAAACTGTTTTCAATATATATCACAGCCATATAATTAATTTCTCTAGTATCTAAGGAACTTATATAAATTAATATACAAAAAAAACAATAACCCAGTAGGAAAATGAAATGGGTTATTGACAGATGGTTCAATGGACAAGAAAATCAATTGGCTCATATTCATACATAAAAATATTCAGCCTTACTTGTAAAAAAAAAAAAAAGTGAGAGAATAAAGTACTGCAGAGATCCTGGAGTTTGACAACACATTGTATCAACAAACTCAAGCATTTCCAGTAGGAATGTCAATTGATACAACTTACAGTGGAGGGCAATTTGGCCATATCAATCAAAATTGCTAAAAAAAAAAAAAAAAAAGCATGCTCTGACCCGGCCACCCCATTTGGGGGAATTTGTCCTACAGATGCACCTTCTTGGGAGTGAAATGACAATGGCATCATTATCAATTGCAAAATTGTTTGCAAAATCAAAACTAGAAACACTCTGAATACCCGTCATTGGAGAATGGCTAAATAAATTATGTACAGGTTCATAACTGAATGCTGTGCAGCCCTAACAATGAATGAAGAAACTCTAAATACTTATAGAAAGATGTTCAGATAAAGTTGCCATTTAAGAGAGAAAATTGAAAGGACAATATGCATTATATATAACCATTAATCTTTAAAAAGGCTAGTAAGGGATATATGAACATAAAATTGTTTAAATTTGTTTAGATGTTGATGGGCCTTTTAAAAATTTTATTCATTTATTTATATGTAGTGCTGAGAATCAAACCCAGTGCCTCTACATGGTAGGCAAGCACTCTACCACTGAGCCACAACCCCAGCCCCAATCATAAATTTTATAAACTTATGTATAAAATTGCTAAGGAAGAACATAAAGGAACTAATAACATTGGTGGTTGTGCAAAGAGAAGCTGCATGGCCAGGAAACAGGGTAAATCTTGAATTTTGAATCATTTTAATATGTTACCTGTTTACAAAATTAAATAAAAGCTAGTTCAGTTAAAACTAATTATATTAATCTCCTTTGAAAGAAAACTATTCCTTCTGCAGACAGCTGTACGTCTGACTTAATAAAAGAAAAACATACTCAAACCAAATATAATAAATAACAATATTATTCTATGTAATTATTGTTATTGTATGTAATTATAATAATTCAATTTTAAATAAATGAGTGTGTCGATAATCCATTTGCAACATTGTAGTTAGAGTAGACTTTCTGAAATACAAATTTGATACATCATTCCCCTGCTTTAAACCCTTCTGGCTCCCTGTTGCCCAAAGGATAAGAACTCCAAATTCTTTAGCAGAACACAGGCCAGCCAATGCCCTGGCTTTGCTTTGTTATTCCAGCTTCATTTCTCATTCCTTTCGCTATCTTGTTCCATTTATCCTGACTTTGCGGTTGCCTTTAGGATCTAAACTCCACAGTAAACCTTTACATCTGTCACATTCCCTTAGCTTAAAGAACACAGCTCCTCTCTCCTGTCTTCCCTATACCCTCGTGTCTTTCAGTAACTGGATAGCATGCCTCCTAGACCCCTAAGGCTAGATAAGCCCACTCTTCTGCAAGGTCCCATAACATCTCACACTATTCTCTGTGACTGTCCTTACACCACTATTTGGTGATTGATGTTTCATTTTTCGCCCTCAGTAGATTGTGATTTCCTTGAAGGAATTCTGTGCTTGGCACAGTTATCAGTACAGAGTTGATTGAAAGTTTATTGAATGAGAACATTAATGAATTAATCTGTTAAAGAAGTCTGACCAATGGCATGGTAATAGGAATGGAGGGATGTAGGTGACAAGAAGAAATAATCCAAAAGAAAAACAAACAGAAGTTGGTGGCAGGTATGCCATCACCAGTGAACTAACTTTGTAAAATTCAGTCCTGTACAGATATTCTCTGCCGTGCCTCATCTTATAGATCAGCCTCTATCGGCAGCAGGCCAGAGTCCCTCTAGCTCATGTCTTTCTTCCACTGTGGGGTTACTTCCAAAAATATATTGTTTCCCCCTCCACATTTCATTGATCAGCCCACCATTTCTGCATAGTAGTAACACAGCACATGGGAACCCCAATGCCATGCTCTGCCATCCAGCTCTGCACCTCCTTCCCTATAGGTGAAAACTGGCGGCTACAGTTATTCTTAAGAGGATCTCTAGGATCACTATAGTCGTCAAATCCTGAAAAGGCGTGTTAAAGGCATTGAAGTATCTTCCAGAACTGAGCAACCGGGGGATAGCAAAAGTAAGGGGAAACTAAATTCAGTGAGTCCCCTGTACCCATCAGATGGGTGCTTTCTCCTGGGGCATCTCAGATATTCCCCAAAGCACATCAAAGGCAGAGGAAACTGACTGCGAAGTTCTGAGAAACCTGGGCACAGCATCCAAATACATTTTCTTAAACACAGATGTTAATTTTGCATTATAACTCATAAGATATCCCTGGTTATCTTAATATAGACATTTCAAATAATTTGTAAGTTAAATTAGTCAAAAATCTTCATTATGCAATCAGTGCTTTAGCTCAATACATAAAATATACTCTTTAGTTTCTGCTGACCATCCTTGCATACCCCATAGCACATCACTGAATTCTTCCAGATCACGAGTAACCAGTAAGAGAAGCACAGGCCTATTGGATTCATCATGGGATCTGTGTTCTTAAAACGACCCTTAACCTGGGGAAATTCCTAACCCCTAAAAGTGAGACCTTCCTGATGACCAGGATAATGCTCCCAGATATTTGAATGTTTTGCAGATTCCAGTACAAGGTCATAGGAATCCATTTTCTGTGTTAATTATACTTTTAGTTATAATCATGCTTAAAGTCAAGTTGCACTTCCCAGAGGCAGGGAGAATGTCACATACATCAGTTGCCCAGGCTAACCATAGTGGTTCCTGTGTGCTAGGTATATGGTCAACAAATATGATAATGTTAATATTCAGACAATGGTATAGTTTTTACAAAACCCAAAGACATAAAACCTGTGTTAAAATTTTAAATGAAAAATAGCCTATGGTAACAGCAATGGGAGAAAAACACTGCAGCAACCTAGGAATAAATATAACAAAATATATTAAGTTTCTTATGGGCAAAGCACTAAATTATATAAAAGAAGGATGGAATAAACAGAGAACATGTTGTTGGGTGGAGATACTCAATATGTAAAGATGTCAGTTCTCTCTGAATTAATTTCTAAACTCAATGCAGTTCCAATGAAAATTCCCAACAGCATTTTTTTTCTTATTTATTTAGTAAAATGCCCTAGAAAAAAAATCATTTCTCTCACCTGTCAATGTCAGGATGGCAATGCTATTATAACAAAGGAAATATGTGCGCTCCTTCCATGGCAGAGGAGCATAATTAAGTGCCCCCCCACCCACATTTTATTAAAATTGACATTTTCTGGGATTAAGATGCCATTCAGATGGTTGACATGGCTGATGTCATTTGGCTAGCTCCCTCCTTCCTAAAAACACGACCTTTTGTGGGGTCTGAGATTGCTGGTGGCATGTAGCATTTTCACAGCAGAAAGTCCTGAAAGCAGGAAAGAGCCATTTTCCCTCAAAAACATGGCCAGTACCCTCCTCTCTGCATGGCTGAATAAAATTGAGGAAGTAGAGAAATGAAGAGAAAAAGGAAAGTGATCCCAACTGAGAAAGAGAGACCAGGATGATAATCAAGCAACACCTTACTTTCGCAAAAATTCTCATTCTCACCTCTCTTTTATTTACTGTATCCATCCTGGGAAGTGGGCGGGGTGTCTTGATTCCTTCTATTTGGCTTGTTTTGAATGATAATGAAAGAAGCAGAGGGACCTCAAAATGTAAATCTAGCAAATGAAAGGGACAAGTTTTTCCTTTCCCCTTAGGCACTGCACTGCATGTGGGGCAAGAGCCAGAACTTCAGTTTTTATTGTTTTGTTTTGTTGTGGTGCTAGGGATTGAACCCATGGCCTTGAGTATGTGAGGCAAGCACTCTACCAACTGAGCTATATCCCCAGCCCAGAACTCTGGATTCAGAAAGGCTTTCGTCCAACCTAGACAGTGTGCATTCTCAAAATGGAAAAGGTTAGGGAACCCTCATGATGGTGGCAGGGACTGGGCTTTGAACAAAAACAGAATTTGAAATGTTGGGAGGAAAGGGAAGGGTGCTTCTGATGAGGAACAGCAACCTATGCACCCAGAGACAGGACCTCAGCTGATGTGGACCCAGCTGGGAAATGGCCACAGGTCGCAGAGCCTTTGAGGACAGAGCCTTGGGAGTGAGGGTGGGAGAGGGGAGGTGCTGAGATTGGCTGAAACCCCGAGGGCCAGCTTGGAGAGCTATTCTCACTGACCCAAGTCTTGAACCTTCTGTTGGGGCAGCTGGTAGGTTTTGGGGCATGGTAGAGCTGGATTCTTGTTCCACCGTCTTACTTGCTAGCTCACCGACCTGTGGAGTTGTTTATGTTCTCATGTCTCCAGTCCCTCATCTGTAAAATGCAGTAACATTACCTCATGGGATTATTATGAGGAAAAGACAAACTAATGAATGTGACACAGTACCTGTCATGTGGAATTTACTCAATAAATATTATCATTATCATGAACCTGGGAGTGACAGGATGACAGGCTACTAGATAAATAAAGAAGGTCAATAAAGATTTTAAATAATCCATTGAAAACATTGCATGGCTGGGGGACCAAATGACCAGTCATGAACAAGACATACTTTATAAGGTCTTCACTGACATTTGTAGGATTGGGCAAGATTTGTTCTACTTTTGGTTCACAGGCTCAGAACTGGACTTTCAAAACTACCTTCCACCTCTTATCTGCTCCCCTCAAAAATATAAGTGGAAGTCTGGGAGCTGTCCGTTCTGGAGGCTTCTTAACCTTGTCTTTCTAAAAGGGTGACTGGGAAATGTGATGGAAGCTCTTGGAATTTCCATTTAGGAAGAAAACAAACAGAAAGAAATCACATAAATTCACACTCAAGTGCTACTCTAAATGAGAAGAACATATTTCAAAAAAATAAACACTCTGACTAATCAGAAGGAAATCTGCTCTCTCAATTCAAAGGCTTCTGCATAGATATTAACAACATGGAGAGAAGAAAATGGCTCATTAATGATTCATGAAAATTGCTGTCACCATTAACTGAGGCATATTTTGTGATGGATAAAATGACTTGTTTAAAACACATACACATACACACACACACACACACACACACACACACACACACACACACCCTCCTGCAGCTACGGGCCCTTCTGGGCTGTCATTGTGTGAGTCACCACTCGAGGGAGCCCAAGTTTCTTTGGTCCTGGCCTCACTGTAGTCTCCAGGATGCCCTGGAACCTGGTAGCAGACACGACCCTCTGTTACTCTATGGCAGGGTGGACATTTTGGGGCGAGAAAGTTCTTTGTTGTGGGGGCTGTCTTGTACACAGCAGGAGTTTAGCAGCATCCCCAACCTCGACCCACTAGCTGCCAGTGGCAACCACAGCCCCCTCTCCCAATTGCGCCAATCAAAATGTCACCAGACAGTGCCAAACGTCCCCAGAAGGGAGGTAGGGACCCCTGCTCCAGTGGAGCTCACAGACCCCCAAAACTTTGGTCTCTGACAGAAAAGCATGGCAGAATTGAGAGTGGAAACACCAGCTGTGTTTGCCTCGCTCTCGCATGAGCAGCCCAGGGAGAAGCAGAATGTGGGAAGGACAGAGCTGGTCCCCCGCTGGCCTGGCGGGTGCTGTCACAGAGCCGGCATCTTGGCCAGCCTTTAGGAAGAAGGAAACACTGTCAAGGCCAGCGTGGGTGGCGCAAGCTGAGGCGATGGATGCAGTTGTCTTTGGGCTTTTGGTAGCAGCTCAAATGATTAGTTAATTATTCATTACTATTTGTCATAAAATCCTGAAGGGCTGCCAAGTGGTAGCATGTGGGCAATGCTAACGCCGAGGACATGTCTTTTCTTATTTTCCAATGACTATTAGACATGGGCCGCTTTGAAAACACACCCAGGACTCTGGTGCTGGCACGGGGACCGTGCAGATGGAAGGTCTAAGAACGTGGCATTTTGAAGAGCCCCATCCTCATGGGCCCTGCATTTGTTTTACATTCTCCCTTCATCCTCCCTGCTCTGCTGGCTGCAGAGATCATGAAGCCAGAGGAGAAGGCCATGGAGGAGGAAGCTTCCAGAATGGAAACAGTCCAAGGCTCTGTCAGCACCAAGAGCTTCCATTTGCTCCTGGGCCTCCTTCCTCCTCCCTCAGGGTGGCACATTGTCCTACCAGCAGGGGTCCTTTAGCTCCTTTCTCCTTCCCTCTCCTCTGACCCCAAGACCCCTTCTGTTATGTCTTTTCCCTGTTTACTCTCCTTTATGGTTTCCTTTGATATTCATTTTAGCCAGATAAAAAAAAATATGTGGGTTATTGTTAGAGGCAGAGCCGGGGCAGGGTGTAATTTGCTCCAGATTTTGAAAACACTCGAGGGATGGCCTGACTCTTTACCCCTCAGAAAGAAGCTGGCAAGGCTGAAATCCACCTGCCCTGAAAGCCAGCCTTGGCACTGAAGTTCAGTGAACTTCATCTGGGCTAGAAAGCGAAGTTTCAGGGTCACAAAGATTCACCATAATCTGTGCAGAAACGAACTGTGAAACCCCAGCCTGGGGGTGGCAGGGAGAACCAGCAAAGCTCAGCCTCACATGAAGGCGTGTGGTTTGGGGTTCTCCCGCAATGGGTTGGGGGGTAAATAGTGGCAGTTTTCTTGACAACTGTGGTTTAGACTCTGAATAGCTTCATCATTTGAAAGTCTGGGCCCCACAGACACTCCTGATTTGAAGAAAAGGCTGTTCCTGAGCTATAAGGAACCAGCTTCACTTTTCTCCCAGACCTGCATCTTATCTGGGTCCCTGAGAGTTGTCCTTGTTCCCAACACGGCTGGCACACAGTAGCTGCTCAGGTCACAAGTGGACCCAGGCCCATGTCCCAGGTGTTAAGAAGCCTATGTAACCTGGGGGTGCCTAAAACACCAGAGAGAGCATGGGAGAGAATGGGAATAGGTTCAGGGCTGCAAAATGAGTCACCTGTGGCCACCAGTCCTATTGGTGATGCTTAATGAGTGTCTGGGCAGGTGGGTGGGTGGTGTCTCTGTCTTGGTGCTATTGGGTTTTATCGGCTCAATATTTATTCATTCATTCAATTATCATTTGTTCACTCAATAAGCATGTCTTCATTTACTGTTTATTCATTTAAATATTATTATTCATTGATCTCATATTCATTCAATGAGTATTGCTGAGCACCCACACAGGCAAGCACTATTTACAGTGTGCAGGATACACCAGTGAAGACAAGCGAGACTGGTGTCTGTGGAGCCCTTTTAGGGAGGCAGACGCCTAACACTTGACTCAGTCTTCACAATAAACATATATGCAGAGCATTGTTGTCCCCATCTAACAAATGTCATATAGTGAGATCAAATGACAGCATCTGTATTAAATGGTGGAAGGGATAATCACACCCAGGTCAGTGAGTTTCCATTCTTATCAACCATGACCTTGATCCTGTAGAGATGACACTTTATCCAAGGAAGAGAAATCAGCTTTGCAGCAGCAATTAAATCCTCTGTTTCCCCAGAATTTATGTAAGGAAATTATCCTCAGAGATGAACAAACCAACGTATACACACAAAGTGCCAGATGCAGAAACCGACCAATTCAGCAAAGCTCTTAACCCAAGTACGTAAGGATGTATGCTCACTAGGAGCCACGAGGTCATCAGATTTGGGTTATATAACAGTGTTTAGCAAACCTTTAAGAGAATGAACGGGACTTGTCAGCTTTACAAAAAACATAACCAATGCAGATAAAATACTGGCGTAAAATGCTAATTAAAAGAAACTCTTTGCCAGAATGCTAAGGAGAGGGGCCCTAAGGCATTCAGCTCCCAACATTTAGCGTAACACAGACCCAAGAAATACACATTTATTTATGAGTAGAGATTCGCTCTTTGTTAATAGGGACCCTGCATGCATAGAGGGCTGGGGTGGGCATTACCTTGGGTTGGGGAGGCTTTTGCTTTGCCCGTTTCTGCATGTGTGAAAATCCCTAACCACAGCAAGTCTCTCTTGGCCCCTTCTCCTTGTGCTTCTCTCAGGTAAGGCTCGAAAGGAGATAAAATCTACTTTAGTGAGGAGCTGGCAGGGACTAGATAGGAGACTGGGCAGAGGTGGAAAAGGCATGTATGAAGAAGGAGCTAGCATTTGTGAGAGGTTGTGCATGTGAGGCATTTTACAGACGTGCTTTGTTACATTTCAAAACAACTCCAAGAGGTAGGATCACATTCATGAATGGACCAGGTAAATTGGCCAGGATCTCACTGCCAGAAAGATATAGAACCACATCCTCATTTATGGTCTTCCCAAGGACATCCCAGTTCCTTCTCATTTTAAACATTTTATTGTTGATCACCATAAAGCAATAGGCAGAAAGTGACTTCTATGAAAAATGTGGGCAATCAGCTCAAAGTTTCTCTCTTAAACCAGAGGGAGCGATAGGGCTGATATTTGAAACAAACAAACAAAATAAAACAACATTTTAGGGGCACTGGCAGCTTCAATCCTATATCCTCCCTCATAATCCTGCTACCTGCTCCACACCCACAGGTCCAGGAGACACCAGGACTCACAGGTGGACAAGTGCCAGTGCCCGTGTCTATGTCCTGCACGCCAGGTATAACGTCCCTGGTCTTGTGTCTTCTTTCCCTGGGCTGCTTTTCCCCCTACAAGACTAATTTATGACATCCTTCTCCGCCCCCCAAACTTGGCAGGTATGAAAGTCTCTCGGGATGGGGTGTGATGCCAATTGAATCTATCAGGGCCCTGAATTCCTTTAGGACTCAGTTTCTCATCTGGCAAAGGGATGCAAGCTTAATTGTCAACCTGAAAGGGTCGGGGCGAGGATGGCATGGGACAATGATCATCAGGACGGTGTTCAGCGAACTTCACGAGATCCGCCCAGCTGCTGCTGGCTGCAGGCTTCCGGGCCGCCTTCTGGGGTTCCTGGGCGCGCCAGTGCCTTCGCGCTCGCTTCCACATCCGGGCCCCCAGTTCCCGGCGCTTCCCTGGGCTCTTACCTCACTGCCAGAGCTGCGTCCTCAGTAGCGGCCTGACACTAATTAGTTAGGAGCTGGGCATGTGGGCTCTTGGTGTTTAGCTGTTTCCACTTTCCCTCCTCATTCTGCCTGTCGTCTATTCCCTTTCAGAAATCAAATCAAAAGAATTTAATTTTCAGCCCACACTCTTTTAAAGGCCTCTCTCATGTCTTTGTTAATGACTACCCACTGTGGTTCTGCCTAGGGAGGGTTTCAAGCTAACTTAAGTGAAGGATTGAGAAAGAATATTAGAAGAGAATTATAGAAAAGATTACGCTGCTCTTGGTGAGCTTTCAAGTTCTCAATTTTCCCCAAATATTATATTTTTCTTGTGATTAAATAACCATATTTTCAATAGTTAAAATGTTGGGGAATACCATGTGGGATCCTGCAGCAGATAGGCTGCAGGCACTAGTGTGAAGTGAGCTGTGTGACTTTCAGCCAGTCAGCCTCTCTGTGCCTCCATATATTAACCTCTCTTGCCTCCATATATTTAGCTGAAAGTAAATATAATATCAGTATCCACCCCATGGGTTGTTATGAGGTGGGAATGAGTTTAAACAGGGAAGGTGCTGAGGACAGTGCCTGGTATAGAGAATAACTGTTGGTAGCAGTTAAGTTGTTGCACCGGGGCCATGGTGCCAGGTCCGTATGTAACTCAGTATGTCTGCTCCATTTTCTCTTTTCTTACTCACTGATGTCTCTGCATGTTCCTGGTTTCTTTTCTCACAACAGGAATTGCATATGGCTTTAATTTGCCGTAGTTGTGATCTTTCAATGAGTCCTATTTCAACTTCACAACCCCACTTCCAAATGGCAATGTCCCTCTGTTTCTTGGAGCACCCTCCTGAAAGAGGAATCTCAACATCCTAACTTATCTTCTTTACTCTTCTGTGGATGCAGAAAAGTCATGCGTAAGAAGAAATCTGGCTGCTGCCTAGGCGGGGGTCTGAGGTAGGGTGATTTCCATTACTAAGGGCAAGAGCAGATGGGCAGCCAAGCAATGATTAGCATCTTGTAGTATACATTCGAGACTGCTGTCCACAGCAATTATGTTTAGAGTTTATTTTATGAGCCTTGATTTCTGCAAAAACCAGGAGGTAATGTCTAAAAGAATACTGGACAGGGAGCCAGGGGTGGAATCCATCTTCTCCCTTTAATTTGTTATAAGACCTGGGATAACATATTTCACCCCCATAGGCCTAATTTTCCTCATCTGTCAAGAGAATGGGATGGGAAAGATGAACTCTAAATTCCTTTCCACCTCCAAGATAAAAAAGGAACATAAATGAAGGCGCATGGTGCCTAAAATTTGACCTTGGACCAGAAATGCTTAGATAATTGAACTTGATCCATAACTTAAACCATTAATGATCTGAACAGTTCCATATGGACTGATATTTTTGGAGACAATTATCTACACAGTAAGCATATGTTGAATTAGCATAAGGTTGCTATTAAAAAATACTGTGGAAATGAAATGTAAACTTCTATCATCATAGGAAGCAACAAACTCACATCCCCGATCCAGCCTTTCACTTAACAGGCCCGATGACTAAAGCGGCTCCTTCCTTCCTCCCATCACTGACTTGCACACGAGGGCGAGGCATCTATGTGAAAGGTGGGCTGCTTCCCCTTATTCACCTCCTCCCTGAGGTCGGGGTTGGCTGGTCTGTGATCACCATTGTCCTGTGGCCAGGCTTATTTATCAACAAGCTGGACAGTAAAGAGTGACCACAGGAGGAATGCACCCTCCAGGGTTGTCATCGCTTGGGCCAAAAATCGACTTATAGGAATAGAAATGTGCCGTAGGTGACATAGGAAAAATAAAGACTGAAGGTTTTTTCAATAACCCAGTTTGTATAGGAGGCAGGACAGCTACTAAGATCATAGCCACGATTCATGAAGAAGGCTAGATTTGCTAGTCTTTGGATGATGGGCACCTAGGACAGACTTTATCTGTCTAGCTCCTTGTGCCCGTAGAAAGTAAGTCAAAGGTTTTTCTGCTTCCATCTTTTGCTGCTTGAGTCAACATTTCTTTCTCATTTTTGCCTGCCCTGGGCCTTGGAATGAACTCAGGAAGTTCAGTCTGCCACTTAACCCAACTGATTAGTGATATTCAGTCTCAGGGTGTCCAGAGAGAAACCAGGGTTCTTTCTGGTCTGAGCCAATCAGGAGAACTTGCCTTTGGCCCCTGAGCGACTGGTGTGCCCACGTTAGTCAGGGACACAGTCAAGGTCTCACTGCCTCCAGCTGAACGCTAGCCTCTCATCTCTGCCCCCAGCTCAGGCTGCACTTTTCCTTCAGTGAGTTCCCTTGCTCTTTAGACCTCCCTCAGAGTGCCTGTGTGAGGCATTTGCACACGTACAGAAATAGCGATGACGCAGGATTATGCTGAACAATTTGTACTTGTGGATCATCAAGTTGACTGAAATTCTGAGATCTATTTTATGCCCCTTGCAATAGACTCCTTTACAACACAGTGTCTTTATGATGATCCACTCAGTCAAGTGAGTGCTTGTGAGCACACACATTGTATGTTGAGAAACAGCCCCAGGCCAAGTTCATGTCCAGATAAAATCTATTGTTCTCCATCATCTCTAGCCTGGTGCCACATCAACTGGCGGTTGATGGACAGGTGTTCATCTGCAAAACGCTTGTCCACATGGGATAAGGACAGAAATGGAAATGGAGCCAGGGTTCAGGGGCATGATGGCAGTTTTGTAAAAAGTGAATTTATGTCTGTGGAAGCTGGTAATTAAAATTTGAAGTTTGGATTTTGTGAGACATTATTTTTTAATTTTATTTTTCTAGTAATTGGATTTTCTTACAATCTACTGAAGTATTGGTTTACAACAGATTAGAAACAACAACAAACCCAGACTGGTTTTTCACCACAGAGAAGCACAGGTTTAGAATGATTTGCTTTTCTTTCTGGCTTTTATAAATCACATTAAGTGAACCATTGTAACACTCAGGCTTCCTGCAGTATAAACACTCCCCAAGGCCCCACATGCCACCCGAGGACAGGGAAGTCTCGTCATTCTGGAGTTGACGGATGACTACTTCTTAGCTTTAGGAAGCCTGAAGTGCTGCTGAACCACTCCATACCAAGCCAAGGAAGCACCAAAGGACAGGCTGCGTCTTCGGAGGAGTCCCTGGGACAATCTAGTCATGTCACATACACAGGATCTGGAATATGAGCTTGGACCTCGTGGTAGAAAAGCCAGGACCACTTCAATGTGGCCAAGATGGTAAGCATAGAATTAAAAGTATTCTTTTGAATTCTGCCTTTGAATACTTTTCAGAGGAAAAAAAGCCATGACAGTTCAGTAGTGGAGTCAATTCAAGCTTATTCAAAACAGGCCGTTTGCAGATACTGGACCTGTTCATCAACAGGCTCCACAGGCCACAAGGGGACAGTTTTTCACTAGTGGGCTTTTCCTCACTCACCATTGTGCTGGTTTTTCATAGCTGCCTCTTCTAACATCACAGGCCTGTCACATGTGTCCCCTACCTGGCTCCCATTTCAATCAGTCTATGCTGGCCACCAGGCCTGCAGCCCCTCTGTGCCAATGATGTTGTTCAAGGCAGGTTTCTTTGTGTGTGTGTGTGTGTTGTGTGTGTGTGTGTGTGGTGCTGGGAACTAAACCCCAGGGCCTTATGCATGTTAGGTAAGTGCTCTACCACTGAGCTACACCCTCAGTCCCCAAATTCATTTTCTTGTGTATATTCCACATGAATCCACATGCTTTTCATTTCTTTTTATTTTATTTAGGCCCATACTGATTTTCTTTAAGTGACCAGTTTTGCTGAAACTTTCACAGATATGTTTTCCAGTGACGAAAATGAAAACTTTCCAACATGCAACGCATAGCTCTTCCTCAGTGGCTGTGCCCAGTGTCCACTGCCACCGCATAGTCCTGGCCTTGGTGTGGACTGCACTTCACCCAGGAGTTCACATGCAGAATCTTCAGGAAGCTGCTGGACATGGTGTGAGGACGGAGATGAGATGGAGCCACTCTGGTACCAACTTCACACTGCAAAGACTGTGTGAGTTGTGCGCTGAGTAAGTGTGTTCTGTTTCCAAGGAGGCTTTCCCCCCCTAACATGTAGTGACCACTTCTCTGTGTTTGCCTCAGGCCATTTGGGCTGCCATGACAGAAGGGCATAAGCTGGGTGTGTACAAATAATAGAAAGGATTCCTCACACTTCTGGAGGCTGGACGTCCAAGATCTCAAGGTGTAGAGTTCCAAAGGATCTAGACCATCTATCAGCGATGACATCAGGACCACTGACAACAACAAATCAGTTCTCTGTGAGACTTCTGATCTTACTCCCTAAACCAAATATAAAAAGAGCTCAAAAGGGAAAAGTAACTTTTTTCCTGATTGATTTGCCTATGATAAAGATAAGGTCAGTTTTCTGGAGTTTTTCTAATCCCTTTTTTTTTTTTTTCTTCTTTACTCAGGAAAATTAGATGGGAAAGTACTCAAGTTGATTCACTGACTAAAGAAAATAATAATTTTAAAACAGTTCAATATCTTATCATTTATTCCCAATAGAAAATGGAGTTATAGGAGACATCCAACTGAAGCATCTTGATTCACCACCTTGAACTTGACGGTGATGTGAACAGCCCAGTTCCCACGTTCAAGTCTTGTACTGTCAGCCTGTTACGATTTATATTAATAAGCCAAGTGAATAGGACATGTGGCAGGGTTTTAAATCCCCGTATGGTATCATGCATGGTCCTCTGGCTGCCTTCTGGATGCCTCCTTTCATTGCTTCAGGATCTTTTATCCTTTCAGGTCATCACGTAAAGTCCCTGATTATTTTCTTAATACTAATGTTACAAATGGATGTAGGCATCTGTACACACATTGAAAACTTAAGATTTTGAATTAAAAACCATCAACCAACCAGAAGAAAGCAAGAAAATCCAAAATTTTCTGAGAACAAAATATTGAGTTAAAATAGGTATCCATGATCTCCTCAAATGTTAAAAGACCATGCGGACTTCTCAGATTTAAACCTGGCATGTTCTTAAAGGAATTGACAATGTTCCACATTCAAAATGATAGGGAGAATAAACACTTGATAAAATAGCATGTTTCACGGATTCTGGCTCATAATGTACAAGCAGGTGAAGAGTTCAACTACTTATAAGAGAAGGAAATGGGATTTCTTAGTATTTTAAGTTAATCCCAGAAATATACTTTTCTCTGCCATTCTTCCCAAGAAGAATTAGTGTGGAAGACAGTATTCCATAAAGATGTGGCATTATAGACATGATTTGGGTATGAGCAAAAGGTACACTGTTTTTTTCTTTAGTTATGAAACAATATATGTTCATCATTAAAAATAAAGAAAATAGAATACAGGGTATTATCTCCATTTTTTTTGTATTTACTAAGAGTTGCTTTGTGGCATAAGATATGGTCTATTTTAGAGAAGGATCCATGTGCTGCTGGGAAGAAAGTGTATTTTCTCACTGATGGATGAAATATCCTATATATGTCTGTTAAATCTAAATTATTGATTGTATTATTTAGTTCTATAGTTTCTTTATTTAGTTTTCATTTGGAAGATATATCCAGTACTGACAGAGGTGTGTTAAAGTTACCCAGTATTATTGTGTCATGGTCTATTTGATTCTCGAAATTGAGAAGGGTTTGTTTGATGTATGTAGATGCTCCATTGTTTGGTGCATACAAATTTACAATTGTTACAGCTTGCTGATGTATAATTCCCTTAAGCAGTGTAAAACGTCCTTCTTTGTCCCTTCTGATTAACTTTGGCTTGAAGTCCACTTTATAAGGATAGAAACCCCTGTTTGTTTATGACACATGAGTGATGTATTTTTTTTTCCAATACTTTCACCTTCAGTATGTGGATGTCTTTGCCTATGAGGTGAGTCTCTTGGAGACAGCATACTTGTTGAGTCTTGTTTTTAAATCCAATCTTCCAATCTATGTCTTTAGATTGATGAGTTTAGGCTGTTAACATTCATGGTTATTATTGAGATATGATTTGTATGCCCAGTAATTTTTGTTTATTTATGGTTTTAATTTGACTTAGTTTCTCTGACTTCCTTAATAAGACTCCTAAAGTGCAAGAAGTAAAAGTAAGAATCAATAAATGGGATGGATTCAAACTAAAAAGCTTCTTTTCAGCAAAGGAAACAAACAAGAATGTGAAGAGAGAGCCTATAGAATGGGAGAAAATCTTTACAACATGCATGCACCTCAGATAGAGCATTAATATCCAGGATATATAAAGAACTCAAAAACCTTAACACCAAAAAAAACACAAAACAAAACAACAAAAAAACCACAAATAACCCAATCAATAAATGAGCTAAGGAACTGAACAGATATTTCACAGAATAAGAAATATAACCAGTCAACAAATATATGAAAAAATGTTTAACATCTTTAGCAATTAGAGGAATGCAAATTAAAATTACCCTGAGATTTAATCTCACTCCAGTCAGAATGGCAATTATCCAGAATACAAGCAACAATAAATGTTGGTGAGGATGTGGGGGAAAAGGTACATTCAATACATTGCTGGTGGGACTGCAAATTGGTGCAACCAATGGAAAGCTGTATGGAGATTCCTGAGTAAACTTGAAATGGAACCACCATTTGACCCAGCTATCCCACTCTTTGATTTACACGCAAAGGACTTAAAATCAGCATACTACAGTGACACAACCACATCAATGTTTATAGCAGCTCAGCTCACAGTAGCTAAACTATGGAATCAAACTAGGTGTCCTTCAACAGAAAAAGGGATAAAGAAAATGTGGCATACACACACACACACACACACACACACACACATATATATGCATATATATGTATATACACACACACAATGGAATATTACTCAGCCTTAAAGAAGAATGATATTATGGTAAATATTTGCAGGTAAGTGGATGGAGCTGAAGAATATCATGCTAAGTGAAATAAGCCAATCTTCAAAAACCAAAGGCCAAATGTTTTCTCTGATATGTGGATGCTAATTCACAAAAGGTGGGGGCAACTAGGAAGACTAGAGATTTTGGTCTTTGTCCGCAGGTCAGAATGGTCTCTTGATCCACATTGTGCAAAAGTAGGAGGACTCACTCTCTCTAAAGTAGATTTCTCCAAGTGGAATTGCCCAGTGCAGGTGATAAAGAGACCAAACTGTATGATTCTCCACTGAAGCAAGAAGAGCCACCGGATGGTGGGGAAGAATAGAGTTACTTTGAATTAGATAGAGGGGAGTGAAGGGAGGGAGGGGATATGAGGGTAGGAAGGATAATGAATGAATCAGACATTATTACCCTATGTACACATATGACTATACAACTGGAGTGATTCTACATCATGTATAACCAGAAGAATGAGAAATTATGCTCCACTTACATATGATGTGTCAAAGTGCATTCTACTGTCATGTATAACTAATCAGAACAAATTGGGGGGAAAAAGAACAAATGAATGAAAAAAAAATAAAGAAAATAATAATGTATTTAAAGTGATAGCAGTGGCTGAAGTTTTACTTTTTAGGAAATTGGAGGCTGCTTTTCTCTAGTTTAAACCTGTTGAAACCACTGACCCTTCACTTAAAACTGCAAAAGTGCCCAATGAGCACCTTTTTCAGTATTAGCAGGCTGAAAACTTGCCTTTGGAGCAAGCTAAAGCCATGTTTTTCTGAATATGTACCCCCAGGAAGAGCCACCAAGTTGATGCATGTGCAGACCACCAGTTATTTCACTTTTGCTTACCTGCAACCACTTTCCCATGCTGTGGACTACCCTATTTCTTTTTCTTTTTCTTTTTTTTTTTTTTTTTTTACTTTACTTATTTATTTAGTTATTCATAATACACAAGTATAGCATCTTTTTACATACAACTGCTTGTATACAAAGTATATAAGTACCATTCAGATCTTCAATCATGCATTTAGGATAATGATATCCATCTCATTCAACCACCAATTATTTTTCCTTTTCCCCCTCCCTCCCCCCTTGCTCCCTCCCTTCCCCTCCCTTTCCTTTGACCATTCTAGTGTTCCTCTAATCCTGTGTACCTCCATCCAACAACACTGTGAACTAGCTTCCTTATATCAGAGAAAACATTCGGTATATACAAAATGGAATTTTACTCAGCAATAAGAGAGAATAAAATAATGGCATTTGCAGGTAAATGGATGAAGTTGGAGAATATAATGCTGAGTGAAATTAGTCAATCTCAAAAATCCAAATACCCTATTTCTTTATCCCACAGATATTGCTAATCCCTCTCAAAGGGGAGGCATATGTGAGACTTGCTTTCTTGTCTCCACACTCACCTGCCTCTTGAATAAACAAGCCCTTTCCCTTTGGCAAAACCTTAGCTTTCCATGATGGGTATACTGCATGCCATGCAAAACAGGTCTGTGCAGTAACACAGATGTAGGCATGTGTCACATACTGTTTCTCAATTTTCCATTTAAATCTCCCATCATTACATCATAAATATCAGCCTATGTCATTAAAATCAACCTTCTTTATTTTAATGGGTGGGTAGTATTCCATTGTATTCATATTTAGGAGGTGCCTCCCCCCCATTTTATACTTAGGGTTTCCCTCTTCTTTTTCACTATTGTAACAACGTAACCAACATCCTTTGTGTGTATATTTTCACATTTGTATGAGTCATTGGTGCAGGGAAAGTCCTAGAAGTAGAATTATGGGTCAAGATATGGTACATTTAAAATTTTGATAGACTCTTTCAAATTGCTCACAAAGGCATGCACATTCATTCCTACTATAGGGTGCACATTCACAGTGGATATTTGTGAAGCATCTTGTAACAATTTTAAACAGTTGCTGGCATATTTCATCATTCTTGCAGATGCTAAATACTTAATATTAGACCAAGAAATGATTTCAGAATAATTACATGGGTTCAAATACCTTAAACTCAATGCAAACCGACATAATAGGGGGAAAGTATTGAAAATAAGACTAGAGAGATTTCAAATCTTTGAGTAATGAGTGGAGAAGAATATATGTCTAGTTGGAATTTGAGTAGGGAGTTAACCTCAAAGACAATGACTTGAATCATGGACCAGCACCCTTCTCGCAGAATTACAGGAGGCTCTGCCCTGCATGTGGACACTCCAGCAAGTGGTGATGGGATTGGCCTTTTTTCCTTTTTATGGGAAACACCTCATTGTACTGGTACCCACTGGAGCAGAGTTCAGAATTAAACCTCTTATGAGAAAGAGCTGTAGGAGTACCAGAGGGCTGCTCTTCAGCCTGCAGGTGTGACTAGGAAGGAATTTTCAGCTTCTGTCCATGCCCACATCCCTGCGAAGTAACCCTTGGAGCTACAAACTAATGTATACACAGGACACCTGCACGTGTGCCAAAGCTTCTGGGGAGAACTGTTGCCACTCAGTACTATTTTAGAAGGTGGCTTTGCTCACCCCCAACACCACCCTGAGTACTATTTGGGGAATGAGAACGGGAGACCTGATACTGGGTTCAGGTGCCGCCCTCACTGATGTTTTGACCTTATGTCACTGCTCAGTGCCTCATTTTCTTCACCTGTGAAATGGGCTTCATACTGCCTTGCATACTTTCTAGGTGAAGGTCACACAAGTTCATAGGTGTGAACACAGCGTGTAGCACAAATTGGATTTCAGATGTAAGTCTTTGTTAGTGAAGGAGGGTCTCCTATAGCTCTTTGCAAACAAATAAGTGAAACCCATTGCCAGCAACCCAGAAGGAGAAGGATTTGATGCCTGCACAATCTTGTGAATATACTAAAAACCACAGGTAGGAAGGAAGGAGGGAGGAAAACAGAAAGAGCCATCTTTCTAAATAGGAGAGATGATGATGGGTGAAGGGAGATGATTTCTCTGGAGCCCAATTTACAAGCCAGGCCCTCTGGAGTTCTTTAAATATGGTGTCATTATCTTATCCTTTCTAGAATCTGAGATGCAGAGATCATTATATAGAACTTTGGAAAATGAGAGTTTCCGTACCTTGCCTGTGCAATTAGCTTGCTCAAGATTTGGAATCTAACTTCTTGACTCTTAAACCTGAGCCCTTCCACTGCACAAGCTGCTTCTTGACTTAGTCAAAGCAAGGGTAAGCTTGGTCAGGGACATCAGCCCCACACACTTGGTCTCCCCTCCAGAGACTCTACACGGAAGAACTTGAAGGCTTTCCTTGATGCCCGCTTCAAAAGAAACAAAGTGCCACTGCCTGAGAGGTGCCACAGTCCATTACATGTCTAGTGTTTATACCCTCCTCATAACCTTCCTGGGTCTGTTTGCATTTTCAGCCCAAAACCCTGTTTTCGGTTAATGAGGCCCACAAGTTCCCTAGCCAAATGTTTATTGGATTCCAGTTTAACATAAGCTCGTATCTAATCAGTGTAGACGTTGAAACAAGTTCCATGCTGGCAAATTCCCAAAGCAAAAGGAGGTAAATGAGAACAACATGAATGAGACAAACAAGGGAACCACTGTGGGGGAAGAGTTTAATCAACACTTAGAGAAACATGGCTGCCTCCTGCTGAGTTGGAAATAAATCTGCTTTGTGGATGTCCTGATGCCTTTAACCATACCCCCTCCACTAGTACAGAGCCTTTTGCCTGTGCACCAATCCTACTGGAGGTCATTTTATAACAAGAGCTGAACAATCTCAGATCCAGCTTTTTAAATGAATTTTTAAAAAAGGACAGTATCAGACACTGTTGGGGCCTTACTTGTCACCCTGTAGATGTTTACTGTGAACCTCGTACCCATGGCTACTGCCTGAGAGGGTTGCCAGATGAGGGCTGGCAAGTAGGAAGGACGAGTGAGTTACCTCCAGAAGTTGCTCTCATCCTGTGACTGGTTGATGGACAAATAATCAAAGACTGAGTTGTATGTATATATATATATATATATATGTCAGTCAGCATCCTATCTCCATGGTTGGGATAATTCAGAGGCCTTCTACATGGGGAACTAACTGTTTCAAGAGGACAGGTTTCATTGGCTTCCTTCCCTTCCCGCTCTTACTTGCTACTTTTTCTGGAATTATTTCCCCAAAACACTACTTACATGAGAAGCTTAGTCAGAGTCCCCTTCAGGAGGAACCCAAACCAAAAAAAAAAAAAAAAAAAGGATGACTCCCACTCTCCTGGTGCAAAAGGAAATAATCATAATCATTAAGAAAATAAACTTTTGACTCTTCTCTTTAGAACTCCTATTGATTTTAGATTTCTCTCATCTCTTCAGAACTTTTTTTTCCATTGGCTGATTTCCTCAAGTCCCTCAAGATTTTACTGACCACCTGAAAACTAAGTGGTGCTCTTTCTCCATGGCCAACTCCTACAAATAGATGGTTGAATTCATTAGGTCTTTCTGAATATTAGTTGCTGAAAAGTTAAACATAGAAACACGTAGAATGTTAGCTGTACAGGAAGGAAGAAAGCTGAGAACTCCAAGGCTAAAGAGACTCAGGTAGAAACCATACTCTCTGGTCCCGAATTCCTGCCTCCCTGGTTCTTATAGAGTCTCTGCCCTCACTCTGTTCCCCTTGTGGGCACCATTTTCACCTTTGATTCTCCTCTAGTTACCTGCTGAAGCCCTTCATAGTGGTCTTCCTCCACTGAAGCTTACCCCCATCTTCCACAAGTTGTATGCTGGCATGACCTCCAAAGGAAATGGTTGCCAAACTCTTCCCCAAATGCCATATTCTGGGACAGCACTCATTTATCCCACAAACAAGATACTTTTCTTTTTTCTTTTTCTTTTTCACCGAACTGAACAAGTTTTCCCAGGTCATGTATCTCACCTCCACCAAACTTCTTTGCCTATAACTTAAAAAGTTCTGTTTCTCACTTTGCAAACAAATACCCACTAAAAACAATCCTATCACTGAGGGCATAGTTAGCCATAAAATCACCATGTTTCCTTCCCAACCCCATTATGACCGCACTGGGGCAGGAGTGGGGGCAATACTCATCCCCCTCTTCCTCAGTCCAGTGTCTTCCCTTCTGGAACACCTCCAAACACACCCCAAGCATACACAGGCAATTCATGTTCTCAAGAAGATGAATCAGGAGGGAACAGTTTGGACATTACCATATTTAGGTTCTCTTTTGATTATAGAGAACATAAAGAACTCTCAGGAAGAGTGAGCCCACCATGGCTCAAGCATGTCAATCTGTTCAAAGCACCTAAGGGCCTGCATTGCTCACCTACACAGTTACAGTCCCTTATTATTATTATAGGGAACCTTGCTTATATCAATATTTAAATATGCTATTTCCCCCAAATGAACCACAACAGCCTCATTTAAAGTTATTTTATTATGATGAACAGATATTTGGACAATTTAAAACTGTACTTCACTTGCTATACAAAGGACTCCAATAAAACCTCAGTTTTGCATGTAAATACATATTTAAACAGTTTAAAAACACATTGACTGCATAATTTGTATTTGTAACTGCTCAAAATAAAGGACTTTTTATTTCACGTGCCAAATAATGAGAACTTGGATGCCTTCTGGAAGGATGCATTATTCATGTGGAAGAGAAACAAAATCAATAAATGAAAATTCAAATAAAAATAAAACCCATTATGATTCTGCACTCAGACAATGATCATCCTGTGCATTATTTACTCAAGGAAAAGACACGGGAAAATGGCTCTTTTGGACCTGGGCTACATGCTGAATCATAAACTCCTGCTTAGGCTGTTTGAAAATAAACAATTATATGTTTCTAACATTCTACACAGTTTCATTAGTTTGTGACTAAAATTATTTAAAAATTCAACAACAAAATACATTTGGGAGATTGGTAAAATATGAAGGTGATTATATTCTATTGTTAACACATCACTTATTTCATTGCTACAGGGTATATAGAATCCATTAAGGTTCTGACTAGGGTTCTATGAAAATCATGTCTTTGCACATTGGGAGCACTGGCCAAGCCTGTAAAGCTGGGTGGGAGGGAGGCAAAGAGGGGTGTGGATTCTGGCACCTCTTGTGAAGTGTTACCATTTTCCACAAAGGCATCAAGAGTGGTCATGAGGTCAGGCTTTGGGGTCAGACATCTGGGTCAAATCTTGCCACTGAAAATATAAGCTTCATAGTTTTCATCAGTAATCTCTCAAGGCCTTAGTTTCTCAACTGTAAAATGGGTGTTCAATGATAGCTCCTACCTCATAGGATAGGTTGTGAGAATTAAAGGAAACTCTCAGCCCAGCACCTTGTACACAGAAGTTACCCAGCAATGCTAACCATAGACTATCTAAGAGTAGTCTTATAAGAGGCAGAGCATATGGCTAGCTTTCATCTTCAACAATCAGCACATGCACTTCCATTCCTTCTGAAGAATATTATGCCAGACTCTCTGAAGCCCATTTCTTATATGTTATGAGGAATAACCTATATGGAAATTGCCTAAAAATAGTCTACATCTTATCCTTTGCTCAAGACAAGTCATCAGGAAGCTACAACTGATAAACTTACAGAATAGATACCAACGAATTGGTTTTGCTGCAGATTGGTGCCAACAGCTTACACTGAAGAGTGAAAACAAAATAGCTCTAGGAAATTAAATATTTTATTTATCATAGAATATTTGATGATCCCTACTTTATTATATAGTTTTCTCTTTTATGAAGATCCTTTAGTGTCTACAACTAGGAAAAACTATACTTCAATTCATTTAAAAATGCTATGTTTCTCACTCTGCTTTCACTGAACAATGTTCTGGGTACTGCAGATATAACAATAAACAGAACAGACAAAAATACCTGCTCTGAGGAAAAGTTTACCTCCTATATCTATGAAAAACTGGTTTATGTTAATCTTATAGCCACTACGAGGCTTAAAATTGACTCGGTTTAACCCTTTGCTTTGGATCCTAGGAAGTTCAGAGCCAAGTGATATGGTTCTAATGGCATATATCCTTGTGTGTTAGTTTTGTGTGTGTGTGTGTGTGTGTGTGGTGTTGGGAATTGAACCCAGGACCTTATGCATGTGAGGCAAGCACTCTACCAACTGAGCTATATCCCTAGCCCTAATTATGTTTTTAAAAAACTTTTTTTAGTTGTTAATGGACCTTTATTTTATTTATTTATTTATTTTTTTATGTGGTGCTGAGAATCAAACCCAGTGCCTCACACATGCTAGGCAAGCACTCTGCCTCTGAGCCATACAACCCCAGCCCATCTGATGTGTTAATTTTACTCCTGGATTTATCTTGACATTATTACCAATTTTCTCATCTATTTCTATATTATTCTGCTACAAAAACATGCATTTCTATAAGCCAACTCAATATCTTTTGGGAGAAATAAAATTAATAATTCAAAATTTCATGAAAGACATTAATAAACAAGTAAATACAACAATAGAAACATAAGCATGTTTCCTACATCTTGAATGGCCATCTTGTTTTGCTTTCATTCTCTCCCTCCTCCAGCCTCAGAGTAATAATGCACTGAAGCTCGTTCATTGACCTAGCAAACATTCATTGTCCACCTGAAATATTCCAGACTCCATTAAAAGTGGGAAGATTCAAGGTTAACAACACAGACTAAGTCTCTGGGAGTCTTTATTAGTCAGGTCAAGCTGTTATAACAAAATACTGTAGACTAAGTGGCTTTAATGATAGAAATTAATGTTTTCAAAGTTCTAGAGTTTAGAAATCCAAGTACAGGGTACTGACTTGCTCAAGTTCTGGTGAAGGTTCTTTCCCTGATTTGCACATAGGCGCTTTCTTGCTGTATCCTCATATGGCATTGACAGAGTAGAAGTAAGAGCAAGAGAAATTAAAAGGAGAAGGAGCAGAAGAGGAGGAGGAGAGAGAGAGAGGGAGGCAGAGAGAGAGGTCTCTACTTTTTTTTAAAGGTCATAGAATTAGGGCCCCACCCTCATGACTTCATTTAACCTTAATTATCTCCCAAAGACCCTTTCTCCAGATATAATCACATTGGGGTTAGGACTTCAATATATGAAATTTGGAAGAGAACAGTTCACTCCAGGGCAGAAGCCTCATGAAGACTTGCCCATTATCCTAAGAACTGTAGTCAAGAGATATTATAAATTCATCATGGTCACTTTTTGTTTAAGGTCCCTCACTATTTTGTACTTATATTTGGCCTAAATCCAAGATTGCAGGTAAAGCCCAATTGATTTTATTGTGCCCTCAGAGGAGAGTCAACTTCTTTTTCATTGTGTTTCTAACACGATGAAGGGACACAGCTGATCAGGATGCTGTGTCAGTCTTTGCTGATTGCATTACACAGCACACCACAAAGAATGGTGAGTATCTGTGTTGTCATCGACAACAAGTCCTGTGCGTTCTCTAGATTCCAGACACTGCAGGATTCAGTGATGACTAATAAAACACCATCTCCATCCTTAAAGATGAATAGAACATACAGGCAAATAAATAGATCATTACAAAGCACTACTACAAGCAGTAGAGGAGGGGAAAATCAGCTTTATGGGCACATATAAGTAGCACCCTAACTTGGGGTGTCAGCAAAGGCTTTTCCAATGCAAACACGTCTAAATGGAAATCTTAACTTACATAAGCATGATCTAGGAAAAGCATGGATGTGATCAGGGACAGAGAGGGGAATGTATTCCAGAAATAGGGAAGAAAAAATGGAAAGAAGATTAGGGAGATTAGGGAGGGCGTAGCTCCATAGGAAATCCAAAAGTAGCACAGTATGTCTGCACAGTGAGGAGACAGGAGGTCCCAGGACAAAGCTTACAAGGGCAGCAACATATACAAAGTATTGGCAGTGGGAGGATAAATAGTTGATGCCATCAACAGAAGAGTGGCTAGGCAGCTGGAGGGTTTGCTGGCATGAAAGCCAAAACTCCAGGAGACTATTCCAAATCCAGGGAGTTGTGCCCTGGGTCCAAAAGCACTAAGAGGCAAAATAAAGTAAGAAGGGAAAAACATCCAGGGATGAAGAAAAGAGGAAAGGTGAGTGGTGGAGTAATTTAAGGAGAGTAGTGTTAATGAAGTGGTGGGGAAAGAGCTGCTGTTACACCTGTTCCCTTTGGGGGGGAATTTGGGTGGCAGGCCTTCTCCAGGGCATGCCTTCATGTGGAAACTGTAGCGGGTGTCATTATGTGTGTATGTGAACACACACACACACACACACACACACAAAAGTATGTGCAAGTAAAACCACAAAATATTAACAATAATTTTCTCTGCATGGTGGGGTATAGCTGGGTGGTGGGATAATAAGTAATTTTGTTTATTTATCCTTTTCCATATGTTATGTTTTCTACTTGAACATTATTATTTGGCAATCACAAAAACAATATAAACAATTTTAGAAAGTTATTTACATAGAGGACATAGAGCTGGTATAAAAACCATAAACTGGGGTTGCTTTAGCTATGAACCAAGACTTGAGTATAGCTATATTTTTGCATCATTTTATCCAAATGCTTTTTTCTTTCTTTTTCCCTATCCCAAACCATCAATATCTCACATACTTGGATACTGGAGAAGGTTTGGTCTGAGTAAAAACAAGCTGGTTTTATGAAACTGAAGGATGTCACCCAATTTGGCATCATTATTATTTTGAAAATTTGGATTCAGACAAGCTTAGAGCACATATAAAAAACTCACCTATTCATTGCCTGTCTTCCCTTTATGCAGAGCCATACATTTAAAAGATAAGTTGTGAAGGTAGCATTTGCATTGCTGAGTTTCAGTCAAAATTGGAAAGAGTAGAAAAAAAATCAAAACAATCAGTTTCACATCATGGTTACCACTTTTTAAATTGAAAAATTTAGAGAAAGTATATAACTGGTAGAAAGAAAACACTTTTCAGATCTAATGGAAAGAGACTGTCCATTAGAATGGAAGGTCTTTGGAAACAAACTGTTAGCACGCTCGGTTTGTAGAACACAGGAAGTTAGGACCATGCTGACTTAGGTAGCCATAAACCCCTATCGATGCCCAGCATCTGATCGCACCCTCCCCCCCACTCCTTAGCTAACTCAAGGAGAGATGACAACTGGGTGATTCCAACCGGAAAACAGAAAATCAAAGAATTTGAGTCTCTTGCCCAAACCCATGAGGCATGTGATTAAAAAGGAAAGTAGATTTCTTTCTGTCTTCCTTCTACATCCCACATGCCTCCCACAGCTAACAGCAGCTGCAGCAGGGCTTCCCAAGCTAATCATCAGGTCTTGCAAACCTTCAGATAAAAATATCTTCCTTTTGAATTTTCATTCACAGGCAACCTCCTCAGCTATGTCAGTACATGTTCCAGACAGAGGACAAAGGATTCCTGTTAGGGGGCGGCAGAGCAGCATGTGCAACTGGGACTCAGCCCTCACTGCGTGGTGTAAGTCAGAAACCCCTGGTTCTGAGGCTGGAGGAAGTCTGGTTAGAACAGGACCCAAGCTGCCCTCAGGGATTTCCAGACTTCCAGACAGACTCAGAAAGGAGCAGTAAAATCAGGAGGACTTAATTCATGTATCTGAACTTCAATTTACAAAAGAACCACCTTAAAAAAACCTTGTTAAATATTGAGGTTCCCAGGCACCATCCCCAAGTTCAGGTTCAGTTAAATCTGGAACGGGTACCAGGAATTTGCTTTGTAAAATATCATCCTAGGTTATTCTGATACAAGTGCCCACATGTTGAGAAATGCTTAAGATTTTCATGCCACCCTCTGCTGGTACTGCTTTGATCAGTGGGTCTGGGAAGCAAAGCATAACCAGTTAGCCCTGGGGAATTCCTCAGGTGTGTGGTATGAGGCAAAGGTCACCTACTCATAGGCCACACAGCCTTCAGCTTCCTAGAGGACTGATTCTAATTGCTGATCTAGAGGCAACATTATTATTTTTAGCAAAGCAAAAAAAAAAAAAAAAAAAAAAAAAAAGAATATACAATAGAGTAGAATACATTGAAAAATATATACATACTTAGGACAAGCTGCATTTGACTGTACCTCCCAGACTAAATGGGCTTTTTCCATCCTGTCCCCAGTGGAAAATTTGAGAAGCTCTGTTAGTGGGTGGCAGTAAGTATACTTTCATTAGTTTCCTCATGTAAAAATAAGCATTATAACATCTGTCCCCTGGAATTATGTTTAAGCATAAAGAAGAGTTATCTTTAAGCCCTAACCCAAAGTCTGATGTCCAAAGATATTCTATACATATTCATTTTTCCCTCAGTGAAGAGAAAAATAAAATTTTGAACCTAGGGTAATGAGAAATTGCTTCATGCCCTTCAGGATTTGAACTCTGAAGGATCTATAGATTTTTTTTCCCCCCTCTTGGGAATTGACAGGAGATAGTTATAAGCAACACTACTTTTATGTGACTGTTCATAAAAATGAGAAATACAATGACATATATGGTAGATTTAAGTTTGTCTAAACATAATACCTGAGAAACAGTGAGACACACAGTATGTATAAGAGCCTAGGAAGAAGGTACTCCTTCCTTTCTCCAAGCCATTCTCTAGCACTTGCATCTTATCACCACATTCTAATTTCTTTTGTGTCTTTCAAACTGTAAGTTCCTTGAGAATGGAGACCACAAACTATCTTTATGCTAATTCAGTCATTTTTAACTCAATTAAGATTAAGACAATCTATAGGTAATACATGCATGTGTTAAATAAAATTAAAGTCACAAAAAGGAAGAATATTGAGGTCTCCTGCCAGGTGCTAGTTGCTCAGCTTCCCTCCCTGGGGATGACCAGGATTCCAACCTTTCATGTGCCTTTACAGAGACAATCTGTAAGTCAGACTCTTTTTTTTTTTTTTTTTTTTTTTTGATACTGGGGATTAAACTCAGGGCACTTGACCACTGGGCCACATCCCCAGCTTTTTATTTGTATTTTATTAGAGATAGGGTCTCACTGAGTTGCTAAGTGCCTCACCCTTATTGAGGCTGGCTTTGAACTTGCGATCCTCCTGCCTCAGCCTCCCAAGTGCTGGGATTACAGGCATGTGCCACCCCCGCCCGGCTGTAAGTCAGATTCTATAAAAATATTAGTATGTAACACCCAATTTTTGTACTTAGCTTTTATATTTTATATATTTGATACTTTTATATTTTATAAAATGCTATAGATTTTAATGTCAATGCATGTATTATTTTAAACATTACATAGTAAAGATTTTTATTATTTTTATATTTTAGATGACATTTTATCTTTTTTACAACACTGCCCTGTCCTTTTTTTTTTTTTTTGGTACCGGGGATTGAACTCAGGGGCACTCAACCACTGGGCCACATCCCCAGCCCTTTTTTGTATTTTATTAGAGACAGGGTCTCACTGAGTTGCTAAGTACCTTGCCATTGTTGAGGCTGGCTTTGAACTCACGATCCTCCTGCCTCAGCCTCCCAAGTGCTGGGATTACAGGCATGTGCCACCAGGCCCAGCCTTTTTATTTTTTATTATTTAAAAAAAAATTTTAGTGGTAGATGGACACAATATCTTAATTTATTTATTTTTATGTGGTGCTGAGGATCGAACCCAGTACCTCACACATACAAGGCAAGCACTCTGCCACTGAGCTACATACAACCCCAGCCCCCTGCCCTTTCCTTTTTAAACAGCTGCATAAAAATAAATAAACCATATTTTATTTAACCTTACTAATAAACACTTAGGTGGTTTTAAATTTAGTTGGTTTTGCTGCAATGAATGCTACAATACAAGAAATACTAAAATGAACATCTTTGTACATATGCCTCTATGCATATTTGAGAGTGTATCTGTGCAATAAATTCTGAGAATTGGAAATGTGGGTCATCTGTAATTTTGATAGGAACAGCCAAATTGCTCTCTGTTAAAGTTATGCTGATTTACTTTTCTGCCAACAATGACTATCAACCCCCAAATTTAATAACATTTGGTGTATTATCAAAATTCAACAGCCTAATGAGTGAAGCATTTGCATTCCGAATGAATCAAAGAAAGTTTTGATTGGGCCAGGCGTGGTGGCACACTCCTATAATCCCAGCAGCTGGGGAGGCTGACACAGGAGGATCATGAGTTCAAAGCCAGCCTCAGCAACTTAGGGAGGCCCTAAACAACTCAGTGAGACCCTGTCTCTAAATATGACACAAAAAAGGGTGGGAATGTGGCTCAGTTATTAAATGCCCCTGGGTTCAATAGCTGGTACAAAAAGAAAAAGAGAGAGAGAGAGAGAGAGAGAGAGAGAGAGAGAGAGAAGAAAGAAAGAAAGTTTTGATTGGTGGAAAGAAGAAGGATTTTTTTATAGTCCTGAGACAATTATTTGAACATACACATACACATAGAACATATATACACATATACACACACAAATCAAATCCAAGTAGATTTCAAACTTAAATGAGAAAGACAAAAAATAAAAGAGTTCTGGAAGAAAATATGGGACAATATCTTTCTGACCTCAAAGTACAGAAGGATTTATTTTATAAAACCTCAAATAAATTAACCATAAAAGAAAAGATTAATAAATTTAATTATGTTAAAATGAGAAACATCTGATCATTCAAAAATATCGTGAAGAAGTGAACAGATACTGAAATCTGGAAGAAGGAAATGAAACACTTACAATTGGCAAAGTCTTAGTATCCAGACCACATATATAAAGAGCTTCTGCAACTCAATAAAAAAGATAAACAACTCAGTAGAAAAAACATGAAAACAAGCACTTTACAGTAGAGGTAACATGAATACTGAATAAACTTGTGAAAAGAATTCAATTTAATACATTTTTAAGATAATGCAAATTAAGATCTCAATGAGATACCATTTTACTATCAGACAAGATCATGAGTTGGAAGGCTATATTCTCATGTAACACCCAATTTTCACACTACTGGTAGGAGTGGATGCAACTCCTTTGGAAAGCCATTTGAGATTATCATTTACCATCCCCTATGATCCTAGTATGTATTTTGTGACGAGTTTTATCCCTTGGGAAACATCTGTACAAAGAAAGCTCATAGCAAAAAAAAAAAAAAAAAAAAAAAAAAGAAGCAATCCATATGTTTATTGAGTAGACAATGAATGTTGTATTTGTTTTTACACAAAGGCATCCTACAGAAATTAAAGGAAACAAAAAATATGGGCTCGAAAAGCCAAATGCACAATGTTGGGAAGTCTGGAAGATGGTGATGTGTCAGGACAACCATGACCATTCTGGGCAGAGTGTGTGGGCAAGAGGAGCAGTGGTAGAAGATAAGACTGAGGGAAAGGCAGGGGCCTGGCATGGAAAAGCATCAGTTGGAGCAGCGGGGTGGGGAGGGAGTGTCAAGAGAGTCAAGAACACAGCTGCTTAAATGCATGGTGCCATGCCCAGGACACCGAACTTGGGAAGGGATGAAATCCTGGTATAATCACTAAGAAGTTTCTCCTTACCTTATGGAATTGCTTCTTGAGTGTTTTGCTGTCTTCCTGACACTGGCAAGAAGTTTAATTATTAATTTAAACACTTCCCCTTTTTTAAATTACAAGATAATAATGAGATTCTATCTTCTTTTTGCCCACAGAATCTGTATCTATTTTTTCATGAAGGAGATCCAAAACATCAAAATCATGATGATGAAGGGATTCATCAATCCTGAATACATGAATCCATATTCCATGAACTACTTATTCAATGAATAGTGCCTCTGAATCTTACACGTTTCTATGGCACTTCACAGTGTATAAGTCTTTTTCAAATTCATTACCATATTTAAATTATCCTTCCCAAAAAGGCAACAATGTTCTGAAGGCAGCCTTGTTAGGTCCCTTTCACAGATGAAGAGACAGGCCCAAGATGTCATAGGGGGTGTGTCCACTGTAAAGAGCTTTGACCCAGGCAGTTCTGACTTTAAATTGTGACTCTGCTGCCTATCAGCTGAGCAAATTAACCTCTCCAAACCTCATATTCCTAATGTTGGACGAGGGATGGTGACTGTGCCTCACTGGGTTTTGTAAAGTTTGAATAAGGCAAGTTTGATTAAGGCTGTAGCCCGTGAGAGCATTCCCTGAATGGTTCCAGGAGTAGAGCTCAGGTTTAAACTGAGTTCCTCCTAGGCCAAGATAGCGTACTCTCTCCTTGTTACTACACAGATGTGTCTGCAGGGTGGGGGACCAGGCAGGCCTCACGGTTACAGCTATGGGAGATTTGGCCAGGCTCCTGTTCTGAGGGCTTGCTCTTCTCCACTAAGTTCCAGGAGTTATTGTCATGATTTTGATAGAAACAGGCCCCCCATATCAGAACAAGGGATAGAGGTTGCAGATTTTGCTCTAGTTTGGGAATTAGCAGGAATAAACATAGGATAATCTAAAATAAAAGAGGGTAAGGCAGAAGCCTTTTTGCTTGCTGTGATTCCACAGATTTTCAGAAAGGAAAAAACATGTTTCTCTGAAACTCTATCATTAGATCTTTTAAAAGAGGAAAATCCCCAAATATACTCTATTGTTAAATTCTCCCATAATAGCATAATCTTAATGCTTAAAATCATTTATTTCAAGGCTGTATTAGATTGTGAAATAAACAGCCTGGGGGCAAGGAAATCAGAGCTCCTTGATGTCTTCACCTATAAGAACAGAACACTTGTGTCCCTGCTCAACGAGGTAGGTGTCTGTCAATGTTTCCTGGATGAATACTGAATTGGGAATGAAAATATGGCTGAAGAGCCCCTTCCCAGGGCCAGAGTGAGCTTCACTGCACCCAATATGAGTGACAGAATAGGAAAGATGTTCTTTAATCTCCATGTGGGGCTCTTTTCCTTCCCCTTCCCTCTTTGCTCTTCCCTTGCAGGTAAAGGTTGTTTCACAATGTGGGGAAGGTCTTTTGAGGCAAAACTGATTATTATTTATTTCTCACTAATTAAAGTGGCAAAATCAGAGAGGACTAGGTTTTCCTTTGAAGTAGATCAGTTCTTTTAAGTTAGATCAGATTTCACATCAATTAAAGGCACCATCCCTGGGCTTACCTGAGCAATACACCTCTTCTTCAAAAATGTTTAAGGGTTTGGCTAATACATGAGAGATTTTCTTAAGGGAGTTTTCTGGTTTGTCTTTCATTTTAAGAGTTCCTGGTGGGATATTGGAGTGTGATTTCCATTTTCAGTCCTCCACTCATTAGGCAAATGCTATTTTTCCATGTTTGAATTTAGCAAAAAACAAAAACAATAACAACAGCAAAAATCTCTTCTCTCGTGTAGGGAATTTGTATCTAGGTAGTAAATAGCATTCTTATGTTTGACTCAATATTTGCAAAGTTTGTTTAGGCAACTTTGAATTTCCAGATTATTCTTTGGGCTCCTTGTCAGAGTTCTTATTTTTGACTCATCTTCACATGATATATCCAATATATATAAGCATTACCTTTCTGTCCTCCTCCAGCATCGTGGCTCTGCCAAACGATTTATTAATGACCATTGTGTGGGGAGGTCCTTCTCATCCTGGGCTGGCCACCCAACTGCTTTTTTCTTTCTGGCAGCTACAGGCCCAAGGATTGTGTCTCAGCAAATCTATCCAGGCCCAAGACCACCTGGGCTCTTTTCTCCACACATAAAAGCTTATTGCAGAAGGGTGATCTCCTTGCTCCTCCTGGGTACTGTGCCTCGAGCCCTGTAGATGGGACACTTTCCATTGCCCCCAGTCTCCACCCAACCCCAGAAGTGATCCAGCACTGGCCCTCTCCATTCACTGCATCCTCAACTTGTAGAATCATCACTAAAATCCCGATAGCAGCAGTAATGTTGTACCTCGTTTTCTCCTTCCAAATGGTGGTTGTGGCCCTTACATTTTTGAAAAGCCATTTATTTCTCTTGTTACAAATGCACTCTTCCTAAATCTTTAATGAGGAAACATGTTTTTGAACTTCAGGTTGCCTTGACATAGTACCTTTTGGTGGTATTTGTGATGCACACAAAATTATCTGCCTCCTGGTTCCTGGTCTCTATTCACAACAGTCCTATTGACATCCATCCTTCCTGTGAAATGAAACGCTGGGGAGAGGGCTATGGTCCAAGAACAATTGCTGCTGCAAGCTGTATCTACAACTAGTGGGAAACAAGTTTCAGGGCAAACGATGCTATACTATGGTTCTGAGAGATTCCGGGGGTTGGATATATGCTAAGGTCAAGGTGAAGAGAAAGTCACGCTGATCTCATACATCCCAAATAGAGCGATAGGGGTTCCAGGATCAGCAGACTACTTCTGTGCTTTAGCCAACACCACAGAAGAAAGAGTTTGAAGAGAGGTGAACATTGTGTGTCTGAGAATCAGAGAGCTAGAGACCCATGTTAACTGCTGGACCACTTGAACTTGGCCAATGTCTAATTTCACTAAAGGCTACTTGTCTTTTGAGGGCAAAGCTAACCATTGCAAGTTTTGGCTGGGATCTAAGATGAATCTCTACATTCTTTCAGGTTGCCAGGTGCAGTGTAATTAAAAATAAGAAGGTCTGGTTGAACCAAGATGACCCTAATTATCTTTATTAAAAACCACAGATGGGGAGGCAATAGCAGCTAGCGTACAAGAAAAGCCTGTTCCTAGACCGGAACTATGTTTAAAGAAAAAGTAAGAGCTTAGAAAAGTCCATTATTGGTATATTCCCTTGTATTTCATTTCTCATAGATTAAATATCTTAAATCCCTCCTGGTCTAATCCAAAAATTATTATGGTGTAGTGAATAAGGCGCTCAGGTCAATCACCCAAGTTTCTGGTCCACATTCTCCACTTACTAATGTGAAATATTGGAAAAGCTACTGCAATTATCTAAGCCTCAATCTCTTCACCTATACAATGGAAATGATCAAAGCGACCTCATAGATTTGTCATGAGATTGAAGTGAGACAATATGACTACTTAGATCAGGATTTGGCAAGCAGTAAGCACTTAATGATTGCTATCTATTCTTGCTATTGTATAATTGGGGTGTTTGTTGTTGACTTCAGCCAAAGTGAACATACATGAACTTCTGCATCTTCAGCATTCGTGAGCTCTTCTCTCTTTTTACCATCTCAGCCATAGTGACATTGGGAGACCTTGCCGTTCTTGGTTGATTTTGGATTTCATAGCCCATCCAAACCACTTTCATATTCCCTAATAAGTGAGGTACCAACGCAATCCCTATGGCACTTACTGCTTCCCGGCAAACAAAATGTCTAATTAGAAACACTTAAGACTTCTCCTTACAAAGCCAGACTTCTCCCCAAGGATGGCCTTCTAACTTAGCCAACAATCACTGGCAGGGAGTTTATTAGACACCTTGGGAAATAAAATACCAGTCATTGCACTTTCCTTTGTTTCTGATGAACATAAAATGGTCTGCACTTCCTGCTTATTTTGAAAGCACAATAACGAGCCCTATGTATTTTCCTTTCTACAGATTGGAGTGCTTACCCATCAACAAGCTTAGTTTGTTGTAGTCTCCCAAGAACAAAATATACAATACACTTGGAGGTACTATTTAATAATGTCATCAGTTACAAGGTACTCACAAAGTCAGGGGACTCTGCATCTGGGGCTGACCTTGTCTAAGCTGTCCTATTTGAATGGAAGGGCAAATTTATTAGAAAATTTACTTATGAGAAATGGAATCCTAAGTCACATTCCAGGTATTTGGGTTCTTGTTTTTTTATCTTGCTAGAAGGAAGCCATGTTGCTAAGTGTTATTTCATTCAGGATTATTTTGTGCTTTTTGCATTCTATCAGTGTCACCCAATTCAATTGTTTGGGGTCACCGTGGGAGCTGAAAGAAGATGGGTAGCAAGAAGCACTTGTGTAAAGGTCCTCCAAGCAGTGCCTTAATGTTCAAGTCTTTTTAACCAAAGCAGTCCTGGTGGCTCTGCCTAATTGGCAGTTCATCACCGTCTAGAGTGCCATGTCCTGCAGTCACTCACTTACGGTTCATTTTGGAATAAATAAAACTGATATCTTGACTTTAGAAAAGAGACAGGGAAAAGAGAAAGAGAAGAACTGAAGCCAAACACATGTGGCTGAATAATTTTCAAATGTCATCTCATAACAAATGAGGCACCCGACATATGCCTCATCAGAACCCTGATGAGAGGGCTCTGTAACGAACATGTAGTCATCTTTCAGCATCCCTTGCATGGGGTAACCATCCCACACATGTGCCTGCAGCCCTGGTGAGCTGTCAATAACAAAGCCTCCACTCTCTGGTCACTGAGGTGGGTATTTGATCCAGGCTGAACTGGGGAGATTTCCTCTGGAAGTTCTCTCTTATGGAGGAACAAGGATCTCATCCTGTGGATTGGCCGAATAAAGGACAAAGCTTGGGATTGTGGTGCCATTTCTTCCTGCAACCTGCTGACAGCCAGCCTCAGGATGAAGTTACACACAGGAGGAAGAAATTAGAGCTGAAAGATGGAGAAAGTACTAAAATTTTGGAAGAGTTGTTGGAACTCCTGGATATAAACTTGCCTGAAACTGGTAAGATGCCATGAAGTTCCTCCACCCCTTTTAAGACCATTTAAGTTAGGTTTATGTCACTTGCATCTTAAAGAGTACTATAAAAGAGCTATTACATTCATCTTATGAATGAGCAAATAAAAACTTAGAGAAGAAAATTATCTTGTCCTGAAACTAGTAAGGCTGGGATCTAAAATCCAGATTATTCTGTCACTAAAGATTGTACTGTTTATGCCTTTATATCTCTCTGGAAGGTCATAAGAAGCTGTGGAACCCTTTCCAGATGTCTTAATTCTTCAAGAGCAGTAATACGTCTATGAAACAGACAGGAGGCTTGCTGTGGGTTTCACATTCAAGTTAAGCCAATACAAGTCTGATCAGAAGGGCTCTCGAATAGAACCAACTTGCCTGCACTGAGAGATTCCAACTGTCCTACTGGGCAGCATGGGCAAGCAGAGAGGACAAGGTCCAGCAGTTGCTAACGCCAAACAAAAGAAGTGGGTACAGCTCTTTTCTTGAATGAAATGGACAAAACACCTTAAGGATACACTCAAGAACAGTTTCACATGAGGAGAAATAGCTCAGGCCAGCCCAAAATGCAGACCATGGAGATACAGAGGAGTGGAGGCTGATAATCAAAGGAAATGAGAGTGTCAAAAAGTTCCAAGTCTTCTGAGGAATCTCCATCTTGCTATTCCACTCCTTGGTTTATACCCAAAGGACTTAAAATCAGCATACTACAGTGATGCGACTACATCAATGTTGATAGCAGCTCAATTCACAATAGCTAAACTATGGAACCAACCTAGGTGACCTTCAATAGATGAATGGATAAAGAAAATGTGGTATATATACTTGATGGAATATTACTCAGCCTTAAAGAAGAATGATATTATGGCATTTGCCCGTAAATGGATGGAGTTGGAGAATATTATGTTAAGCAAAATAAGCCAATCCCAAAAAAAACCAAAGGCCAAATGTTTTCTCTGGTATGTGGATGCTAATTCACAGTAAGAGGGAAGGCTAGGGGAAAATAAAGTTACTTTGGATTAGGTAGAGGGGAGTGAAGGGAAGGGAGGGGATATGGGGATAGGATGGATAGTAGAATGAAACAGATATTATTACTGTGTGTGTGTGTGTGTGTGTGTGTGTGTGTGTGTGTGTGTATAAAGTTCCAAGTCACAGAAACATGGATTCTTGGTGGGAGAAGAGGTGCTGGAAAACAGTGGCTACAGTAGCTAATCTAAAATCTGTCTGCAACCATGGACAGCAATGGAAGCACCCATGGCTATGCTGGTCATTCATTTCCTCCTCCACGCAAGTATTACAGGCACAGTGATTCAGTGATACAGATGGGCCCCTGTCTTCAGGGTTTGAGAGTTGAAGGCCCTGTATGGCAGTCATCACAATGGGAGGGAGGGAGTGGTGGGGAGAAAGGGATCTGGCATGTTGATCTTAAGGGTTTCAGAACCACCACTTATTCCAGTAGAGTTTTTTGTTGTCCTCGTTGTTGTTGTTGTTTGTTTGATTTACATTTCATATTATACTTGTAGAGCACATTTTTACATATCTCTGGTTGTATACAAAGTATATTCACACCATTCATGACTTTATACATGCACTTAGGGTAATGATATCCATCTCATTCTACCACCTTTTTTTTTTCCCCCTTGACCCTTTTATCCCCTCCCTTCCCCTCCCTCCCCATTGGCCATTCTAGTGTTCCTCTAATTCTCCTATGCTCCCCATCCCAACCCGACTGTGAATCGGCCTCCCTGTATCAGAGAAAACATTTGGCATTTGGCTTTGGGGGATTGCTAACTTCACTTAGCATTATATTCTCTAACTCCATCCATTTACCTGCAAATGACATGATTTTATTCTCTCTTATTGCTGAGTAATACTCCATTGTGTGTATATACCACATTTTCTTTATCCATTCATCTACTGAAGGGCATCTGGGTTGGTACCACAGTTTAGCTTTTGTGAATTGTGCTGCTATAAACATTGATGTGGCTGTGTTCCTGTAGTATGCTGTTTTTTAAAAGTCCTTTGGGTAAAGACCCAGGAGTGGGATAGCTGGGTCATAAGGTGGATCCATTCCAAGTTTTCCAAGGAAGCTCCATACTGCTTTCCATATTGGCTGCACCATTTTGCAGTCCCACCAACAATGTGTGAGTGTGCCTTTTTCTCCACATCCTCTCCAACATTTATTGTTGTTTGTGTTCTTAATAGCTGCCATTCTGACGGGTGTGAGATGAAATCTTAGAGTGCTTTTGATTTGCATTTCTCTAATTGCCAGAGATGTTGAACATTTTTTCATGTATTTGTTGATTGATTGTCTATCTTCTTCTGAGAAACAATCAGTGAGGTGAATAGAGAGCCTACTAACTGGGAACAAATTTTTACCACATGCACGTCAGATAGAGCACTAATCTCTAGAATATATAAAGAACTCAAAAATCTTAACACCAAAAAAACCCAAATAACCCAATTAATAAATGGGCCAAGGAACTGTTGTTTGTTTTTTTAAGAGGGCCATCTACATGTCAAATACTCCTAGAGGGAGTAAAATCTTATTTAACCACAGCTGGGTGAGGAGAAAGGGCTACAGAAAGCCCTGGAGATGGAGGAGGAGGAAGCCAGGAAGTTGTCAAGACAGCCATGCACCTGTCCTCCTTTCTAAGGAGGCTTCTCATAGAGTAACTGATCCCCGACTTGAATGAGGGGTTCACCTTAGGCCCCAGTTACCAGGACCGGGGGCTGGAAGAAGTCAGCTTTCAATGGGTCTGACTGCTCACTAACATTGTGTGCTGTTCTATGACTCTTCAAATCGGTTTTCCTGTATATTATTTCACCTGAGCTTTACAGTTTCTTGTAGAGGCAGCTCTGACTGCTTTATTTTTTCAGTATTAAAAATGAGGCTTGTGGGAGGAAATTGACTCACTCAAGCTCTCACAGACCTGAGCACAGTGAGACCTGGGCCTCAATCTTTTGAGTATAAAATTCATACCCCCCAAATCACAGTGCTTGTTTCTTCTGCTCCAACCAAGGAGGCTCTGCCATTGAAAATGGCTGAGAAAAGAGACTAATTAAAAGCCAAGAGCTCCACAGGAGGCACAGTTCTCTTTGGGAGAAGAACCCTAGCCTGAAGCCAGTGTGCTCAATCAGCCTTAGAGGAGCACAATGCCTTTTTACTCCTCCAGTAATTTGGTTAATGAGCATTGCCTTGAAGAAAAGCGACTCAATTGAGATAATCCTGGTAAAGCTGCAGTAGCAGGCACATAGTAGGTACTCAATTGCTGCTAAATTCAAGACCTGCCCCCTGCCTACCTCTCTGTGTACATCTCACAGACCCTCCCACCAGTCACGCTGGTCTGCTTTAAATTCCTCCAGCACATGTAGGTACTATCATGCTCCCAGGGTCACAGATGAGGAAACCGAGGCCCAGAGAGGATAGGTCACTTGCACAGCAAGTCCATGGGGCAGTGAGGATTCCAACCTTGGAAAATCACCCCATTGCCATTCTTCAAGGCATTAAATGGAAAAACAGAAGAGAACATTCCAGCAAGAGGCAAGAACATGTGTTCACCCCACAATGTCGAGGTAAGGCTTGCACAAATTTTATATGTAGAAATGATTAAAAGATGGCCAAATTTATTAACATTTGCCACCATTATTAGCCATCCCACAGTGTTCATGTCCCCTGTGGGTTTCTCCCAGGAACCTTAGTTCCCACTACGTGGATCAGTTCCCTTTAACATTCCCTCTTATAAAATGCCATACTGTCCTTTAGGGCACTTGTCTCAGTTGGTAATTATACACCCATTTCTGATTTATTTAGTGTATCATTGTCTTCAGTCTCCCAATGCCCTGTTCTGGTAAAAAGACAAACAAACAAACAAACAAACAAAACCCAACTCAAGAAGTCTTTCTTGAATGAATGGATGAGTGAATGAAACATTCCTTGCCTCCCTGGAGTCCTGCATTTTTTCTCCTCTCGGTGGGAGGAGAACATTCCTCTTTGTTTCTCTTCATGCCATCTTGGGACTCCACGCATTTCCCACAGCTAATCTGCATGGTGTTTACAGGTGCCTTCTGAAAACCGCCCACTCCCGGGTTTCTAAACTCAGCGTAGCTATGTCTCCGAAATGTCAGCCTCTCTCGTTAAGTCTCCTTCTCAAAAGAAGCGAGAAATTCAGACAAGGAAAGTTTTCAGTTCCTCTCCTTGTCGTGCCAATTGTATAATGAATCTGTGGGATTGAGTTTATTTCCAAATTTAGACCCACTCTGAGCACAATGGAGGCTTCTAAACTCATCCCAGTGGATCTCAAACCCACTTCTGACTTTTAAAGATTACAGATTTTTCTTAGTTTTGATGAGTGGTGAGTGGGAACAGAAAGTTCCAGAAGACATGCCATTAATTTCTGTTCATCATGTCCTCTTCTCCTTTTTTTCTACAAGTGATTCTTGAGGACCTGCACTATCTTTGGGTTCCCGTGAGATACTCTTGAGGCAGAGATTTCCCCTGCCTTCCAAAGAACCTTCTGGTTGTACAATGCCTCAAACCCACCTTTCTGGCTCTTTTGCTCTACAGATTTTCTTAACAACCTCCTTGTGCTCTTTACTCCTTTCACCTTAGTATTTTAATTTCCTTTCTTTGAAATCAGCATGAGTAAATGTGAATTTATGCTGTGCTTCGTTGGCTTTTTTATCAATAGAATGTGTGATACCCAAATCACAGGTTCATCGTGAGCACTAAACATGAGATCATGGATGTGTAGCAGTTTTAAATTGGGCATTTGTGTCTGTTGAGTTCTAAAGCTGAGAATAATAGGTGGCAAGGGTCCCTTATTCTAAATAGGGATGGTGGATCATCTATGCAAGATCTGCCCAACTCTCAAGTGCCCTTGACCGTGTTTCCTCCTGCAGGGGTGCCTCAGGAGCACCCACGAGGAGGACTGTCTCTGAAGAACCACAGGGAAAGAGCCAAGGAGGGCACTGAGCCCAGATTATAATAGCACCAGAGGCATCTCCTTCCTTCTTCCTCCACTCCCTCCACACTGGAGGAGTCAGACACTGCTGGGAGAGCGAGTAGGAGAGGACGACAGGAAAAGCAAGAGGAAGGACGATTACAAAACAGGCGCGGTCTCCCCTCTCCCACAGTACTGCTGAAGAGCGTGCATGAATCAAACCCACCGATGCTGGCCAGGGAGAAAAACTTTGAATTGGATGAGAAAGTGGAATTTTGATGTTAGAACAGACTGACAGTATATAGGTCCCTAACCTCTTCTCCAAAACACTTGTGACTACCAGATACACATCAGATCAGAACTTCTTTAATTGTTAGAAAGAGCATGTGATTGGTATCCTGTTATCATTGAATATATATAGGGCAGCACCCTATACTCAAATATTTCTGCAGCAAAATGTATGATTATCCACACAAGGTGGGAGTATGTAAATAACTACAAATGTCTGCACAGCAGTTTATGTCAGTTTTTGCCACCTAATGACTTTGTAGCAAACTTAAAAATAGTTTTGACTTCTAGACTTCTGGAGATTTCAGAATTGTAGATAAGGGATTAAGGAACGATTCCCCAAAATGGGAATGTTTACTGAGGCTTAAAAGTGACCTGAGAATATAAAGAATCTGCCCCCAAAGATCCCCTGGGGCAGGAAATTTAACAGACTGAGTTAGAAATTAATGTAAAAACTTTCATGCTTAAACCCATTGAACACCACTCATTCAAGAAACCAGCTACTTTTATAAAAGCACATTATGAGCCGGACACGGTGGCGCACACCTGTAATCCCAGCACTTGGGAGGCTGAGGCAGGAGGATTGCGAGTTCAAAGCCAGCCTCAGCAATGGCCAGGCACTTAGCAACTCAGTGAGACCCTGTCTCTAATAAAATACAAAAACGGGCTGGGGATGTAGCCCAGTGGTCGAGTGCCCTTGAGTTCAATCCCTGGTACCAAATATATAAATAAATAAATAAAAGCATATTATGTCATCTGTGCCTTTTTAAAAAATATTTGTTTTAGTTGTACACAATGCCTTTATTCTTACGTGGTGCTGAGGATCGAACCTAGGCCGCGCATGTGCTAGGTAAATGCTCTACCACTGAGCCACAACCCTAATCCCATCTGTACTTTAACATAGCAGGTGATTAATAAATATTAACTCCATCCCCTTTTCCACAAGGCCCTCCACTTCATTTCCCAGAGGAAGTTTGATGAAGCTGGAGCTGCAGGCAGGATGCAGGCAGTAAGGAGACACCAGAAACCACTGTCCTGGTCCAAGGGCTGAGGCTGCTGTTTGGCAGAAGGACTACCAACACAAACACCACATACTCCACCCTTTGTCTCCAGTGACCACCTGCCCTTGATGGGTCTCTTGGAAAATCTGGACTCTATTTCTCCCCAGTAGAAACCAGTAGGATTTGGAATTCTGCTCCCTCTTCAAAGCCTCCTTATCCTACATCTAGGATTTTGTGGTGAGAAGTGTGGGACTACGGAGGGGAAACAGGAAGCAGTAAGGATGTGGAGCTGGACCAACTATAGCAACCTCTATGGAACCCTGCCTGGAGATCAAAGGGCCAGAATTCTCCAACCTCCACCAAGAAGTAATGTGTGAGCAAGAAACTGCAAGGGAGTTACAAACGCATCACAACAAAGAACAAGCCGTGACACCGAAACTTCTCCAGAAGCAAGTGGTACATTTTAAAGGCCACACTATCGTGAGTTGTCTATCATCATCTCTCTAGAAATGGTATTAAAACATTGCTGTTATACAAAAGTCAATGAAAATACATGACCAAGTATGAAGAAAAAAAAGTGTTATAGAAGCATGCCAGGAAAAAAACAAAATGTTATTTTTTCTGGATCTGGTAAGGTTTTCAGTGTTTATCAACAATGAGGTTGAAATTTTGTGTTTTCTTTCTTATTCAAAGTAACTAATCCTGTTCATACCTAACTTTGTACATGTAATAACTTATTCTATAAATAATTTTTTATTTTAAAGAGGGACCCAAATGGTGTCAGTTTCATATGCTACAAACTCTAAATACACCAGGCTTCCCACTTTTTGGATTATCTTCTTACATTTTTATGATCATTTTCTGTGCTGGCTGGGGAAGAGGAGATTGCCCGTGGGGGCTTCTTGTAGTAGAAGATTCACCCTCTGAAATGCATGTAGCTGCCATGCCCAAGAGCACCTGCTAAACAGCAGTCATGCTACCTGCTCAGGAGGACAGAAAGATTTACGAGAGCTCAGCCCTACAGAGAGGAGCCCTTGCTCTGGAGGAGGGAAAGATGGGCTGCCACAGGAGGCTTCGCCATCATGTCTCCTGACCCTTTGTTGAGAAGAAATGAATAGTACAAGAATTCCAGAGAAAGTAACGGGGAGATTTCATAAGGATAATATAACACAAAACAAATACTTGGCAGGGGGTGGGTATTTTTGGAGAAGCAGTAAAGGTAAATAAATGTGGAAAGAAGCTAGAAGCACATTTGTTTAAATTTGATTATGTAGATCAGGTTTATGCTAAATAGCTTTGCTCTTATTTTCCTGCTTACTCTACCCTAAAATGATAAATGTTATAAAATAAAAACTAATTTTAGCTGAATATTTTCTGTGACTTGGGAGAGATTGTGGGGCAGATGCTCGTCTAAAAGGGGAGAAGTTTTTTTTTTTTTGGAAAGGTAGGTTGGAGGACAGTTGTTAATAGGAGAAAAAGCACACAGGTTTGTGTATGAATTTATTTAGAGAAGAAGGAGGTTGGAGTGCTGAAACTCATTCCTTGATTGTATGTCAGAGACAGAGAGAGGAGCCATCAAATAGTCTAATACAGACAAAAACCTTAGGGAGGGGACATGCAAGGGACATGATATCTGATGCTAAATGTGTCAGCTTCTGTTGTAGCAGCTGTCTGTGTAAGAAATGGACAGGTGACAAATTTCTTTTCCTTTCTAGAAAGCAAGTTAAGAACATGAATCCAAATAGTTTGGCATATATATGTAGAAAAACAGTGATCAAGTCCCCTTCTGGGACAGCAGCTGAGTGTGGTGGGCACTGCTGGGACTATCTGCTCAGAGGCCCTCCCCATTTCTCCTGGAAATGGCCCACTCCTTTCCTGTCAATCTCCATGAGGAAATTACATCATCTTATGTCATCACCTCATCCTTGTGGAAACTGAATTGTTGTTTTGTGTGGGGGTGGGGGAGGACCTAATCAGCCAATTCAATCAGAATCCTTCCCACCAATGTAAGTAAAATTTAAAAACAACATTGACAGTCTCAGATGGTGCATAACACAAAATTCAGCAGCTATGGTGACCTATGTCCCATCTTGTCCAGAAAGACAATCTGTAGTGGAAATGAAACAAATACCCAGAAGCTAGGGTGTGCAGATGAGCTGTGACGTTTGGCCTCTGGTCTACCCATGCACCTCTCATTCCTACACTTGGGTTCCTCCACAGTTCCTTGGATCCCATGAACTAGTAAGTCCTCATTTTGCTTGTACTAGTTCAAGTTGGTTTGGGTCACTTATTACCAAAGAGGTGCTGCCCAATGCTTCATTAAAATATTTGATTAATTGAGGGTTGAATTATACAATCCTTGTTTGCAAACTAAAGCTAGTTTGCTTTGCTGCCTTAGAAAATGGCACATGCTGAATGCACTGATTTGATATCTGCTCTGGGTTGATATTCAGCATATCAGTGACAATGAAGATATCAAAAACACATAGACATACTGACCCCAGGAAAGAGAATAGATGTTGTTTGTAATAAATATTTCAAATGAGTAGTTTCCGTGAACTGCGTTTTGTTCAGTAAGCATTTCTTAAGGGCTTCTCTGTGTGGGCACTGATCTCAAATGCTGGGGAATCAACCAGAAAAATAGACCAAACTCTCTGAACTGGCAGAGATTAGAACCTGATCTATTTTTTTCTGGAGAAGTAAATATGACCCTTTCTGGACAATCTAGAAGGCCAGTTGTCTGTGTGCTAGCCAGTGTGGAAGCTTCAGCATCCTTGTCATTGGACAGCTACAGAACGTGAGTCATGAACTCCCACCCATCCCACCCTCTTTGCCCCTGGCCCACCATAATAGAGTAAAAATTAGTTCCTTAAGTTCCATCAGTGAAGAACATACTATTGTACCATTTCTTACTTCTGCTAAATTGAGCTCCATTTCATCCAAAATGTAATGGCAGAGACCTGAAATTTCCCATTTTCCCAACTCTGGTATTTCTAACACATTTTTATCAATGTCATTAGCACTACTATCATAGGCCCGTAAAAGTCTACTTGACAAGTATCCAATAAACCTGTACTATGTAGTGAGTAATTGCATCCATAGCTCTGCTTGCTCCTCTTCTTTCCCAATGTGTTTCCTTGGGTCCAATCTGGAAGTATTCTATCTGTCAAAATGCCAGGGATGATGAAGCAACCCACCAACCACTGAGCACCAGGGCAAAATGTAGACGGTGAGAAGAGTCAGAATACAGAGGCACGGGACCCAGCCCACGTGGACATGGCTCTTCCTGGTCAAAAGCTAGCAGATGCACAGAAGCAGCTTCTCTTCATGTGGAGTTTATGAAGACTCATTTTGGATCTGAGATGTGATTGGTTGGAGAGAAGACTGAATTATCTGCAATTAGCAATAAAAACCCTGATAGAAGAAAGACATATCTTTATACAGACAGACGTGTGCTGGGACAAAAACAAGGGGAAACATAGAAAAGAGCAGAAAGATAAACTAGAAATTGTGTGTGTATGTGTGTGTGTGTGTGTGTGTGTGTGTGTGTATGTTGTTTGTATGCGCATACAAAAGTTTCATTTGTTTTAAACTGGAGTCTTGGAGAAGAAATTGGATAGTAATATCAAGTCACATGAATAAAATCTGTAACTTTTTTGTTGGCATACATCATGTATCATAACTGCAGAGGAAACTCTATAGATTTCATTCCACCGAGTAGGTTTGACTAATTTCTCTTTTGCCTTCACACCAGTTTAAAACTAGAAAAAAAGCCATTCTTATCCCAGTGTTGAAAAATAGCCACTCTTAAATATTTGCCATAACTCTTTTCAGTCTTTGCACGTGTTTTTGTTTCTTTTTAGTGATTACTGCAAAACTGAATTATAACCTTTTCTTTTCACTTATTGGTGGTTATCATAGAGTTGTCCCTGTGTTAATATTTCAGATGATTCCATCTTTGACAAAGCAGCTTCATCCCTTGTAAATAAATGTATGCCCCCACATCCAAGATGATTTCCTCAAAGATTTATAAACTTAAAATATGTGACAATTTTCAGTAAATATTGCTAATTTGCTATACAAAGAGTTTGTATTTTACCTACCAATTTATATTCCTACCAGCAATGCTAAGAATCATGAGGGTTTTTTTTATATACTAGCTGCTATGCAATAAAACTAATAATTAATTAAAAACATTATATCCCTAATAATTGAGGTAAACAGGATTTAAACTAAAATTATAGACAGTTTAGGAAATAAAAAATAACATAATAGGCACTTATTCCATACTTAGAATATGCCAATCACTAATATAGTTGCTTTGCATGTATTATTTTATTTAATCTTCTGAAATACCCTAAAGTGGATATTATTATCTTACTTTAATGCTTAAACTAAGGCACATTATTGGTTAAAATTGAATTTCTCTGATTATTAGTAAATATTTTCCTATGTATTTATGGTTCATCTGTATTTATTTTTTGTATATGTTTATTGATCCTTTTTATTTTTAATATCTTTTGATGATTTTAAAATTGATTACCCTGTGCAGAAATCTTTATCATCTTTTTTTATTACTATGTTTTGTGTTTTAACTTCATCTTCTTTACAAAGACTTAATTCATTGATTCTCATTTTAAATAAATAAAGATGGAAGTCAATACAAATGAATGTAGTTTTTTCTTTGGTTATTATTTTGGCCAAATACCATAAATTTTGGTACTAAATATAGTACATTGGTGAAAAATGCAAACTTCATAGACAAATTGTTTGATCTCAAGTCCAGCTCTCTCACTTTCCGTGTGATCTTGAGCAAATTACTTGACCTCTGTGTGCACTGTTTAAGTGTTAAAGTAAGATAACTTTAGGGGGTTTCAGAAGATTAAATAAAATAATACATGCAAAGCAATTATATCAGTAATTGGCATATGCTAAGTATGGAATAAGTGCTTATTATGTTATTTTTTTTATTTCCTAAACGTCTATAATTTTAGTTTAAATCCTGTTTACCTCAATTATTAGGGACATAATGTTTTTCATTAATTGTTAGTTTTATTGCATGGCAGCTAGGGAATTTGACTTGTAAAATTTATGGCGATATAGTTTCTAAGATAAATGGATGAATGGGGGACTTTGGAATCACAGTTACTGAACATTGCTAGACATTGCGTTGCCTGTGTTTTTTTCCAGAGCTTTCATGTGGCAACGTGGTTAGTCACCTGATATATGTTCGTCTGTTATCCAGTCCTGTAGTTTCTGCGCTATGATACGATACTGAGGTTTCTTGTATGTATTTTATCTTAGGAGTGCATGCGCGAGCGCACGCGTGCACACACACACACACACACACAGTCAACTACGTTTCTAATTATATACCTACTTGGTTCATTCCCAAAATGTAGTTTATGGAAACCAAAGAAAGACACTATGGAATTATGAGATATTAAACAGATATTCCTCATACTCATTTGTTTTTAAAAGAGAAAATAGTTTTATCAAAGGATTTTTAATGACTTAACAAAGAAGAGGATCTTTCTTCCAAAGCTAAATCCAAGATGAATTTCTCATGAAAACAATGTGTTGGATAACACAATGAGATGTTGTTAGCATTTAGTACCATTTTGTTCAAAAGATGGCTGGATCTGTCTAATCTCTTGTGTGCTGAAAGATTTCTCTTAGCTCAAACATTCTTTTTATTGGCTTCTTTGATTCTTTTGGTTAAGATGCTGATTGTCAATCTTGACTGCTCATTTTTAACCATCTGGGAAATTAAAAACTATATCAATGCCTGGGTCTCACTGCAGCCATACGAACGAGAATCTTGGATTTGAGAGGCTTGGGCGTTTTTAAAACCGATCTCCAGATGCCTCTAAAGTGTATGTATAGTCAAGAACTACTAGGTTAAGACATTATCTCCTCAGAGTCTCCAACAACGATGGTATGTGCTATAGCTTGGCTCTGAGACATCCCCCAAAGGCCAGTGTGTTGAAGACTGGTCCCAGCCATTGGCACTACTGGGAGGAGGTGGAGCCTTTAGAAGGTGAGGTCTAGTGGAAGGAAAATAGGTCATCAGGGGGTGCCCTTGAAGGGAATGTTGGGACCCTTGCCCCTTCTTCTCTCTTTCCCTCATGATCACCATGAGATGAGTAGTTTCCTCTACCACATGCTCCCCACCATGATGCTCTGCCTCACCACAGATTCAAATGCAATGGGCCAACCAACCATGGACTGAACCCTCCCAAACCGTGAACCAAAATTAATCTATCTTCTCTTTAGCTGATTATCTCAGATATTTTGTTATAGTGACCAAAAGGGAACACAGCATACTTAAGCCATTCTACAATCTTAGATATTAGCTTTGAGTCATCTTCAGTTTGGCAAAGAACAGAAAGACTGAAAGAGCAGCCTAAGGACAGGAGCTCTTTCTGGAGGGTTGAGTAAAAGCTTGAGGTTTGGAAACCAGACAGAGGAGAGAACCAGACAGGTACAAGTGTAAGGGACACTGGCAGTTCCTGCTGATGTGGGAAGAGTGGGGTCACTAGGAGGGACCTGTGGGGCAGGGAGACATGGGAGTCAGATGAGGGAAGTGGGTGGCAAAGTGGAGACGGAGAGGGAAAGAAAACAGTATCTCTGCAGGATCCAAAATGCACAGGATGCTGTGTGAAAACCATTTGCTGTCCTGAACTCTCAGTTCTTACCAAAAAAATCTCTAAAACAGGAGTGGTTCCTCCCCCATCCCCCACCCCCCCACCCCCGCTTAAAACAAAGAAAGTGAGGGGAAATTGAGATTTGGAGCCTCAAAACAACTTGTTCACTGACTTACTCGGTGGAGAAGGTGAGTTTGAATCCATGCTTGTTCCTCTAGCCAGGTGTACTCCAGTGTGGTGTCAAGGACCTTTGCATGGGCATCACTTGGGACCTCCCACAGCCTCCACCACCCCTCCTGAAATGGAATCTTGGGCTGAAAAAATGAGTGGTGGGTGTTAGTTATGACCCCAATACCTGAGGCCCAAGATCCTTGATCCCAGTGTTTTCAAAACTTTAATGAACCCACGGGTATCCAAGGGCTTATGAGAAAGGTGATTCTGACTCAGTGGGCCTGAGATGCTGCACTGCCAACACACTTCCAGATGTTGCCAGAGCTTTGGTGCCCAGAACACACTTTTGAGCACCAAGTTCCTTTACCATGCCAACCAGAACCTCATCCATATTAAGGCCTGAGCTTGAGTGCCAAGCGGTCAGGATTCTGCTAGCAGCTAGATGAGCCTGGACCTTCCAAGGCCGTGACTGCTAATGGCTGCTCAGCTGGCTTCCAGCCAGGGGAACAGGCTCGGCTTGCTCGCTCATCTGTCAGAGAGAGAAGCCAAAGCCATTGGCGAGCACCTGCTCCGAGCCCTCAGGAAGCCAGCACTGTATTTAGCCCCTCAGCAGCCGAGCTGCCGAGAGACAGGATTTACAGACAATTGCCTGCAACCACAGTCAGGCACAGGCCCCAGCGCACGGCCTATAACCAATTCCATTTATGCCAAATGACTGGACCTGGGAAATTGCAAGGAAAATAGCTAATCACCAGGAGGTGGGGGTTTGGATCCTTTTCTTTCTATTTTATTTTATTTTTTTAATCAGCACAACATTTGGGATCTATTATCCTGGTTTTTAGGTTTGCCCAGTGTGTGGGCTTTCTGGGACTTCCCCTTCATTTGGTAGTATTTCGGATTCGGGACTTTAATTCTGTTATCTTTCCTTGATCACTGAAACAAAAGCATTGACTGATAACTTCTAACTCCATGAGGGAAAGAAATTGTGTTTCTCCCTTATCTCAAAAAAAAAGAGAGGCCCGGTTCTTTCTGAAAATTCAATCACCTATCTTTTACATTTAAGCTCCTTGGGCATTGCATGGGAAATTATCTGTTCTAAACTTGAACCAAGCAAGAGGAAGTCTATGTGCCCAGTCCTTAATCTCTTTTAGGTTTCCTCCAATTAGATGCAATCTTTTTCCAATACTCTAATTAATACTTCCACATTAAATATTAGGCCTTGTAAGAGAAAAATCATCTGTAATATAGTCGTATCAAGCCAAACAGGATTTTCAAGCTCTTGCCCTTAATCTTTCTTTCAATTTTCTGCCATTTAGAAACAATTTTTTTCCTCAACACTCTAATGAATGCAAATGATATTCGTGATTAGTTAGTATTATGCTAATCTGAGCCTGGAATTTACCTAAATCTGCATGGTGTTGTCTGAGCACCAGATTGCTTTGGGTTTCTGAGGAAAATTACATTAGCCTGCCAGATGTACAAAACATGATAGAGTAGAAATCTGAGCAAATAATCAAGATTACATTAGTTTTGTTTCTTAATGAACAACTGTTGGCATTAGGGATTACAGACAAATTATGGTTTTCCTCTCTGAGCTCAAACAGCTAAGCAGCTGTTGTGAAGGTCCCCTTTTCCTGACTACCCCGAAATACACTGGGAGCCGCCGGGGCAGGGGGAAAGCAGCTAAAATTTCACATAATTTAATTTGTTCCATTACAAAGTAATCATCACTCCGAGGCCCACAGCTAACCTCCACGTTTCCCCCACCAACCTCTCTCTGGAATGCAGGAGCCATTCGAGTGAGGATCTGGGGCAAACTCAACGTGTTTTTCTTCTCTCCTGACTGCAAGGGATGTGGGTTACATGCCTCCAAGGCAGACCTGCTTTCTGTACCCTTTGGGCCACCTTCCAAAAGGGTGCCTGCCGCACTCCTGCTACTTGGGTAACACAGATGGAATGCTGCTGATAGGGACGGCGGAGGTGACACGGTGTGTCTGGCTGCAGTCTCACAAGCTGGTAAACCAGACACTTGCAGAAACAGCATCCATCTGAGCTTAGACCCTTGTCCTAGGTTATTTGATCCATGTCTGTGAAGTCTCACTATAATGAAATCCTTGTCCTGCAGTGGACGTGTAGTAGTAGTGGTTGTGGCTGTGTGTGTGTGTGTGTGTGTGTGTGTGTGCGCACAGGTAGGTAGACAGGGGTGATTTAACAGCCCATGACCCTCTTCTTGGACATTTTTCCTTGACATCAATCAGCAAAATAATGGTTGTGGATTTTCCTGCTCAATTTAAGTACTTCCTTACAGCATGATGCATGTGTACTATTTCCAAGTCTAGAGCTGTGCTCTTTGTTGCCACTGGGCCTTTGCACATGTTGGTTCCTCTACAGGAATTAGTCCTCCCCTATCTCTTATTTGCACATAATGAAATTGTACCACTTCCAAGATGTGTTAGGTGCCTACACCATCTAGTTTCAAAACAGCCGATCCCTCATCAACAAAGGACCCAATGCATTCCACACCAGACGTAAGCTACCTTGTTCGTACAACATTTATTGTAAAAATACTGAAAATGTATTGTCAGAATGAATAAGTTAATGTAGCTGCAAGTGCAGCAGTTCTGGAAGGAAAGGTTGGGTCTCTATACCATTGCAAAGATAGATGTTCTCAATGATAAGACACTAGCAACAACAAGGTCATCACAAAAATATTTTTGTATAGAGGTTAAGGACCCCTCAATCCTTAGCCCTACAGCTTGGGTTGAGATAGATGCTGAGATGGGTGTTTATATCCACAGACACAGGCTTGACTAGTGCTAGATGCATTAGAAGCCAACTTCTTTTCCTGCCTTCTGTACCTACTTTTGTGACCATTCCCCACCAGTTTATAGGCCCACTGCTGGTAAGAGTCTTACTGATCACACCACCTGTTATTCAGCTGGACAGCCCAGGCTCCTGAGCTCTCCTCATGATCTGGTGCCCAGTGGTAAGATCAGGGATGGGTAAGTGGGATAGGAGGAAGGGAAGATAAATAGGAAGGGGGGTAGAAAGGTGTGTGTTGGGCCCTCCTGCAACCTTACTCTCAACTCCACTCCTTATTTCTGCAGTTTCTGGAATCAAGAAAGCCATGGGAAGAAACCCAAGAGGAAGGAAGATTGAGAGAAGGGAAAAAGAACAAAGAAGGGGCAGAACTACTCCCTCTTCCTTGCCGACAATGGGGATGTGAAAGGGAAGTGGGTTGTGGGGTGGGAGAAGAAGAGGCCTCTCCTCCCCACTGGTTGCACTCTTCAGGATCCCTAGGCCATATTCCCAGTCCCCAACTTCCCTCTCAAGTGGGGCAGTGGGGTCTGTTCTCAGTCACCGGGAGATGAGGAATCTCGATTGCCTGCTAAGAAAGGGGCTGGTAGAAGTGGGAAGAGGGAAGAGTGAGATGCTCTTCTTCTGGCCCTGGCTGCTTGGAGACATCATTGCATCTGCTACACTGTGGGTGAAATTGCCTTTGATGGGTCCTTTGAGGACCCACTGCATGAATTACAACATTAAGATTGAATGTTTTGGAGGTTTCACAGCTCAACTCATTTGTAGGCTGTATGTGTGTTGGGGGTAGGGGTGCCTCTCTGAAAAGGAGCAGAGACTTTATGTACAAATTATGTGTCTTGGATGGGCCAAGAGACTTGGACTTAAGGCAAGTTCAGTGTCCTTCAACAAGTCTTATGGAATATTCCCTGTCCACTGGTGCTGGGGCCAGCAGAAGGCAAGATAGGAAAACAGGAAATGTAGGGCTAAGTAAAATTGGTTCTTTGCTCTCCAGAAGTTTACCATTGAGTTTGGGGGTGGGGAGTGGAATGTAACAAGTGACATTAGGAGTAAATAGACTAAAATAGACAGGAGCTCCAAATCTAGTAGAAATCACTTTGTTAGAACATACGAAAAGTGAATTTTTTGGGCAACTCAGTTGAGATAGTGGTTCACTTGCCCCAAAATGACTGACCTAAGAATCATTTCCCTGAAATGTAGTTTTTATTTATTTAATTATTGGAGGCACAGCAATTATTCCTGAGTTTTATCTTATTTTTTGTCTTTTCTTATCATATACCTGATTTTTTAAAAAAAAATTTAGTTGTTGACAAATACAATATCTTTATTTTATTTGTTTTTATGTGCTGCTGAGGATCAAACCCAGTGCCCCATGCATGCGAGGCAAGTGCTCTACCACTGAGCCTCAACCCCAACCCCTATACCTGATTTTTTGTAAAGCATTTTATTGGAAAGTTCTGTAATTATACTTTACTTGCAGTTGGTGAATATTAACGCAGGGACTTGCCACGTACCTGGTAAAGTGCTGTATGTATAGGAACTCACTGAATCCTTCTCACAAGCCTACAAAGTAGATCTTGCTACTGTCCTCCTATAACAGTGGAGGAAACTGAGTCACAGCACAGTTAGGCCATTTCCAAGTTTATCCCACTAGCTGACAGCACATTTGGGATTTGGGCCCAGGTGATCTGGCGTTAGAAGACAGCCCCTTAATCACAATGCCATTCTGCCTCTCAACATAATCTGAAACACTCTCCAAAAGATATTTTTATATCTTATAGTGTCTCCTATTTTAATCTTAGCTTCTCCTCAGTTCTCAATTTTAAAAACATGAAGTTTTAAAAACATGAAGTACAGATTGGTGAGAATGTGGAGTCCATATTCTAAAGCAAATATTTATAATTTGTAACTTTCCTCCATTCACATGAAGATATAGAAGGGCAACATATATTATCTTATACAGGGCATGAGATTTCCTTCCAGTAAAAATTTGAAGAGGGGAAGACACTTTAGGAAAACACCCTTTTATCCATCTGCTTTGATTTTTACCAAAAGACCATTTCTCTAAGTTTTCAGCCGGCTATTAAACACTAAAAACTGCAACATATATTTTTCTCTAAAACCCATTAGTCTCATTCTATCACCTTATTTACAAAATAGGGATCTATCCTAGTAGGTGTTATTTCCCTAACAAAAATAAGAATTATGAATAGGGACCCAGAACGGACTTTGCACCCTACCTGTCCTTCTTTTAGGGCTGACCTGGCTCTTCTGTACCTGGAAAGGCTCAGAAGAGAAACACCCCAGTGGAATGTTCTACAAAGGAGCCACAGACCAAGACCACAGTTGGCAAAAAACAATTACTCTCTTCCAATGAGTATGAAATTCCTTTAAAAGGTGGGGCTCCAATCATGAAAGACCTCTGAACACAAGCATCTAAAGCACTCTGGGCAGATATTGAATTCAGCTTCTACAGAGAACATGCACATTCACCCAGTATTTTTCAAACCATGTGTCATGACCCACTAATGGGTCAAGATATGGATCTAGTGAACCAGCACCTTCATTTTAAAAAAGTGAAATATAATGAAGTAAATAACTATTAAAAGCACATTTCTAGTATTAAGGGTAAAGATTGTTTTATGAATATTGTTAGTCCTACTTGTATGTCTATGTGAGGTTCTGATGGATGAAAGACCCTCAAAGTTGGAAACACTTCATTTTATTTGCTTCTTACAGTGGTTCAGAAAAGTAGGCAGGACCCCAAGGTTAAATGGCTTGTTCACCCCTACAGACCAACCTTGGGACATCCATCTAGTTCTTTGGATTCTCAGGGTAGCTGTCATTTCACTGCCTCCATTGATTCGGGACAAGAAAATGAAGCAAAACAAAAGCAAGCAAAGACATCCCATTAATAAAGAGGTAGAAGAGGCTTCTGAGGACAGGGACAGAAGCTTTAGCTGGCAAGACAGAGAAGGATTCAGAGGTCTCCTGACCTTTCAAATTCCTGGAAAGTAGATTCAGAAGAGGTAACCAGGAACTATTTTTAAATATTTCACAAAACCTCTCAGAAATGGTAGGTTTATCCATAGAAAAGGCTTTGGCATCCAACTAAAATGCCACATTCCTTTGCTTTTAGCTAGGATTACATCAATTCCATGTGGCAACATGGGTGGTAGCGGTGTGTTTAGAAGTTCTCTGATATCTTCAGCTGATCATAGTGCTGCCCCTTATCAGCTGGGTAAACCTGGACCAACTATTAAGTCCTCTGAGACTCAGCGTCCTCTATCATAAAATAAGAATCACATATACTTTTCAACGTTGTTACAAGACTTAAATAAGATAACATACGCAAAGCACCTAGCAGAGAACCTGGACCATATATGTGCTTGAGTGATCTGAAAAATGCAGTGACATCTCTTAGTTCAATAAGTACAATTTGTCCATTTAAAAGAGCCCTTTGAATATAGATGTTGGGAGCATAGTCAAAGAAGCATCTTTCTGACCAAGGTTGGGACCTGTCAGCAATCACTCAGTGCCTAAAACGTGTTTATTGGACAAGAGATTGGAATGCTCTTTCGATATTCCTGGCTTGGTAGATGGCTGAGGCCAAAAGCCTTTGAATGTTTGATAATTACTCATCTCACTCATTGCTAGCCTTATGACCAAGAGCTTAGAGGACACTGACCAATGCATCAACCTCATCTCCTTATACCTCTGCTATTATTTGGAATTCCCCAAGAACACTTAGGGAAAAGCTGATCTGGCACAAGCCAATGTTTGCAAAGTGTCTGATAAGAAAAGCACAAGTGAGGACAGGAAAGTAGCCCAAACTTACAAAGGTGGTCAGACTGCTGGTTCCAAGCTGATTGATTGATTTCTTAATTAATTTATAATGGCACAACAATAATTACATGCTACTGTTTGTCAGCCAAATCACTTGTGATGAAGTCAAAGGTTCACATCTGTGTGAAGGTCCCAAGGATCAATGCATCAAATTAACTCTGTTGGCTTTTTTCCCACTAAAAGCTAACATGTGTCATTAATATTCCAGCATTTGTGTGTGTAAACTAATTGATTGAACATTCATGCTACATAAACATGTGGTTTGTATTATGTGGGGTACCATTTATACACATCTTTGATGCCAAAAAAATGAATAGCTCCACATAAGATAATGAATATCTTATTGGAAAAATAAAATGGCAACTTAGTGTTATTCCTTCTACTTATGGATTTTAAAAAAGCATTAGCGTTTCTTCTAAGATCTTGCTCAGTACTGTGTTAGAGAGTATCTTTAATTCCACCTAAGCACAAACCAATAGAAATCTTACAAAGAAGATGAAAGAAATTTTCATGGGTTATTCAGGTCTATCAATAACTGTACTTGAGAAAATCACAATAATTATTATCCTTTGCAATACATGCAACAGCATTTTGATGTTATTTTCAGTCTCATATTCTCCCACCTTCATCAGTCCAAAGTTTAAACTGGAAAAGTATAAGTTTATTTTCTCTGCATAACTTCCACCAGATCAGCTGTTGGTATCACCACTGAACCCTGAAACCTGCTAAGCACTGTGGAAGGTACCCACAAGGCAAAAGCAGAGACATCTGTAGTCACAGCTCTGTCTCTGCTCCTTCAAGCCAGAAGCTCTGCTTTAGAAGAAAGAACGGTGACCCTGCTTGCAGTAGTGACTGTAGAGCTAGGGAACAAAATAGTCCACAGCCATTTTTTTTTCCTCCCATATCTGTCCACCATTGATTCACATCAAAATATCTGAAACAAGTATGGGAGTGGGAAGTAAATGAAAGATTTCCCCAGCCACAGAACCACATTTTGTATAGAGGAATAGTGTCTGGCTGAGAGGGACCTAATATTTTTCAGAGGTCTCTAGAAGTCTCTCAAAAATTTGCTTCAAGAGAGTCCCAAGGAAAAGGGTAGGGGGATCCTATAGCAGAGGTAGGAGACTGTCCAGGCTCTGAATATAGGGCTACAGTGCTTCCAATGCCTGAGCACACTGGGTGCCGGCTCTGGAAAGCAGCGTTCTCGGTTTTCATTCATGCATCAACTTCTCGGTGCTTAAAGGCAGGCCTGAGTTCAAGTAGATTATTATTATTTTATTTTTTTTTCGCTTTAAATATCTCTTTTTCTAAATCACTCAGAAGCCGTCACTTCTTTAATAAATACTTGGGTACTTTCTTTTCTACTTTTCCAAAGACCCACATCCCTTCTCATTCTATCTGTTGCATTTTAGGTTTCTGTTATTCCTGGCACATTCCCCCGAGCATTCTCCAAAACACTGAATGTTAAAATGCCAGCCTATCACAGAGGCCTTCCCAACATTGCCATACAGGTAACAAATGTGGAAAAATAACTGAAAAGAAGAGTGGAAAAGAAGTCTCTTAAAGGAACCTCATTTCACCAAATACAGGAAAAAATTTAAAAAGCTCACCGATTCCAAAGTTACTTTGTCTGATCATTTATCCCTCAAGTACATTAGCCTTTTTCAAATTCTTTTTCAAACTCCTGGAAGACCTTAGTCACTGTGATAAAGGTAGAATTGAGAAAGGTGGAGATGAGGGTGCTCACAGGGGCAATTTATCCATCTGCTTCCTCACCGCTCAGCAAGAACCCTGAGCCTGTCTGCTTGCAGGAACATGTAAATTTGCTGCTTTTGCTTCTGGGCCTTCTTCTCACTCTCAGCTTCAGTTTTAAAACTTTGCTGCTAATTTCATCATAATTCCAATATGCTTCTAACACATTTAAGTTTTATCGTGAGTAAGACAGCTTGGGAGCCTGTGATGATTGATCTGCTCAGAACTCAAGGACTCCCACTAGTAAAATGGGATGGCAGGAGTCCTGATGTAACCTAGCAATTATTTATTAAGGGCCTTTTTTTGCATGCTCAATACTGTTTAAGATTGGTCAGTAAGACCTGGTCCTTATCCTCTTGGGGCTTCTAATTTTGGTTATACAACTGAGCAACTAAATAATACAAATCTCATATGCTTACGGAACAAATGCCAAATAATGAAGTAGGCTTGCTCATATTAAATGCCATGCATACAGCCTACCTACAGCATAAAATCATATCAAACTTGTGCTAATATGTTTCATCTCAAACAATTGCCAGTGATATTACCGCTAACAATCTTAAAAATCAAACAAAAAAATTCCACTTATAACACAATGGTTGTCTATTGTGTAATAAGCAAAATCTTTCTCATTATAATATGTGCTAATTTCCAACAGTAACTTCAATGAAAAATGATTATGAGTTTTTTGTGGCACAAGTGAAAGAGAAAACTTGTATCAATAAAAAAATATGAAGAGTTGAACTGCAACATAGTAGTTTGGAAATTTTCTTTATTTCATACCCTCTCATAAAATGTACAAAAGGAAGTGGTAGGTAGTATTATCACCACTACAATTCCATGGGATGTTGGTGAAGTCGTCATAGTGCATTATTCTCCGAAGGATTAGCCTTTTGAAGTTAGCAGTGGAACTTTCGTAAAGCACGATGTTTTAGCCAGCCAGCATTTTCTCTGTTGCCTCGTGGAAATTTACTATCATATCACACTCTGGGACACTGGTAAAATCTGGAAAGCTTCTCTTTACCCTCCCCTGCTTAACACCACCAGCTAATAAGGTGTACGCCTTAGATTTGTTTTCCATTTCACAGTGTTCAACTTGTTTACTGTGTTATCTCGCTGGAGTCTCACAAGAGCTCCATGAGGTAAACAGATATCATCAAAACCTGAAAATGGAACACTTTGCTTGCCAATTGCTTTTCAAAAAATTTCCCCCAGATGGCTTATGACTATAGCGAGTCTAATTGTCTCGAGGAAAGATGAATGGAATCACATTTCCAAAGAATTCAGCCACCTCCAACTCCAGAGCTCTGCGATTCTCAGCCGCACCTCTGGAGCGAGGGTCCTGGCCCATTTATCACACAGGCAGAGTAAAACCTCGGAAAGAGGCAAGCAATGGAGCTGGGGGGTAGGCAGATGCAAAGCAGGTAATGGCAAAACACCTTATTGTGGTCAACACAATTAGGTATAATCGGGGTCATATGGAAGAGACTTGATTGCTGGGTTCTGGGAAAGGAGCAAACTCTGATCTTTGTGGGTTTAGCATTCCTCCCTCCCTGCTTCAATTAGCCAAGTACTCTCAGCAAGTTGCTGAACCTCCTAGTTGAGTGGCCTCATCTGCAAAGTGGGACAGGTAATGCCTATTTTATTGTGCTGTGCTAAAGACTGAATGAGACGGTTTATATAAATTGCCTCCCGAAGTACCAGGCAAACACCTGGCAAATAAGAGACCCTCAATAATCATTGGTTTCTTTTACCCTTAAAATCATAGTATTTAATGTTTAAAATTAAACTAATGTGTAACATTAGCCATCAGAGCTCATTAAGCATGAAAAATACTTCAGGAGGCTCTGCTTTTAAGAAATCTGCTACAATTTGAAATGGAAAATACTAAATTTTTATGGTTCATTTAATGAACGCAGTTCCCACAAAAAAATGTTTATGTGAATTTTTAAAAAAAAAAACCATTGTGGTTATGAAAGCCCCTTAGAAAATGTCACAGTTCCATTTGGTTAACCCACCCTGTATATTTTTGAGCACCTACTAAGTGCTCAAATCTGAGCCAGTATAAACAGTTACAGCTCCTATCAGCCCCATGGGGTGGGTGCTGTGAACCTTATATTTACATGGTGTTCACCAGGTGCCTCACCGTCTCCATCTCATTCATCCTCACGACAGGTTGGAGCGACAGGTAATGAGTATGATTATCTGCACTTTACAGCTGGCTCTACCAGCCATGAGAGGAGCAGATTCATTTGCCAGAGGTCACCCAATCTACATTTCCCAGGATTCAGCCTCATGCTTATAAACATATCCATTATGTTATAACCTTGGAACATGAACAGAGTATGTGAGAAGTTTAAGAAATGCTCTCTGAATTGGGTCACTTTTTAAGAAAAGTGCTGGCTTAAAATTTATTTTAGAGCAGTGAGAAATGAAAATGGTTATTAAAGCCGTCCATTACGATAGGCTAACTGTGTCCCATTATGTAGTATGCTTAGTGTAAGTTGAGATAATAATGATCATAATGAACATTCACTGAGTACTTTCTATTCTCCTGACTCTTTGCTAAGCATTTAATAGGCAATAAAATTTAAGATTCTTTAAGTTAATGAAATATGTAGTACAGCTACATATATTCCTTAGCAGAATTTGTGAAAAGAACTTTTGCACTGAAATCTCTGCATCCCAAATATTTTGCACATTGAAATGCAAAAGGGGAATATTTTCCTGCCTTGGAAGATTTTCTCTGGTATATGTTTCTATAGCCAAGTACACTTTCTCAGCTTCTCACAAGAATATATATCACAAGTCATAGCATAGAAAATATCAAAAAACAGCAATCTCAGAGAATTTAAAAAATGCTTAAAGGTAGTGATTGACATCATTCAGCCATGTTACAGAAATATGCTGTAGTTTTAATGACACTGTGAGCATCAGATATCTCTCTTTGTTGACCAGCCTCTAAACTGGAAAATCAACACCAGCTTTCCCATAGATGGAAGAGATAGCACTCCTTGAGAACATGACCCTTTGCTTCCAAAAAGGAGCTGGAAAAGAGAATAGGCGGGCACTTGTGTTTCCTTACTTGGATTAAATTAATATCCCTCTAATCACTGTTTATTAAGACAGGATCCAAAGGATACTTTTCTTATCTGAAGTTTACATGTTGCATTTGTTATGCAAGCATGTAAGTGAAAATAAATCACAGAAAATGAAATTAAAGGTGTTCCCATGTAAGAAAGTATCTTAGAAGGATCTTTGTATGTTTTACCACATCTTCCATACAGTTCACTTTTATTTAAATATGCTATTTATGCTACTGCATATTTACAATGGTATTACAGATGGAAACAGATCACTAAAGAGTATAGGTATGGAAGGCATGTAAAGATAAAAGTATAACCTATGACAAAATTTGAAATATTAAAAGAGCAGTAATATTATTTACATGTATTGAAGTCATTTTTGCATGCAGACAACATCATCATCATCATGTGGTTGTTGTTTTTTACTCAGAAACCGGTATTTAGAACCAGTAGAATAAACCTTGATTCTTTATCCATGTCATTAACTGTACAGGAGATGGCTCAGAGGTAATGGTAACATTAGCATTCACCCATGAGTCTGAGAAAGGATATTGGAAAGATGTACTAGCTACCTTTGACAATGGGTGACAAATCTGCAAAGTAATATCTTCATATTTACCAACATTTTAGGGAAAAGAGAAGCTGTTCAGAAGCTTTCATTAATCCACTGGGTATCTTCCCCTTATAACACTGGGACATGGGTTTGATTCCAAAGTGGAGAGACAGGCTTGGTCTCCCCTGTGTCTGGAACAGAGCAGGCACAGAGTATGGGATTAACAAATGTTTGTTGAATGAAACATAAATTTTATAGTTTCTGATACTACAGAAAGATTCAATGTATAGGCATAACATCTTCTGGCAACTAGTTGATATGGTTATTATTTGCATGTTGTCTATTAATTTTAGTTATATTTCTGGAAATAAAATAAAATTTGAAATCAAACAAATTGAATTTTGATTTTCAGGTATATGCAAATTACCATAGGAGTCTAAACTTGGGTTAACAATCATTGGGGTGTTAGTCTCGTTGTTAAACTAGAGAAGAGTTTTCTAATACCAGATTTTCAGTATTATCATACTGTTTAAAAACTCTTTGCTTATAGCAAAATAAAATAAATTTCTAAGAAGATATAGTAATTTTAGGATTGTTGGTTAAAAATAGACTATTTTAAACCCAAGTTCACCTGAACTTCTCAAAGACTTTAGAGAAATATTTGCTGTGAAAACAGTTTCTTCAATGCAATACGTATTTTGATATTCATTGCCAACTTATTTAATTAAAATTAACATTAAGAACAAAATTTGACTATTAAAAGTCAAAAAACAAGTGATACCCTTGTCATTTTATTAGACCATTTTCTTAAACCAAAAATAAGATTATGTAGATACTTGGATAACTTCTCAAAAAAGTAAAAATTATTTTCTTTCAGCAAACATAAAATGTACATTATAATTAAGTAGATTAATTAACATAAAAATAACCTTTATGCCTTTGACATATAAGATCATGTTTATTTGTATGTCCATTTACTTCAATTAATATTTAAAGAATTTCAAGTTCCATAGACCATCAATTAGTTCTTCAAATTAATTTTATGCAGTAATATTCAAATAATTATCCTTCATGAGTAAGGTAAACTTACAAATGTTCTGGCCTGTTTCTAAGGGGATCAAAGGATTAGACTTACGAAATTTAGAGAAAAGAATAAGGACTGGTGCTCTCCGCTACCCTGAATTTCCAAATAGCTAACAAAGAAGTTTTAATGAATCTTATGGAGAGCTTCAAATAGCACAAATAGAATGCAAAGTCCAGGAATTGTTTTTTGTTCATCTTGTTCATCAGGGGTTTAAAAAGAAACATGTAGCATCTTTAACAACCATTAATGAAATGTGCTATTTATGAGATATGTCTTTAATACATTCCAAGTGGTATTTTTAAATAATGTGAAAGGTCATCAACAGAACTCTAAATATAGCCAACCCACTGTAATTGAAACTGCTTACATGATTTTTCTCCTTGAAAGAAGTCACAGACAAAATCATCTAAAGAAGTAAAACATACAAGGGAGCAACATTTTAAAAACTGCATGTATGTAGATGATATTTAACATACACACAACACGCACACATAAGAGTTTACTCTTCTTGGACTTGTTTATTTTTAGCTGTCTCAATAAAATGTTTTTCCTCCCTCTGTTTTACTAAAACATGCCTATCTAGGAAGGAAAACAGATGTAGAATTGGACAACTACGTCTTGTTTGGGCTTTTTTCCTGTCAAGTAGAATTTATGATCATTGTCACACAATAAGAAAGTCTAAGTGAAACAGACAATAAGTCAGGAAGCAATTGCTGGGATACTTAACACTGCAGCTTTGGAATTCAGGGTTCGGTTACTAAAATTTCATTTGATTAAGCCAAATAAGGATATGATATCCTTTCTTACACAGAAACCTTGGAGTAATTGTAAAAATGAAAGAATTAGAGCCACAGTGAGCAAAGATTCACAACAAACTAGTTTTAAGAACCTTAAAACACCTTTAAGAATTTTTTTCCTTGCATCAAAAACAGGGGAACCATGTAAAAGTAACCTGCATCTGCTTTCCTCTCTCTTCCAATATATATTACTAAAGATAAGCAATAATTTAGTTTGATTAATTAGCGTTTCTACAAAGCATCTGTCATTCCAAGCTTTCAATGACACATTAAATAATAATCTCTTAAACACTTTGGTCCCAAATTAACAAAGTTTATTAAAACAGAATTGTCCTAATAAAAATCTCACATACTATTTCATGTAATTTAATAAAGATGAAATATGAAAATAATTTGTGCAAACATTTTTAATTAAGTATTTTACCTGTGAATCTATCCTTATACATATTCTGCATCTTCACAGGCAATAAAATAATAAACTTTTTTTTAATAAATGAACAATCTGCTTACCCAAATCCTTAAAAATAATATTCACAATACTATTTTCCTTGGGAAACTGTAGATTACAGTTCTGCATAGAAGCAGCATGAAATCTAATGGCAAAACATTCACAGTGATGAGTTTATTATATTAATCTCAGTTTTCAAGTAAAATTTCTGAGCAACCCTTTTGATTATTTCCCAACACAAAATGTTTTGTTTCATGGAAAATATTGATTTTAAAACACTTCTTAGAGCATCCTAAAATGATAATTTCAAGAGGTAAGTTCACATTAAAGCAACACTTCCAAACCTTGGTATAGTCCACAAGACAAATCTTTTACACAAACATTTTGCAATGTCTTTCCCCAAATATCTGCGAGCTATTTTAAGAGTCAATTACATGTATATCTACAATATCAGTGTCCAAAGAGAGAGCTGATAACCATAAAGAAAATCTGCCAGTGCACAGTTTATATCACTTGTAAATTGTACTCCAACAGGAAAAAAAAAAAGAAAAAGAAAAAAAAATAAAGAGGCAGGGAGAGAGAAAGAGAGAGAAAGGGATCTTTGAGGAACTGGCCTTTTTTTCTGAAACAGAGAACTCAAACCAGCAACAAGTAGCAACGCAGAAAAGTTTCCCTTCAGGCTCGCACATCTCACATGAATGAGAGCGCATGGAGGAGGACTGCAGCGGACAGAGCAGCCTGTCTGCCCAGGCAACTCTCAGGAGGAG